>RCUC01150564.1:0-63343 GCA_003697995.1 Taxidea taxus jeffersonii
GGACTGTTGATGGATAAAAAATAAGCTTATCCTTTATATTTTGGCCTTGAATAATTCTATAACAGACTTATTGAGATATAATTCACATAAAATTCATTCTCTAAGTGTACAATTCGGTAACTTTATTCCATTTACAGAGGGATGTACAACCATCACTATTATCTAATTTCAGAACATTTTCATCACCACAAAAAGAAATCCAATATACATTTACTACCATTCTCCATTCTTTTCTATCCCCAGCACCTGGGTCACTACTAACATACTTTCTGTTTCTATGGATTTGCCTATTCTATGCATTTCAGCTAAGGTGGAATTATACAGTAAGTAGCCTTTTGTAACTGGCTTTCTTCACTTAGAATATTGTTTTCAATATTCATCCATTATAGCATTTATTTCTAGGCAGGTTTTAATTTGAAAAATTTAAAAGATTCTAAATTAAATTAATTTTACTTAATCTTTGTGACAGCCTACTTAATTCTTTTGACCTAGACGGGTTCTCCTAATTTATTTTAAGGTGTGCACAAAGGACAAAGTTTGGAAGTGAGAAACAATAGCTTGTAAAGTTTACAAGCTATTTAAACTGGAAGTTTAAAACTGGTCAACTGATAAACATTTACTGAGCATCTGCTATGTGCATAGCACAGTGCTTGGCCCTTTAGAACACTGCTGTCCAAAAGAAATGTAAGTCAGAGTAATTCTATTATGTTTTTAATACTATAGTTGACACACAATGTTACATTAGTTTCAGATATATGACTTAGTGATTTGGCAAGTTTATACATTATACTATGTTCATCACAAGTATAACTACCATCTGTCCCATTACATTGCTTATTAAAGTACCACTATAGTCATGGTAATTTTAAATTGTTGAGTACCCACACTTAAAGCAAAAAGAAATAAGTAACATTAACTTTAATAATATATTTGGTTTAATCCACTATATCCAAATATTATCATTTTAATACATAATCAGTATTTTATTTTTTTCTATACAAAGTCTTTTAAACCTGGTAGATATTTTAAACTTATAGTACATTTCAATTGAGACTAGTGTATTTTAGGTGATCAATAGCTAAATGTGGCTAGTGGTTACTGTATTAGTGCAATCCTAAAATACAGAAAGAAGTACAGGAAATTCTTTCTCCAACTCCTTATTTTAGTCCTCAACTTACTTATCATTCTCCGGTGAATGCCCAGACCTCACATACTGATATCTGTTACCTCTCATTTGTTAAGAAGGCAATTACTATTTCAGCAATTCTAGGCAATACATCAGTATCAAATGAATGTTTTAAACAATAAGTGCCATTTGAATTTGAAAAAGTCAGGAAGTTGCAGCATAAATACCTTCATTGAAAAACGCACCATCAACAAGGTACAATTTTAAAGAAACGGTCTTCAGTAAAAAGCACACCAAATATAAATTTTGCTTGGGAATAAAGTATAAGATAAAGAACTGTTCTGGTCTACTTGGCAGTGCCAGGATGGTTGTAGCATAGTCCATCAAGCCCTGAAAAATCTAAAAAAGGGTCTCCTATGTTCTCCACATTGCTCAGCTGTGGGGATGTAGATGTACAACCAATGTCCTGTCTTTATACAGCAGGCCTCTGGAGAACTGGGGAATGGGAAAGCCACAAGGTACAACAACATACTGGGTTGGGAAAGCATTATCTAGCTCAACTTTCCTGGGAAGACAGAAGGAAGAAAGCAGACAGCTCTTTCTGCCTTTCCCATCCTTCTCTTTTAAGCCAAATCTACCCTGAGAAAAAAAACTAATCTAGGAAGATGGTTGTCCCAACCTTAAAGCCTACTACAATATAGAAAACCCTCCATATGAGGCCACAAAGAACTTATGTAGTTTCTCAATTTGGATCCTGATTGTGCAGTAATAAATATCTGAATCACTGCCTAAAATCGATGAGTTACTTCAGTGGCAGAGCCACTAAATTCCTCTCAGGGGTCCTCAGAATATTCTAATTACAAAGTTTACTCTCTTTGTCTTCTTCTAGTGTCTTGCTACTATACAGTAGCAAGAACTTACCACCACTAGTAAAGCTTTTCTTGGGGGTTCTTCCTCCTCCAGAATGTGGAGCACAAGTCATCTACCTCATTCATTTGACACTTCATCACAGGCTGGTTTTTTTTTTGTTGTTTTTAAGAGTTTATTTATTTATTTGAGAGTTAAGAGAGTACAAGCAGGGGGAGGGGCAAAGGAGAGGGAGAAGCAGGCTCTCTGCTGAGTAAGGAGCGAGATGCAGGGCTCAATCCCAGGACCTGAGCCAAAGGCAGATGCTTAACAGACTGGGCCACCCAGATGCCCCCTTGTGGGCTGTTTTTATAGCACTCATTTCTCCTAATGAGATCTTGAATGATTAAATTTTATCTCATATTTTTTAGTAAGTTTTGTCTCTCCAATTAGTCTGAATCTTGTGTTTCTTTTTTAAAAAGACTTCATTTATTTGACAGAGAGAGCATGAGCAGGGGTAGAAGCAGAGGGGGAGGGAGAGAGAATGTGAAGCAGACTCCATGCTGAGTGCAGAGCCCAATGAGGGACTTGATCCCACAACTACGAGATCATGACATGAGCCAAACCAGGAGCTGGATGCTTAACTGACTGAGCCACCCAGGCACCCCATGTTCATCTTTTCTGATTATCTCCCCAATGCCTTGAACATAGTAAATCATCAGTAACTATCCATTTATTTGATTCTTTTGTCTCCTTTCTCTTCGAGTCTTTCACCTTCTCTTGGGAAGGCTGGGCATGTTCTTGCCCATCTTCCTTGAGAGGAATTGAAGTGGGATTAGCATGATGGGGCACCTGGGCAGCTCAGTCAGTTTTGTGCCTGACTCTGGTCATGATTTAATGGGTCATGGGATCAAGCCCCACCCTGGGCTCCCTGCTCAGCAGGGAGTCTGCTCCAAGATTCTTTTCCTCTGCTCCTCCCCCAACTTGCTCACTTTCGCTCTCTAAAATAAATAAATAGATCTTTTTTTTTTTTTAAGATTTTATTTATTTATTTGTCAGAGAGGTGAGCTCAGGCAGACAGAGTGGTAGACAGAGGCAGAGGGAGAAGCAGGCTCCCTGCCAAGCAAGGAGCCTGATGTGGGACTTGATCCCAGGACACTGGGATCATGACCTGAGCCGAAGGCAGCTGCTTAACCAACTGAGCTACCCAGGCGTCCCAATAAATAAATCTTTTTAAAGTAGGGTTAGCACCATGTCCTCCTCCTGGGAGAACCCCCTGGCAAGCTGTGACTGGATTTACATAATTAACCATGGTTTTACATAATTAACTACTAATTATTTACCTTCTGCTAAGATATAAACTGGAAAGACTCGGGTCTATACAATAGGTATATTAATCTAACACTATCACTCAATTAAAATGTTTTCTATTTTATAGCTCTATCTGATCCCTATATAAAAAGGGAAGAAGAAATTAGGCTGAATGAGAAGACTCCTTCATCAATTACAGGTATGTTTTTATTATTTTTTTTAAATTCAATATCATCATCTTCATTTTGCTGTCTTGGAATCTGTTATTTTGCTTCATTCTTTTGACAAATATTGAGCACTCATTATGTATTAGGAGGTTCCTTGGGACATATGAGAGAATAAAAAAAGATACAGGGACGCCTGGGTGGCTCAGTTGGTTAAGCAGCTGCCTTCGGCTCAGGTCGTGATCCTATCATCCTGGGATCGAGTCCCACATCGGGCTCCTTGCTTGGCAGGGACCCTGCTTCTCCCTTTGCCTCTGCCTGCCACTCTGCCTGCCTGTGCTCACTCTCTCTCTCTCTCTCTAACAAATAAATAAATAAAATCTTTAAAAAAAAAATTAAAAAAAAGATACAATTCATAAACCTTATATATTCTTTTTTTGTTGTTTTAAGATTTTATTTATTTATTTGACAGAGATCACAAGTAGGCAGAGAGGTGGGGCGGGGCAAGGGGGAAGCAGGCTCCCCGCTGAGCAGACAGCCCAATGCGGGACTCGATCCCAGGACCCTGAGATCACGACCTGAGCCAAAGGCAGTGGCTTAACCAACTGAGCTACTCAGGCGCCCCAAACCTTATATATTCTTACAGATATCTTCTGTATCATTTATACTTCATGCAATAAGGCTTCTGTTGACAAATACTGTTAGTGAATCACATCTTCATGAACAAAGGAAGTGATATATATATTAGTTACTGAAAAAAATCTAATGATCAGGGGTGTCTGGGTGGCTCAGTCAGTTAAGTATCTGACTCTTAATTTCAGCTTAGGTCATGATTCCAGGGCCAGGAGATTGAGCCATATGTCAGGCTCTATGCCTCCATGGAGGCTGCTTAGGATTCTTTCTCTCCCTCTCCCCCCTGCCGCTCCCCTCTTTCTCAAGGAAGGAAGGAAGGAAGGAAGGAAGGGAAGAAAGAAGGAAGGAAGGAAGATCGAAAGATTAAAGAAGAAAGATTAAACAGAAACTAAATATTAATGACTTCAGCAATTCATCTTTCAGTGTACTACTCAATAAAAACTGAAAAACCTGTAGATGCATGATAAGAAATGCACAATAACTCTAGAAAGTAAAGAAATTTTTATCTTCCATGGATAGGAGTAAGTAAAAGTAGTATTGGCTGCTACTGAACTATTCACTTCTCTACAGAATAGACAGATGTGGACAGTTTTGAGAGAAGAAAAATGATTTCAAATATGAAGAGGAAAAAAAATCCCCAATTAAAATGGAATGAAGGATAAAACATCACATCTCAAGAGGAATAAGGGCCAGGAAAATCTGTAGCATGGAGATACCAAAAAGAGGAAGATGAAGGTAGAACAGGGAAGGACCCGGAAGTGCGAAACAGAACCACCACAGATTTTCAACATGGCAACAGGCCTAAAAGTCTTTGGTAGAACTTTATAGGAGGTAAAGCTTATAGTAATGACAATATCAAATAGGTCGTACTTAAAACTGATATGGTAAGTAGCAAGATTTAAGTTTTAAATAAGCTAAGCTTTACAGCTAAAACAAATAAAAAAATAGAGCCTAGTCCTATTAATAAAGCCCAGAGACTCCAACAGATTTTCAAAGCATGTAAAAAATATTCAACCCCTTACCTTTAGGGAAGTCAGTTGATCTGCCCACATTTCTATTATAGGAATAAGATGCTCAAATCCACAATCCTGAACAAGATCTTTATTAAAATGTTGGGTTCCTCCTTTGCTCTGTTTATAAATTATTACTGGAGCTCTTGGATTGTGAACAATTGAATTGATGCTATTCAGAACCTTAAAAAAAAAAAAAAGACCATGGTTTTAGGTTGAAATGTTTATCACGGTCTTATCAAAGTGATTTAGGCTAAGGGAGTGCTTTATATGTCAATGTATCATCATTTTCAGAATTAACTTTAGGTATTAAGAGGTTCTCTAATAAGACTGATACTTGTAATGTTTTGGAAATATAGCAATTTTATCAACAAAATTAAATATGTAAGTTCTAATGAGAGCCAGAGACTTCAAAGAAAAGCTAAAATGCATTTTCAAATGATTTCGACTTTAAAGTAGATTATGCATGACCTATTATAATCCACACAGGGAAAAATAATCATCCATACATCCTTAGCTAGAGTCTCACACTTCTCTAATTCTATCTCCTCATATTTAAGCTAAATCAGATGGTGAAAGGGGGCATTTTCCTGTTGTTTCATAACCTCAGTTAAAGTTCAAGGACAATGAATAATAAAGCCCAACCCATTATATACAGAAATCCTGGAAACATCATGCCAATTGGTCTGGAAACCCCAGATCCAATTCAGAGAACTAATCCATAAAATGCTGTTCCTCTACAACCACTCTCAGTATCAAAATCTATATTATCAAGGTTCTACAGAGAAATAGGAGCAATGTGTGTATATATAAATATATCTAAAAAGATTTATTATAAGGAATCAGCTCACACAATTATGGAGGCAGGTAAGTCCCAATGTCTGCAACAGGCAAGCTGGAGACCTAAGCGAGCCAATGGAACAGTTCTATCCCGAATGCCCACAGGCTTGAGACCCAGGAAGAGTCAGTGCTTCAGCTCAAGTATGAAGGCAGAAAAAAATCGATGTCCCAACTCAAAGGAAGTCAGTCAGGCAAGTGGAGCTCCCTCTTACTCAGCCTGTCTGTTTCAATCAGGTCTTCAAATGATTGAATGAGAATCGTTCACATTAGGGAAGGCAATCTGCTTTACCCAGTCTGCCAAATCAAATGTTAATCTCATCCATAAATACCCTCACAGACATATTCAGAATAATGTTTGACCAAGTACCTGGGCACTCTGTGGCCCACCCAGTCAAGATGATACGTAAAATGAACCATCATAAATACCCACATAATCTCTACCTCGATTTACCAATTGTTAACATTTTCCCGTATTTGCTCACTTAGCTCAACCTTCTAAAGAAAAGACATGATAAAACTTTATCCTCAAATACTTAAGTATGCATTTTTTTTTAGATTTTTTTTTAAAAATTAATTTATTTAACAGACAGAGATCACAAGTAGGCAGAGAGGCAGGCAGAGAGAGAGGAAGAGAAGCAGGCTTCCCGCTGAGCAGAGAGCCCGATGCAGGGCTCGATCCCAGGACCCTGAGATCATGACCTGAGCCAAAGGCAGAGGCTTTAACCCACTGAGCCACCCTGGGACCCCTTAAGTATGTACTTCTTAAAAATAAGCATATTCTCCTACAAAATCCTAAAACCATTATTATACATCAGAAATTTAACAGTAATTAGGGGCTCCTGGGTGGCTCAGTCAATTAAGCATCTGCCTTTGGCTTAGGTCATGATCCCAGCGTTCTGGGATCGAGCCCTGCATGGGGCTCCCAGCTCAACAGGGAGCCCACTTCTCCCTCTCCCTCTGCTGCTCCCCTTGTTTGTGCTCTCTCGCTTTCTCTCTCAAATAAACAAATAAATAAAATCTTAAAAAAAATTTAACAGTAATTCCCTAATATCATCAATGGCTGGAGTAAAACTTAAGTATCTTAATATGTTTAATATGTGACTATAACCCCTCTGCCAAAATCTATGAGTTCTACCAAGGAGAGGAAACAAAGACCCAAAACAGCAAGTATAAAAAAGAAGAGTAATTTCCTTATTTACCACCATCAAGCCCAGACCATTTAATAAACAGCTATTTAAGTATAAAAACAAGACACTATATTGATCTCAAATCTTTGTCCCTACTCATACTTCAAGCTATAACTCACCGGTTTCCTGGTACTAAGATATCAGATGTTTACTGAGGAGCTTGTTTTGAGTTCAAAAGAGTATTTCAACATTTTCTTCTCTTATATTTAAACATATTCTAATGGAAAAATTAATTCTCCTTCACAAAATTATTAATGACAGCAGAGCATATTCTTATGACTTGACCACAATCAGATGACTGGCAGCAAAATATATATTAACAGTGAGGAAACAGTAAAATGAGAAACAATTATGAGAGAGATGGGAATTAAAAAAACAACAACTCAAAAATAGGTCTTATCTATTCAGAAACAGTTTGTAGATACTGATAAACTCTTGCTATGGATAAGAACTATCCTAAGAGTAATCATTAGACAAGTAGAAAAGAATTAAGATCACAAATGTCCCAAGTACTTGAAGAGAAAAAAAGACAAATCTCAACCTAGCAAATGTCAAGTAAAGAACAGAACCAAAAACCATATATAGAAAACACAAAAATGTCAGGAATAAAAGCAGATATATGAGTTGGTCTCAATATCCATGAATGATTTAATTGCCTTGTTAAAGACAAAGCCTCTCAAATCTAATCTAAGAAACAAGATGAAATAAAAGAAATTCAGTTATATGCTAGGTACAAGAGAGTTATCAAAACAAAATAAAACAAAAAATCAGTTTACAGGGGACGCCTGGGTGGCTCAGTTGGTTAAGCGGCTGCCTTCGGCTCAGGTCATGATCCCAGCGTCCTGGGACCGAGTCCCGCATTGGGCTCCTTGCTGGCAGGGAGCCTGCTTCTCCCTCTGCCTGCCTCTCTGTCTGCCTGTGCTCGCTCTTTCTCTCTCTAACAAATAAATAAATAAAATCTTAAAAAAAAAAAAAAAAATCAGTTTACAGAAAAGTGCCTGGAAATAAAATCAACTCAGAGATACATGAAGAACCAGCAACAATTAGTTAGAAAATGTAATGGAAAAAACGATACTATTCTCAGTAGAAATAAAAATTACAAAACACCTAGGAAATAAACCTAACAAAAAATATTCAAGAACTAAACTTAAAAATATATCCAATTATAGTTCATCTCAATAGGATCTGTTTTTGATTTTGACAAATTGTTTATCCAGAAGAATAAATAGCAAAGGAAAAATATTTACAAGATCAATGACAAGATTCTTACACTAAAGGGGTATCAAAACCTACTACAAAATGACAAAGTTAAAAGAATATGGAAACAGTATAAAAAATGGAACAGACCAGGGGTGCCTGGGTAACTCAGTGGGTTAAAGCCTCTGCCTTTGGCTCAGGTCATGATCCCAGGGTCCTGGGATGGAGCCCCATATCGGGCTCTCTGCTCAGCAGGGAGCCTGCTTCCCTCCCTCTCTCTGCCTGCTACTCTGCCTACTTGTGATCTCTGTCAAAAATAAATAAATAAAATCTTTTTAAAAAAAATAATAATTATACCAACAACAGCAACAGCACAAATAATAAAAAGGGAAATGGCTTAAGGGAGGAAAATAGGGAAAAGGAATATAAAATCTTAAAAATCTTTAAAAAATTTATTTAGTTATTTATTTGAGAGAGAGAGAGAGAGAGAGAACACAAGCAGGGGGGAAGGGCAGAGGAAGAGGGAGAAAAAGACTACCCACTGAGCAGGGACCTTGACCCAGCACTCTGGGACCATGACCTGGGCCGAAGGCAGACACTTAACTGACTGAGCCACCCAGGCGCCCCAAAATCTTAAAAATTTTATCAGCTTTTTACTACCCTGCTTTGAGTCAGGCCAAAGTCTTTCAAGGAGTAAGACAAATTCTAAGTCAAGCTACCTACAATGTTTTTAGTCAAGAAGATATGTCATGGCAAGACAGGATAAGTACACACAAATTCAAATATTCCTTACCACCTGACAATTTGTTAAACTGAGTTGGAAACCAAGCTTCAAATACAACAATAAAAGGAAATTTTAACACTCTACTTACATCAATGGACAGGTCATCTAAACAGAAAATAAACAAGAAAACAAAGGCTTTGAATGATACACTGGATGAGATGGACTTAACAGATATATACAAAACATTCCATCCTAAAACAGCAGAATACACATTCTTTTCAAGTGCACATGAACATTCTCCAGAATAAATCACACATTAGGTCACAAAACAGGCCTTAACAAATACAAAAAGACTAAAATCATACCATGCACCTTTTCTGACTTACAAATTAATGAAACTAGAAGTCAACCAAAGGAAAAATCTGGAAAGAGCACAAATACATAGAAGTTAAACATACTACTAAGCAATGAATGGGTCAACCAGGAAACAGAAGAAGAAATTTTTAAAAATACATGAAAACAAATATTAAATGAAAACCCAATGGTCCAAAATCTTTGGGATGGAGCAAAAGCAATCTAAGAGGGAAGTATATAGCAATACAGGCCTACCTCAAGAAGCAAGAAAAATCTCAAACACTTTACATGTAAAGGAGCTAAAAAAAGAACAAATGAATCCTGAAGCCTGGAAAAGGAAGGAAATAATAAAGATTAGAGCAGAAATAAATGATATAGAAACTAAATAAACAATAGCACAGATCAATGAAACCAGGAGCTGGTTTTTGAAAAGATCAACAAAATTGGTAAACCTCTAGCCAGGCTTATCAAAAAGAAAAGAGGATCCAAATAAATAAAATCACAAATGAGAGAGAAGTAACAACCAATACCACAGAAACACAATTATAAGAGAATATTATGAAAAACAATAAGCCAATAAATTAGACAACCTAGAAGAAATGGATTCCCAGAAACATTACCAAAACTGAAACAAGAAATAGAAAACTTGAACAGACTGATAGCCAGCAAATAAAATGAATTAGTAATCAAAAACTCCCAAAAAACAAAAGTCTAGGACCAGATGGCTTCATAGGTGAATCCTGCCAAACATTCAAAGAACAGTTAATACATGTCTTTCTCAAACTTTTCCAAAAAATAGAAAAGGACGGGAAACTTCCAAATTCATTCTATGAGGCCAGCATTACCCTGATAGCAAAACCAGATAAAGACACCACACAAAAAAAGAGAACAGACCAATATCTCTGATGAACATAGATGCAAAGATTCTCAAAAAAATACTAGCATACAGAATCCAACAATACAATTTAAAAATCATTCACCACAATCAAGTGGGATTCATTCCTGGGTTGCAAGGGTAGTTCATTATTTGCAAATCAATCAACATGATACATCCCGTTAATAAGAAGAAAGGATAAGAACCATGTGATCATTTCAACAGAGGCAGAAAAAGCATTTGACAAAGTACAACATCCATTCATGATAACAAGCCTCAACAAAGTAGGTTTAGAGGGAAAATATCACAACACAGTAAAGGCATATATGAAAATCCCATAGCTAATACCTAAATGGGGGAAAAACTGAGAGCTTTTCCTCTACAGGCACGAACAAGAGAGAGATGTTCACTCCTACCACTTTTATTTAACATAGTCCTAGCCATAGCAGTCAGATAACAAAAGAAATAAAAGGCATTCAAATCAGCAAGGAAGAAGTGAAATTTTCACTATTTGCAGATGGCATGATATTATACATAGAAAACCTGGGAGAATCCTCCAAAGAACTGCTGGAACTGATAAATGAATTCAGTACAGTCTCAGGATACAAAATCAACGTGCAGAAATCTATTACATTACTATATACTAGCAACGAATCAGCCCCGAAGGAGAAATTAAGAAAACAATCCCACTGCAGGGGCACCTTGGGTGGCTCAATTGGTTAAGTGGCTGTCTTCAGCTCAGGTCATGATCTCAGGGTCCTGGGATTGAGCCCCACATAGGACTCCCTGATCAGTGGAGTGTCTGCTTCTCCCTCTGCCCCTCCTCTGTGCTCATTCTCTCTCTCTCAAATACTTTTTTTTTTTTTTTAAAGGGAGGGAAGGAAGGAAGGAAGGAAAGGATGGAGCGAGGGAGGGAAAATTTCATTTAAAACTGCACCAAAACAATTAAGATACCTAGGAATAAACCTCTTCAAAGACACAAAGAAATAGACATTCCATACTAGTGGATTATTAGAACAAATACTGTTATGAAATACACAAAAATAAATTCAAAATGGACTGAAGACCTAAATGTGAGACCTGAAACCATAAAAATCCTAGAAAAGAATATAGGCAATAACTTCTCTGACATTAGCTATAGCAACTTCTTCCTAGGTACGTCTCCTGAGGTAAGAGAAACACAAGCAAAAATAAACAATTGGGACTACATCAAAATAAAAAGCTTCTGCACAGTGAAGGAAATAATCAACAAAACTAAAAGGTAACCTAGAGAATGGGAGAAGATATTTGCAAATCACGTATCTGATAAAGGGACATATCCAAAATATATAAAGACCTTATACAACTCAACACCCAAAAAACAACCTAATTAAAAAGTGGGCAGGATGTGGGGGCAATCTGGCTGTGACATCTGTCACCCCACTGATCGCCGGGGTTGATTCAGCTGATCTGGCTGGCTAGGCAAGTGTCCCCTTTCTTCCTCACCACTCCATGTGCATCCCTCTTGAAGCTGCAGGTCAGTCAAAGAGGGCAACCTGCCCCAATAGAGGAGGACTATTCTTCAGTCAAGGGTATACAAGTAGCTGTGTTCCCCTACTAGAACCTCCAAACAAGCTCTCAAAGTCCATTTGTAGGCAAACAGAAGGCAGTAAAGCTTTCAAGACTCTAGACCACATCCAGATGAGGCCCTGCATGTGGCGGTCTGCCTTTCTTTAAAAAAATAGTGGGGGGGCGGAAATAGTGGGGGGGGGGGTATGCAGAAGACATGAACAGACATTTTTCCAAATAAGACATACAGATAGCTAACATACACATGAAAAGATGCTCAACGTCACTTACCATCAGGGAAATGCAAGTCAAAACTACAAGGAGATATCACCTCACACCTGGCAGAATGGCTAAAAGCAACCACACAAGAAACAAAAGGTGTAGGCAAGGATGTGGAGAAAAAGAAACTCTCAAGCACTGTTGGTGGGAATGCAAACTGGTACAGCCACTCTGGAAAACAGTATGGAGACTGCCCAATAAGTTAAAAATAGAAGTACCCGGGGCGCCTGGGTGGCTCAGTAGGTTAAAGCCTCTGCTTTCGGCTCAGGTCATGATCCCAGGGTCCTGGGATCGAGCCCCGCATCAGACTCTCTTCTTGGCGGGGAGCTGTTTCCTCCTCTCTCTCTGCCTGCTACTCTGCCTACTTGTGATCTCTGTCTGTCAAATAAATAAATAAAATCTTTAAAAAAAAAATAGAAGTACCCCATAATCCAACGATTGTGCTACTAGGTATTTACCCAAAGAATACAAAAATACTAATTCAGAGGGATACATGCATCTTGATGATTATAGCAGCATTATTTACAATAGCCAAATTACAGAAACGGCCTATGAATGGATAAAGATGCGGTATGTATGTACATATATGTATGTATATACACATATACATGTGTGTGTACACACACACACACACAATGGAATATTACTCAACCATAAAAAAGAACAAAATTTTGCCATTTGCAATGATACAAATGGAGCTAGGAAGTATTATGCTAAGTGAACTAAGTCAGAGAAAGACAAACACCACATGATTTCACTCATATGTGAAATTTAAGAAACAAAACAGGGGCACCTGGCTGGTTCAGTCAGTGGAGCATGTGACTCTTGATCTCAGGGTAGCAAATAAAGATTACTTAAAAATGTAAAAAAATTTTTTAATTAAAGAAAACAAAACAGGGAAAAAAAAATACAAAGAACAGATAGATGGTTACCAGAAGGCAGGTGGGGGGAATGAGTGAAATAGGTGATGGGGATTAAGAAGTGCACTTATTGTGATGGGCACCAGGTGTTGATTGCATGGAAGTGTTGAATCACTACAGTGTACACCTGAAACTAATACTACACTGTATGTTAACTAACTGGAATTTAAATAAAAAGTTAAAAGAAAGAAACTAACTAACTAACTAAAGTTCACTACAAATAACCAGTCTCTGCCAGTTGTTCAATACCTGAAAGTATCTCTGGTCAATTAGGGCCTGCTGCTGGTTATCTTTGCTGGGTTCATCTGGTTTCTCTGGCTCCTCTGCCTTTTTTTGACTGATAAGATCCTGTAATCTAAAGGGGAAAAAAATAAATCAAGACAATATAAAATAGTTTTCTAGACATTGGATTAAGACAACAAATGAGTCAATGATTCAGCTACCCTCCAACATCTTTAAATTAATTTTTTAAAGATTTATTTGATAGTGCGCATGAGCAGGGGGTGGGGTGAGGGAATGGGCAGGAGAGGGGGTGGAGAAAATCTCAAGCAGAATTCCCCAATAAAGGCAGAGCTGACACAAAACTTGATCCCATGACCCTAAGATCATGACCCAAGCCAAAATCAAGAGATGCTCAACTCACTGAGCCACCCAGACACCCCTAACCCTCCAAATATTTTGTGTCATTTTACATATATATTTATGTGTACATACACACACAAATTTTTTTAAATTTAATTCTGTAAGTCATATGGTCACTGGAAAACAAGAATATCCTAATAGACCACAAATTAGAAGAAATCACTGAAAACAAAAGGGATCAGAGTGAAGAAGTAAGTTCTAACCACTCCCTAACACCTGCAAAAAGTAGAATAGGAAAGAACTACAGCAAAAGAGGAAAGAAACTTCCAAGGTACTGAGATTGTAGGCTCATAGGTAAAGGGAGCAAGGAGCAATGCTCAGGGCAATTTTTTCTTCACTGTAGCAGCAAGAACTAGATAGTATGGTCCTTCCTTCTTCATACTCCATTTGTACCAAAGATCAAACAGTGATGCCTGGGCTAGTCAAGAAGGCATGGAAATCCAAGAGACCGCTGTTCCAGGTGGCTACAGGAAATCTGAGGGAGTTTCTTTGCCTAGAAACTTATATACGAGTGTATCTACCTAGTAGCAAACCCTTTCCCTTCACCAAATATCTCTTAAGTCAAGCTGTACTAAACATTCTCCTCCCACCCACCATGCCTTTGGGAAAAAGTAGTCTTTTATTAAAACCCACTTCAAGTTAACCACATTAAATTTGAGTAAGCCTATCAGTTTCCTGCAGAACCCAGACCCATTAAATCCATTCTATGACTCATTAATGAGCTTGACCTGCTGTTTCTAAAACAGAATAGCAATATTCCAGGGCACCTGTGGCTCAGTCAGTTAAGTGTCAAACTCCTGATCTCAGCTCAGGTCTTGACCTCGGGGATGTGAGTTGAAGCCTTGAGCTGGATTCCACACTCCTCATACAGCCTTCTTTTAAAAAAAAAAAAAAGCAATAGTCCATCATGTCCTTTGCCTGCTAAAAATCTAATCAATGGTGGGGCACCTGAGTGGCTCAGTTGGTTAAGCATTGGACTCTTGGTTTCAGCTCAGGTCTTGATCTCAGGGTCTTGAGATTGATCCTCACAGGGGCTCTGCGCCCGGCGGGGAGTCTGCTTCTCTCCCTCTCCCTCTCTCAAATAAATAAATCTTAAAAAAAAAATCAATAGCTTCTCACTGCTCTGTAAACTAATTCTAATCTCAGCATTTGAACAACTCAGGGCCAGTAACTGTTACCTAATATTCCTCCTGACTCCTTTCTTACTTCATCTCTTACTATTACCCTACATTTATCTAAACCAGTCATATGTATTACACCCTTGATCTTCACACTATTGCTTTTTTCTGCTCTCTGGTGAGTGTATGTTAAAAACAAATTAATATTAGTAAGTGGAATTAGTTCTAGGTAAAAAGTCAATCTCCTTCATCCAGGAGATATAAAGACCTCACAATCCATTTTCCTTTTTTTAAAAAATATTTATTTATTTGATAGACAGCATGCGAGAGGGAGCACAACCAAGGGGAGCTGCAGAGGGAGCGGCAGAAGGGAGCTCCCCGCTCAGTGGGAGCCCAACATGGGGCTTGATCCCTGGACCCTGGGATCATGACATTAGCCAAAGGCAGTTGCTTAACCAACTGAGCCACCCAGGTGCCCCATTTTCCACCTCACTTCCCATCTCTTTACCAAATTCATATACTTTACAGTTTTGCTGAAGGCAGTGCCAGGAGCATATTATCTAGAATACAAACAGGACACAGAAAAGCCAATATGCTCTCTAATGGGAATACAAGTAAACTGATATACCTGAATTTAAGTGTTAGTTAACCTTTCATTCAGGTTAACTGATCATTGAACTGCTTGCAAATCTGATTAATAAATATTATGCTATGGATATACAACATTTAGCTATCACTATAGTAACCAAAATATAAAATTGCATGTACAACTTGCAGTCACTCTGGGAAATGATACGTGATTCAATTAACTAGATGAATAAAGACCTACTCTCATTTAATAATGACAATAATCAACTCATTAGGGGCGCCTGCGTGGCTCAGTGGGTTAAAGCCGCTGCCTTCGGCTCAGGTCATGATCTCAGGGTCCTGGGATCGAGTCCCGCATCGGGCTCTCTGCTTGGCAGGGAGTCTGCTTCCTCCTCTCTCTCTCTCTGCCTCTCTGCCTACTTGTGATCTCTGTGTGTCAAATAAATAAACAAAATCTTTAAAAAATAATCAACTTATATTAGGAACCTGATGATGAAGATAACTGTATTTATTGAGAACATTCTCTATGAAGAACTCTTCTAAGCACTTCACACTGTAAAAGATTTCAAAATGGAGTGAGCAAACCTAGCTAAGAGTCTCTTAAAATAAGGTAAGGAGGCTATTCAGGAGGAGTATTTTATGCACATCCTCATAGGAAGAAACTAAAAAAAATTTTCAGCCTCAACTGACAGAATGGGAGAAGATATTTGCAAACGACATATCAAATAAAGGACTAAAATCCAAAATCTATATCCAAATCCATATCCAAAATCTATAAAGAATTTATCAAACTCAACACCCAAAGAACAAGTCATCCAATCAAGAAATGGGCAGAGGACATGAATAGACATTTCTGCAAAGAAGACATCCAGATGGCCAACAGACACACGAAAAAGTGCTCCATATCACTCAGCATCAGGGAAATACATATCAAAACCTGATACCACCTCACTCCGGTCAGAATGGCTAAAATTAACAAGTCAGGAAATAACAGATGCTGGCAGGATACGAAGAAAGGGGAACCCTCCTCTACTGTTGATGGGAATGCAAGCTGGTGCAGCCACTCTGGAAAACAGCACGGAGATTCCTCAAAAAGTTGAAAATAAGCTACCCTATGACCCAACAATCGCACTACTGGGTATTTACCCCAAACATACAAATGTAGTGTTCTGAAGGGGCACGTGCACCTGAATGTTTATAGCAGCAATGTCCACAACAGCCAAACTATGGAAAGAACCCAGATGTCCATCAACAGATGAATGGATAAAGAAGATTTGGTGTATATATATACAATGGAATACTATGCAGCCATCAAAAGAAATGAAATCTTGCCATTTGCAATGACGTGGATGGAACTAGAGGGTATTATGCTGAGTGAAATAAGTCAATCAGACAAAGACAATTGTCATATGATCTCCCTGATATGAGGAATTTGAGAGGCAGAGTGGGGGGTTTGGGGGTAGGGGAGGAAAAAATGAAACAAGATGGGATCGGGAGGGAGACAAACCATAAGAGACTCAATCTCACAAAACAAACAGGGTTGCCGGGGGAAGATATGGAGAGGGTGGTTGGGTTATGGACATTGGGGAGGGTATGTGCTATGGTGAGTGCTGTGAAGTGCATAAGCCTGACAATTCACACACCTATACCCCTGGGGCAAATAATACATTATATGTTAATAAAAAATAAAATAATTAGAAAAAATTTTTTTTCAGCCAGCTGTGTCTGGATCTAACTTTCTCCTCACCACGACACCTAAATTGTTCACATTCTATACTCCAAAAGGAAACAATGAGATTTGTACTTTGGCAAGTTTCAATACCTCATATGCATATTAAATTAACTCAACCCATCCCAGTTAACCTAGTTTCAATCAGTTCTGCACAGAGGACCTAAATGAGAATGGCACTCATTACCTTCACCTTTATAATTCTGCCTCCTCTCTGTCTCCCTCAAAACACAATTCAGGTTTCTACCTGAATCTGTCTCCCAGATTGCAATTCTAATTGCCCAGATTAATATCTGTCTGTTTAAATTTTCAGTCAATTCCTTCTTGGTTGACAACATGTATACATTTAATCTCATTGTTTTTCCTAAGTTTACAGAAGATGAGGATTAGTGAAAGCTAGGGACTCATGGGATATTGGCCTTTGGTTTGCCTGGTCTCACAATAAATATCAGCCAAAGTTCAATATTCCTGAAAACTTTGTATTCTGCAAAACCACACAAGTAAAAATAACAGAGCTCAGGAGAAAAGTAGTGTTAGAAACCAGTCTACATAAAATTGGTGCAGCTTGTCACAAAGAACAACCACCAGGCAGTCAGTCCCTCAGGAGGTAAGTTAGACAGCCCTAATATGTCCATAGGTTGCCTCAGGGGATATTAAAAATGCACAGACCACAGAGCAGAAATATTGGCTTGAGAATGCCAAGACTATGAAGATGGAAATGGACCCAACTCCAGGGCAAAGAAGCTGAGGTTAAAACAGGTAAGGGAAGAAGGGCAACTTGCCTCCAGCCTGGAGTCTAAGGCTGAGGGTCAAGGAGGGACCCCTGGGTGCAGCCTCTCATTTTAAACTTTCTTAAAATAGAACTGAAAGGGCAGTTGCCTATGTACTAACAAAGGTTTTCCCCTTGCTGAAAGCTGTAATACTACTATTCTAATTCCTTGTACCTAGGAAAAATCATGTGAACAATGTAATGTAATGTCTATTTTACATTACTAATCATTCCCTAATTTTCTCAATTGCATATGATTTCATTGATGTTTTAGAAATGTGTTTTAGCAGTATAGGCTGTACTCAGAAATATGTTAGGGTTGTTCTGTTGTCTCCAGAGCAGTGAGCAGGGCCTAAAGGCTATAAAAATCCCCTAAGAGTAGCTAAAGGATTCTTTGCCTACTTAATGGATATTTATTCCATGTAGTCAGGAGCAATAGCTGTGTTTCTCTGTGAAGCCTGGGAGATCCAGCAAATTGTACTTTCAGCTTAAAATACACTGTGCAGTTTCCTGTTTTAAGATTTTATTTGACAGACAGAGATCACAAGTAGGCAGAGAGGCGGGCAGAGAGAGGAGGAAGCAGGCTCCTTGCAGAACAGAGGGCCTGATGTGGGGCTTGATCCCAAGACCAAAGGCAGAGGCTTTAACCCACTGAGCTACCCAGGCACCCCAGTCTCCTGTTTTCTATAGACAACTCCATATTTCTATGTGCAGACATTTTATAGCTTTTAACTTTGTCTGATGAAGCCTTTCCATGATTCATGATGACTCCATTCTGGAGATGAGGAATAAGTTGAAAGATGGAATACCAATTTTGTTTTTAAAAATCCTGCTAGGCTACTGGGTATTTACCCTAAAGATACAAACGTAGTGATCCGAAGGGGCACATACATCCGAATGTTTATAGCAGCAATGTCCACAATAGCCAAGTTATGGAAAGAACCTAGATATCCACCAACAAATGAATGGATAAAGAAGATGTGGTATATATATACAATGGAATACTATGCAGCCATCAAAAGAAATGAAATCTTGCCATTTGCGACGACATGGATGGAACTAGAGGATATTATGCTTAGCGAAATAAGTCAATCAGAGAAAGACAACTATCATATGATCTCCCTGATATGAGGAAGTGGAGATGCAACGGGGGTGGGGGTTAAGGGGGTAGGAAAAGAATAAATGAAACAAGATGGGATCGGGAGGAAGACAAACCAAAAGAGACTCTTAATGTCATAAAACAACCTGAGGGGGGTTGGGGGGAGGGGTGTTGGGAGAGGGTGGTGGGGTTACATTTTATGTTTAAATAAAAATTTTTTAAAAAATTAAAAACAAAAATCCTGCTAGGGGCGCCTGGGTGGCTAAGTGAGTTAAGCCTCCTCCTTCAACTTGGGGAATGATCTCAGGGTCCTGGGATAGAGCCTTGCATCGGGTTCTCTGCTTGGCAGGGAGCCTACTTCCCCCTACCTCTTCTGCCTGCCTCTTAGCCTACTTGTGATCTCTGTCAAATAAATAAATAAAATCTAAAGAAATCCTGCTTATTGGGGCGCCTGGGTGGCTCAGTTGGCTAAGTGTCTGCCTGCAGCTCAGGTCATAATCCCAGGGTCCTGGGGTCACGCCCCACATTGACAGAATAAGGCTCCCTGCTCAGTGGGAAGCCTGCTTCTCTCTCTTCCTCTGCTGCCCCCCAAGCTTGTGCTCTCTTGCTCTCTCTGCCAAATAAATAAAAAAATCTTTAAAAAAACACCACTTATTTTGCCACAAAGATACAAAACACATATATATCCACCAATGTGAGCCTCTCAAAGTTGTACATTCCTTGAATCTTTTTCTCCACATTTCTTGGACTTTCTATATGATTAGGATGAAAGGAAGGGTGGTTCCCTTCAATCTATCAACTCCAATGCTACAACTCTGAAGGCAACTGTTTCTTTAGGAAAGCAGTCTAGCTCCAGGCCAAAATCCCACATGTTACCTTTCAGGCCCAAACCAGATGATTAGAAAGGCTTTGCCTAGAAAGCCTCATGAGGGAAAGTTGCTTTCCTACATCAGACTTGGAACACAGCCTATGCACTGCACTCTCTGGAGGGAGTTGCTGTCGAGAACTCAGCCCCCCTTATCCTTCCCTTTCCTTGCTACTCCCAGGCCAGCATTACTAGTCCAGGTGCCTCCATCCTGAGGCCTCTTTATTGGGGTGACCCTGACTGAAGTACTTGCTACTTCTCCTTATGGGGTGGGGGCAGTCTTAACTAACCTAATTTTCTTCACTCTGACTCAGTATTTTCCACTCCCAGGCCTGCACTAGGCCCATGAAACAGCAGGAGTCTTTTGTGCAGGGCTCCTAGGCAGTGAGATGTTTCCTCCTAACAGTGCTGCATGTCATTCACTGACCCTTCCCTGGTGCCATTCCACAGAGAAAAATGGAATACTAAAAATGGAATACTTTTTGGCTGCTTATACTATTGTAGTAAGTGAATAAAGCCTTGATTGTTCATTTCAGTTTGGTTCACTGACCAGTTGGTTCCTAACCACCTCACCATACATCAACTCAACACTAGAGTGACAGGATTATGATTCTGTTTTTGCCTACCAAATATAAATATCACTGAAATTAAATGAGATTAGTGTAGTACCTTTATCTTGTACTGGCAGACCTATTTGATCACCTCCTAATAACCGAATTTTATAATCAACCTGTTTGTATATTAATTCAAACAAGAAAGTCCATTTTTCCATGTCAAATAGACTCATTTAATAGTGAAGGTGGTTAGTGGAAAGGCAACAAATCTAAAGAAAAAAAAATTGAATTCTCTCAGATTCTAAATGGGAGAGAGAGAGCCTTTTCCTTCCTTGTGTAGCATTTTCTTTGGAAAACTTGCAGTTGTAAATCCTTTCTCTATGTCTTTGAGAAGTATGTAAATCTTTCTAAGATTTAAATAAGCCTCTTGCCAAGTTTACATCCCAGGAATGTCTTTCTTTGTAGGAGCCTTTGAATCACATTTTTGAAATGTAGATATTTCCCTGTCTCTGCAGTAGTGTAGTCTAGGCTCCTGGCTCTAGGTTGTACCTTGCTGCTTATCATAAAAAACATGGGAAGCTTTATTTTTCCTTAGGATATAGACAAAATTCAGGTACAATATATGTAATCGATTGTACATGCCTGGCTATATAAAAGAATGAGATTTCTTTCTGGCTTTGTAATCTCTTCAGCAGACTGCCTATAATGTACATCACAGTCTGGCTGGATGTTTATTCAATAATAAAACTTTTTTTCTACATATATGGAGAGGATTCACTGGACTGACAGGATATTTTATTTTTAATTATTTGCCCAACATTTAGTTCTTGAATTCTCTAACATTTACATTCTTTAAAGAGAACACAGTAGTTCTTTTTTTTTTTTTTTTAAAGATTTTATTTATTTATTTGACAGAGATCACAAGCAGGCAGAGAGGCAAGCAGAGAGAGAGAGGAAGGGAAGCAGGCTCCCTGCCGAGCAGAGAGCCCGATGTGGGGCTCGATCCCAGGACCCTGGGATCATGACCTGAGCCGAAGATAGTGGCTTTAACCCACTGAGCCACCCAGGCGCCCCCACAGTAATTCTTTTAAAAAATATTTTGCCTCGGGACGCCTGGGTGGCTCAGTTGGTTAAGCAGCTGCCTTCGGCTCAGGTCATGATCCCAGCGTCCTAGGATCGAGTCCCCACATCGGGCTCCTTGCTCGGCAGGGAGCCTGCTTCTCCCTCTGCCTCTGCCTGCCTTTCTGTCTGCCTGTGCTCACGCTCTCTCTCTCTGACTAATAAATAAATAAAATCTTAAAAAAAAAAAAAATTTTGCCTCTGCCATTGCAGAAAATAAAAATTTGAGAAGTTTTACCTTAAAAAAATGTTTTTCATCAGGTGTTTTGTTGGTTCTAATTAGTATGATGACTAAGAGTTTGAGCTTTGGAGTCAGAATGACTGGGTACAGATCTAATTTCTTTCCAAGTTCTTCCACACACCATCTGTGTGATGTAGGGAATTTATCTAACATTCCTAATTCCCTGTTTCACATCTAGATTCTACAAAACTTCCAAACCTAAAAGAAAAAAATTATTAATTTTTTAAATTCCAAATTTAAATTTCTAAAGCACAATTAATTTCTTCAAAATTCAACAGAAAAATACAGCAGGGATTAACTCTAAATCATAATTTTAGAGGCTAATCAGGAAAAGTCAACCTAAAGACAACCCAAAATGAACAACAAAGACATATACAGTCAATTCTTGTTATTTGTGGTAGTTATGTTTTATAAAGTCACCATAAACACTGAATTAGCAAAGACTGAGCCATTGCTCCTAGGGTTAATACAGTTGGTTTCCTACATGCATCTGGTGACACTTCCCTCAACTGATCTATATATAAATTTGTTTTATGTGTGTCCATGTTTAAAAATACCTTATTTGATATTGTTATTCATTAACATTGAACTCAAAACTAACAGCACTATAACTTATGCCTAAATGACGTTTATCTAGCACATGTATTTTCTCTATAAGCCACATCACAGCCTTCTTCCCACCCAGGAAAGGACACTAGACAGCACATCAACACTATGCTTAGTGGCCATCATGAAGAAATCACCAACAAAAAGTGAAAAAATGCAAAGAAACAAGCAAAAATGTAGCAGTATGACAACAAAAAGGATGCTTGTTTAGAGTTAAAAGAACTGAAACAAGAAGACAGGGCATCACCTTGTTCAACAGCGAGAATATGTTGGGCATGTCCTCTCATGATCATGAAAGTGCTACAACAACTGATTTGAGGGTTAAAAATAAATTTTAGCAGGTAGGCAAGTTCACAAATATGAAATCTGTGAATAATGAAGACTGACTACCTATCTCTCTCTATATATAAGTGCACATACGTATATGTGTGTGTGTCTTCGCTAATATATTTGCCTTGAGGTGAGTAAAATTCCTTTGAAGAGGATCAGGACATGCCACTCCACAATATGCCATTTGATATATGAAATGTTTTAAGCCAAAGGACTTTGAGACACGGCAGGTACAGGAGAGGCTCTCTGACCTCTTCCTCTCCTGAAGCAGATCTTAAGACCCTCATGTAATAGGGGCCCTCCAATACATCTAAAGGAGCATCTTTATCTCTGCGGACAGAGGAACTCCAAGAAAGAATCTGAGTTCCCCCCAGTATACTTAGCTCATGCCCTTTTGTCCTATCATGTTTTTCTACAAATTTCCACTCTAACAAAAGTAGTGTAAGAAGGTTCAGGCTTAACTAGGCTTAACTGTTTCTTTAGGCCTTCCATTTCCTTATGAAGACCTTCATATAGTCACATATAACATCTATCTACACCTCCTCTTTTTACCTCCCTACATCCTCCTTTTCCCAATTGCTTCTCAACCAATTTTCCTATCTCATTTAGACATGAAGAACTATAGTTATTCAGGCTTAAAACTTAGAGGAATCTTCATTTTTTCCCCCCGGAGTATCCAATCCATTATCAAGTCCTATTAGCTCCACTTCCAATATTCCAAAGACTTTTCACCTCTGCCACTACTGCCCCCTGTGACCATGTCACCATCACCTCTTGTCCAAACTCACATAATAGCAACTCTCATACTATTTCACACTTAGTACTTACACTACATCAGAATGGTCTTATTTATTTTTTTCATTGTCCTTCTCCCCTCATGTAATCTCCATGAGGGCAGGGACCATTTCTATTTGGCTTATCACACAATTTCAGTACCCAAAATGCCAAGCAAATAGTAGGAAGTATTAAAAGTACCCAAAATATTAAAGAATAAGTAGGAAGGGAAAAATATTAAGTGAACTAATGAATGCAGCCTTTCCGAACCTTCCATTTCCCTTTTCTTTTTTAGTTCTCCTTCTATACTATCTTAATTTAACTCAGTATGTTAATCCTAGGATGTCCAGAGTATTTGCCTTTCACTGTGGCATGTGTTGCCATGGGAAGGAAGAAACATAGTTGTCACTGGAAATTGAAACAACTTATGCTAATACAACTGACTTAATACACCTAATGCATATATTAACTAATATAGTTTTCAAAATATTTCCTCCCAGTGCTCCCTACACTACCTCTTCTAGACCCATTCCCTCGAATGAAAGAGTACACCTGGATAATTTTCAGAAAATACTACCACTATTTAGGACCAACTTTTTCAAACTCCTCTGAGACTATGCCTTTCAAAATCAAGAAAAGTACAAGTACTTTTATGTGAATGTGAATGGCTGTGAATGGCTCACTGCATTCATCCTAGTACTTTTAAAATATGATGAGGCTATGTATTATTCAGGTCACAACTAGTACCAAGAAAAACTGGGGGCCTGTCATGTCTAATTTCAATGATTCACTTGCAATTCCACTATGGTTTCCAAAGACAATTTTCTAGTTAAAATCTTTGCCCTTATTACATCAGATAAATGCCTTTTTTTGTTCTTAAAATAAATATATAGCCAAATCCAACACAGTAGAAGCTGTTTTTAAACTCTAGAACCAGAAATACCTTTTATGTCATTTTCCCCCATCAGTCTGGTAATTTCAAACAAAGGCCACTATGAGGAAAGCATGAAGTAAACTTACAGATAATAAAAATAATAAGATACTAAACCGTAATGAATCTGTAACTTTGGTAAAATATAATTACTTGATGTTTTTCTTAAGGGCTTTCTCCAGTTTCTTCACCTGTTGTTTATAAAGTCTTAATTCGTGCTGTGTGGGCCTGTAGAAAATAAATCACATTGAGTACAGTTTATTGAGTAAAACTATAAAGATAACTGATATGTATAAAACTATTTAAGTTATAAATAGTTTTATTCTTAAAACTATTTAAGAAAACTAATATGTATAAAACTATAAAGATAACTAATATGTATAAAATATGTATAGGTTTGATAACCTATAAAGATATTTAAAAAATAAGGTATACCATGTTACTTGTCACAAATATGCTTATTAAAAATCTTAAAATATTTCATGACTGCCACTGAGGTGTTTATTGGCCACTGAATTTCTCCTTCCATGTATTTCCTGTTCCAAACTTTTTATCCATTTTGTTTATTGTTAATCTGTGTTTTTATAGTGAAATATTTCAAATGTATAGACAAGAAGAGAGAATAGTAAAATAAATAATGAGTACCCATACTCAGCTTCACCAAAGTTAAATATTGACAGATTTGTTTCAAATTTTAACTAAAACATTATACATATAGATAAAACTCTAAGTGTATCCCCATTAGGTAATCACTATCCCCAATTCAGTGCTCATTATTCCCATGCATGGTTTAAAATTTTTGCTATGTATTTATATAGACATAAACTTACACATTATGTAATAGGTTTTTTAAAAATTTATATAAATGGCTTCTACTTTAGGGATCAGTTTCTTCTCCATTTAAATATAATCCTTATGAGAACAAGTTATTTATTTTGGTCATTATATTACAACCGAGCTTAGGACAGTGTCTAACTTATAAGGGGTATTCAACAAACACTTGTCAAATGAAGAAAATCTTAACAATATTCATCCCTTGTTATTCCCTGTCAACATGCAGAACATCATCCTTTTGTGGTGGCATGCTATATATAAATATACCTTTTTGTATGACATTTAAACTTTTTAGTTTTCTTTTCCTCTCATGACACAGAGGTAAGATATTAAGACATTCTAAAGAAATTTGGGAATAGGAAACCTGCTGATATAAATCTGAATCTATTCTGCGTTCCTACTCAGTTTTATCTTTTTCCATGTGGGCTCCTATATTCTCACTTCCCTTGCCTACCTACATGTGTTCTTGTTCCTTCCATCAGATGAGATACAATGAACTAAAATGAGTGTAAAAAAGTATGACATTTCTAAGATTAGTTTCATGGTAAAGGGAGCTGGAAAGATTCATTTAACACCCCAAATTCCAGTCTGTGTTTACTTTCCAAAAGTTAAATAAAAATTACTTAAGTTTCTCTGACCTGGTTTCTAAATCTTTTTGGAGATTCAGCTTTTCACTTAAAAGTGCATCAATCTTGGATTTCGATTCCTTGAGTTGATTCTGTAATGACTTCAACATTTCACAGAAAAATAGTTAACTTTCCTAGATTATTATTTTACTTTATAAAAAAAGTAATTATTAGTCAAGTAGTCCCCATACCATTAGAAGGCCTTTATAAGTTGGTGAGGCATCCAAACTTCTGTAGTCTTTTTCTTCTTCTGACAGACTTTCATTTTCTTTATATTGCCTGTGAAAAGATACACAATGTGTACTCATGAAAAATATATCTTCAAAGGAAAAAATACAGCTAACAAAAACCAACCCAATTAGTGTTTGATAACCTAAACATGAATTAAAATTTAAGCCAAATTTCTTACTTGTTCTCAGAGAGAATGGTATTAGAACATACTACTACCCAGTATTACAGTACATTTCACAGTACAGTACACCATCACCTTTAATTAAAACATAAGAGGGGCGCCTGGGTGGCTCAGTGGGTTAAAGCCTCTGCCTTCGGCTCAGGTCATGATCCCAGGGTCCTGGGATCGAGCCCCGCATCGGGCTCTTCGCTCTGCCTGGGGCCTGCTTCCTCCTCTCTCTCTGCCTGCCTCTCTGACTACCTGTGATCTCTGTCTGTCAAATAAATAAATAAAAATCTTAAAAAAAACAAAAACAAAAACAAAAAAACAAACATAAGATCCATGTGGACCAAAACTTTGTTTTGTTTACCATTGCATCTCACTGCCTAGAAGAGTATGGGGTATAAAGGGGGTGAAAAAAAAACACTTCTTGAATGAATAAAGAAACAAAGTATACTGTTTTTACTTTCTAGTACTTTTAGGTCACCAAAAAACCTATACAAAAAAAATAGAGTATGAGTGGACAAGGCAACAGATTTAATAGTCCCCATTCAAGTCTTGACACCATTAACCCAATGCTATTTGAATAGGTCAATCTCTCTGAATTTGTCTTCTGTCAGAGAAGTATCTATCACATCTACCTCACAGGACTGGTGTTAAAAGTAAATAAAAGATATTAAAGCAATCATGTCTAGGAAGTCATAAGTGAACTTCAAAAGTCACCTGCTTCCATTATCCAGGACCATTTTTAAAATTTCTATCTAAAGAGAAAGATGGAATTAAACAAGGGAGCTTCACCTAACTACTAATTCACTACAGAACCACTTTCCCGGTGCTAAGTTTTCAAGTGTCTCTGACATCTCAGAAGAAAATGTGAGCCTAATAGGTTTCATTCCTATGTTACTTTCCTTGGCTCTTCAATCATATCCACCAAGTCAGGGAAATACTAACAGAAATAACTAGCAATATATTTCATGTAATCTACATTGATGTAGTAACACTGGGTTAAAAAAAAAAAGTAAGTAAAGTTACATAGCTGAAAACCCATCATATTAAAAGGTACTTTCCCTCTTTTTCAGAGATTATAGCACATTTGCAGTTTTCTAAGACTTCCAATTGGTTAACCGATGTATTCACATTTCTACTGCCTTGATTGCTGTTTCCTTTCCTTTCCGAGTTTGCTCATGTGTGGAGACAGAAAGTAATACCAGTTTATAGTATTCAGAAACTCCCTTCACAAGTCCCTCTGGAAGTCTCCCCAAACCTGTGCCCTAAATTAGAGCCCCCAAATAGTGTACCATAGATGTGCTGTGCAAAAGGGTTATAGCTATGGCAAGATATTCACCCCCCTCAGGCCTCAGGACAACTGGGCAGGGCTTATGGTGGTCAGAGTTCTTGAACAAGGTGCTTCCAATTGCAGCTCTGTATATACCCCAATGTGGTATATAAACAGCAATATTTGTGTTTCATAATGAGAAAAACTTCAGACGACACTGTGCTTGATAAATGTTAAGCAGGGGCTTTTGCCTCTACAAGAGGCCCTGTCCCATTTGTCTTCTTCCCTTGGTCTTGCTCCCCTAGCTCTATAGGTACATACCTCTTTCTCCTGTGTTTCTTGTGAATCCTATGTAGACAAATCCCTCATTTTCTCTGTTTCAGCTCTTTTATCTCTCAACTCTTTCATCTCCTTTTCTTCGGTAATGTAATATTTAATAATTATTTCTTCCTTTTACACTACTCCTGCTCCTTCAGGTGATAATACCCTATTTATAGATCTCAAAATCCACCTTGAAGTTGCTACAATCTATCAAGTTCATACTCTTAGAAAGGAGACTACTGGAGTCTACAAAGTCAATGAACCCTGAAAAACCCTCTCCTTTGGAGAATTTTCATCACAGCAAAGTATAAATGACTTCTACAGATGAAAACATCTGTAAGATTATTTATACTGTAGCTCCAATTTTCTTCCTATCTCCTTCTCCCTTAACAAGAGACATTCAAGCCAAATATCTGGCCTGAGCAAGGTTTTTATTAGCCAAACTATCTCACTTCAGCTCAGTGATGACAAGATTGCTAAGTGAAAAGGGAATTCCTTTCCACCAAGCTTCTCATTACTCGACCCTGAATTTTTACTACAAATTCTTGATAACCAAATTCAACACTCCCCAAAATGGACTCAATCCTTTTATCATGTCTAGTCAGAGAACCCCAGTTTGCACCTCATAGGCAACTTCTCATACTATATCCCAAACTCTTATCATGTATCAAGTCAGCAATCAGCAAGCTGCTGCCTGTGGGCTACATGCTGGCTGCAGATTTTTATAATTAGAGTTTTACAGAATACAGCCCTGCCAATTCATTTACATATTATCTGTGCCTGGCTTTGTGCTATAAGAGGAGGGCAGAAGAGTTGTGAGACTATACAGCCTAAAATGTCTATAATATTCACTGTCTGGCCCATTATAGTTTGCAAACACCTAAATCTAGATTAGAAACTACTACAGACATGGCCCAAAGGTTGCAACTGATACTCAGTTTGGACCATATAATATTTTTGCTTTTTCTTTTAATTTTTTATGACTACAGTTGACAATACAGTATTATATTAGTTTCAGGTGTATAACACAGTGATTCAGCTTCTCTGTATATTTATGCTCACAAGTGTAGCTACCTTCTATCATCATACGCTATTACAATGTCATTGACTATATTCCCTATGCCTTCCTATTATTCACATGACTTACTCATTCCATAACTGGAAGTCTCATCTCCCTCTCTCCTTACCTATTCTGGCCATCTCCCACTCCCCTTCTCCCTGGCAAACATCAGTTTGTTCCCGGTGAACCATACAATATTTTTAAAATCACTAATTATGAATATTAAAAATCTTATTTATAAATCTCGAAAAACAAGCTATCTAGCCACACTGAACTCACATTCTTACAAGGTATCAACTGGCTACAATGTTAATAATGGCCCACTTCGGACAGATGTTATATAGCTGTCCAATTTGCCACAGTCCTCACCTAGCCTGCTTCACTCACTTTCATTATTTTCTTGATCGTGTAAGCTTAAGTTTGCAACCTCTCAAGCCATTAAATTCTTCATTTTCCTTCTCTTTACTCTTACATACTATGACTATCCATTTTAGGGTCAAGTTGGCTAGGCTATGGTGCCTAGTTGTTCAAACACCAGTCTAATTATTGCTATGAGGTATTTTTTAACATGATTAACATTTAAATCAACAGACTTTAAGTAAAGGAGAACCTTTCCTAATGTGAGTAGGCCTCATGCAATTAAAGGCCTTAAGAACAAACACTGAGACCCACAAAAAGGAACTCTTCCCTGGGTCTCTAGCCTGCAGGCCTACCTCGCGATCCTGTGAACCAATTCCTTTAAATTTTTTCTATCTTTATAAATGTATATCCTATTGGTTCTGTTTCTCTTAAGAACGCTGACTAATCTACATATCTATAACCTCATCACCCAGTTTTTCTGTATTAAAGGAAGAAGTGCCTTCTTCTTTCCAAGGCAAATGATTGCTTTCTCATTCATTTACAGCCTACTTGGTCAAGTATATGAAAGGCTGCTCTCTATAGATTACTACATCTGTATAACATACCAACAAATCCCCTGAACTCTAGCCAAGCTGGTTTAATCACAGTGCCATAAAAAATTCTACACTTTTATATCTATGCACTTTTGCTCATAGCATCCAATGACTAAAATGACTACCTTTTTTGCCTTCTACTTTCCCAAATTTTACTTACCTTTTAAGCTCAAGCACAACCCTCATCTGCTTTGTAAAGGCTTCTCTGTTCACTATATCCAAAACTGTTTGTTCTTGTTCTAAACTTTTATACATACTATCTGTACAATTTTTAATAATTACACTATGACATGTGTGTTAGTGTTTTTATCTATTATTTTTCTTAATTATTAATGTGTTTACATTTTATCTCCTTTACTAGATTGTAAAATCTTAGAAGGGAAGAACCATATCCAAAACTTTGTCTTATCTCTATAGAATCTAACACCATGTCTATCATCTAAAAGAAACAGTTTCATTTGGAAATCAGGAGATCTCTGAAGTTACTTGATAGAATGCTATTTTCTGAATAGAATGAAACAAGGAATTGCTCTATCAATAGTTGTTCTCTTCTTGTCTTCCCTTCTCCCTTTTTCACTTCTTTCTCCCCAACATTCTGATTTTTTTGTTGGTTGGTTGGTTGTTTTGTTTTGTTTTTAGAGTCCCCAGGGTGCTACAAGGGATCAGCAACTGGCATAGCTCTGCCACTGGTCCTGCTGTGTTTCTGGAAAGTCATTATTCTAGGGGAGAGAATACAAGAATGTACACCTGACAAAAGTGGGGAATTTAGGGGACGCCTGGGTGGCTCAGTGGGTTAAAGCCTCTGCCTTCGGCTCAGGTCATGATCCCAGGGTTCTGGGACGGACTCTCACATCTGGCTCTCTGCTCAGCGGGGAGCCTGCTTCCTCCTCTCTCCCTCTGCCTGCCTTTCTGCCTACTTGTAATCTCTGTCAAATAAATAAAATCTTTATTTTTTTAAAAGATTTTATTTTTTATTTATTTGACAGCCAGAGATCACAAGTAGGCAGAGAGGCAGGCAGAGAGAGAGAGGAGGAAGCAGACTTCCTGCCAAGCAGAGAGCCCGATGCGGGGCTCAATCCCAGGACCCTGAGATCATGACCTGAGCCAAAGGCAGAGGCTTTAACCCACTGAGCCACCCAGGGGCCCCATAAATAAAATCTTAAAAAAAAAAAAAAGGTGGGGAATTTATCTGCATTGTTTATTATGGTATCCTAAGTACCTAAAACAACATGGCATGAGGTAGGTGCTCAAAAATATTTGTTAAAAGAATTATCCCATTTATAAACAATGAAACAAAATAGCTGTTGTTTTTTTTTTAAAGATTTTATTTATTTATTTGACAGACAGAGATCACAAGTAGGCAGAGAGAGAGGAGGAAGCAGGCTCCCCGATGAGCAGAGAGCCCGATATGGGGCTTGATCCCAGGACCCTGGGATCATGACCTGAGCTGAAGGCAGAGGCTTTTACCCACTGAGCCACCCAGGTGCCCCCAAAATAGCTGTTTTAATGACCTGAAAGTAGTTTAGATTATTTGGCCTTAGATATCCCTCAGTTATTTTAGGTTAGTCAAAGACCATTATCTTTAATTATGTTGCACTTCAGTAGGCAGCTAGTATAATCCTATGCACTCCATGGATATACTTAGTAACTGTCCAGTAGCTAAATGACAACAGTAGAACAAATTATAATGCTGTGATAAATATTTTAAAATAAATGCAACAATACATTTTAACATAAAAAGTAAAACAGTCTTCAAAATCATTATAAAAAAAGAAATTCATAGTTACGTATTAGGTAGAGTTCCAAAGCATAGTTAAAGTTTCAGGGGACTATAAAAACTTTTGGTGTGATTCATGACCGGGTAATTAACTTTAAAAATTGTAAACAGGATTAGTCTTACCTTTGTTTATGCAATTTTCTAATTTTACATTCATAGTAATCAATTAGGCAAAGCAACCTAGAAAACAGAAGATAAACTAAATTTTTAGAATGTGATATTGGATCACTTACTATACTGTTCTCTTTACATAATTTCAAATTACAGCAATAAAGGATAAACGTTATTTAGTAAATTTATAAAAAATTTAAGTGATTTTTGTCTGAAAAAATATTTTTGTCTTATACTGTCATATATTTTTTAATTTTGAAGTATAGATTTTAAAATAATCACTAGTATTATAATAAGCCATATATTTTATTTTGAAGTACAGATTTTAAAATAATCACTAACATTTTATCAATATATTAAATGAATACTTCCTTTTTGCCAGCAGTTCTATCTCTAGCAACTGCTCTCACAGAAATATTTTCTCAAACTTGTAACTCAAAATAAACAAAGTTGTTCACTGCACCATTATTTATAAGAGTCAAAACCCAGAAACATTCTAAATTTTATTTAATAAGAGTAAAATAAAATAAATAATGACACATCCACTCTCTGGAAAACAATGAAGCATAGAAGTAATAATGTACGTAAATTTGTACATCCTAATAAAAATTATAAGGAAGAAAAGTAATGTTGCATAGCCAAATGTAGAGTATCACTCCATTTTTTTTTTAAGATTTTATGTATTTATTTGACAGAGAGAGTGAGCACAAGCAGGGGGACCTGCAGAGAGAGAGAGAGAAGCAGGCTCCCTAGGGCTCAACGTGGGGCTCGAGCCTAAGACCCTGGGATCATGACCCAAGCCAAAGGCAGTTGCTTAACCAACTGAGCCACCCAGGTGCCTCTCCATTTTTGTTTTGAAAAGAAATAATTGTTTTTTGTTTGTTTGGTTTTTTTTTGTCAGAGAGAGAGAGCGAGCGAGCACAGGCAGACAGAGAGGCAGGCAGAGGCAGAGGGAGAAGCAGGCTCCCTGCCGAGCAAGGAGCCCGGTGTGGGACTCGATCCCAGGACGCTGGGATCATGACCTGAGCCGAAGGCAGCCGCTTAACCAACTGAGCCACCCAGGTGTCCCGAAAAGAAATAATTGTATGTGAAGTTGTATTTGTATTGAATAAAAACTCCATGAGTTCCTAACTGGGGAATAATAACACAACCTAAGGGAAAATCTTAGCTGTCACATTGACTAGTTGGGGAGGGCGCAGGATGCTAAAAATTTGTCAACAAACTGACAGATATACTACACAATGAACCATCCCACCCAAAATGCCAACGGCACTCCTGTTGTTAAACACTAGGAAAGATACAAACCAAACTATTAAAAGTGATTATCTCTGGAATATGGAAATTAGGAGGGGTAAGCAGATATATTTTACTTTACACACTTTGTATTGTTTGAACTTTTATAAACAGGTACTGCTTTTGTAATTTTAAAAAATCCTCAAAGGAAAAAATAACACTGTTTTCACATGTTATTCTTCTTAAAGCAAGAATTTATACTATTTCCCCATCTTGGGAAACTTAATTCTTTTTTTCAGAGCTAATTCAACCAATTGTGCTTTAAATATATCAACTTTCTGGATTATTCTTTCTCCATCTCAACACATACCAGCTTTCATATTATCCGGTAAAAATGCTTTAATTTCCTCTATATTAAATTAAAATCCTTTAATTTCCTTTATATCCTTCACAAACCCTCACCCTTTACTCCCCCCTCCCTTACACTACCATTTCATCTCTATCTTTTCCTTCACAGCAAACTTCATTCATTCTGTTACTGGATTCCTTCAATAAACTTTTAGGGATGACTTAATTGTGTGTCACACTGGGAATTTTGAGCAAGACAGTGAGAAGGCAAACACTGATGAGGAAGCAAACACTTATCACCTCCTTCCTGAAATACTTCTGTTCCTTAGTTATCCTGACATCCAAACGTTAACTTCTCTTCTGCCTACTTTCTTCCTTTATCTGAAATTTGGAAGTTCTCTGGAGTTTGGTCCTTCTAACTGTTGGCCTGATATCTCTACATGGCTGACAAATGTGCCTAAGCACGTGTCCATAAATGAATTCATCATCTTCCAACCCTCTTCCCCAAACCTAGCTTGAAATCTGGCTATGTTTGACTTCTGTCCTTCTTTCAGGATCTACAGCCAGTTCGTCTTGACAATTCCTGTCTATCTTTCCAATAGCTCTCCTTTCTTTTGGCCCTACCTAATGCAGGCCTTTGCAATCTCCAATCTTGGCTATTACAAGTGATTATTAACTTGTCTTTCTGTCTCTGGGTTTTTTCCTTTGATCAGAAATTGCCTGGATGGCTCAGTGGGTTAGGCCTCTGTCTTCAGCTGAGGTTATGATCTCAGGGTCCTGGGATCGAGTCCCGCGTTGGGCTCTCTGCTCAGTGAGGAGCCTGCTTCCCACCACCCCCCACCTGCCTGCCTCTCTACCTACTTGTGATCTTTCTCTGTGTGTCAAATAAATAAATAAAATCTAAAAAAAAAAAAAAAAAAATTCGGGGGGGAGGGCTCCTGGTATGCAGTAAGCAGAACAAAACTCTTCAGCCTGTAGGTTAAGCCCTTCAAAGTTCCAGCACCCCTTTCTTTACATATTGTCTCCTAAAACACTCACCATCATCATCGTGTGCACCCTATGTTCCAAAATTCTTTCACTACTTGGACTACTCTCAGATATATTCAGTTTTCCTGCCACTATACTTCTCTAACTAAAATACCTATCCCTCACCTCTGCCTATTAAAATTCTATAGTGCCTAATAATCTAGTTTATAAGTTTTCTCCTTCATGAAGACTTTTTGGTCATCCCCATATCCCTCAAAGGAAATGAATCTCCCCTTCTGTCATGCCCACTTAGTATCCTATTTGCCCCATTATTATAGCACATACCACTATGTACCTTGTATTTTACTTGCCACAGTATGTGTCTATCTACCCAGTTAGACTATCAGATCCATATATGGCAGGAAACATGGTTCTACTCATCTGTGTATGTTTTGTATTGTTTTTCCCAGTGCCTTTGTAATTTTTAACAATAACTGCAGTGGTTACAACTCATGTATTTCTAATAATGTTAATTCACAATTTTTAAGTTCTGTGTCTCAAACTGAAAATTAGCTTTATTAAAAACCAAATAGAGGGGCACCTGGGTGGCTCAGTGGGTGAAGGCCTGCCTTCAGCTCAGGTCATGATCCTGGGATCCTGGGATAGAGCCCCGCATCAGGCTCTCTGCTCAGTGGGGAGCCTGCTTCCCCCCCCACCACACCTGCCTCTCTGCCTACTTGTGATCTCCGTCTGTCAAATAAATAAATAAACTCTAAAAAAAAAAAATCAAATAGGGAATCTCTAGGTCATCAGACGAATTCACACCTAAATTAGCTTGACTTCATATGGTACATGATAAGTTCTCTCAATGCTCTTTTACTCACTGTCTGACTCACTCAGATTGGCTGGTTTTTATACTTGTTTTCATTCCCCTTCCTCCATCTCTCTTACTCTCCTATTTATCCCACTGTAATTGTCTCTCCTTTTTCTTCTTTTTGTTCTTCTTTACTCTTATATTTTCCCCTCTGCTTCTCTTTTTGAAATTTATTCACACCTATCTCTATTTTTATGGTATTTTAATTGTAATTTTTAGATTTTTGTCCTTGTTCTTCCTTCAAAAGGATGAAAATTACATGTATTCTTTCTTAAATAATTATCAAAATCTATAATCTTAACTTGTTTTTAGTTTATGAGACCTCATTTATTTTTATAATAAAACAGAAATACCTAATAAGTAAAGATCCCCAATCCTACTATGTAAATACTTAGTTAGAATGTAATTAGCTTATACTATTAAGTGAAAAAAACATGGGGCTACTTTTTATACAAAAAGGGAAAATATAATATCTATACTGCTTGTATTTGGTAAAAATAAAACTAAACATTTAAAATTCCCTTTAATGGAAGGTAAGGAATAGAGCCAAGGGGACAGAAATGAAAACACAACTTTTCTGAATATAATAATTAGTTTCGACTTTGGAATTGTATCAATGTCCTACATACTCAAAAGTAAATGGAAAATAAAAAAGCAATCCCTAAACATTGAAAACAAATTGAAACCAACTTAACTGAACATTAATTTGGTGACACAAACATACAAAGGAATATTTCAAGATATTTTAGAACACTGTATCTGTATTATAGAAAATACTATTAATGTCAAAGATAATTGCAAAGGGATTTAAATTTCATAAAGTAGACTTATTGTTAGCAGTAATTCTGGTCAACTATTTTTATATGTTATATAATAAAGCAAATAAATAGTTACAGGATATTGTTCTTAGGAGTAAGGATTTCTAGTATAAAAGGGAAGTTACAAATGTAGAATCAGAGTTTAAATAAAAATCCTGTAATGTTAACTTCATCTGGAAAAAAAATTAATGATTTGTTTTTTCCCAGAAATATACATAATTCCTTGTACTCCTAAAAAGTCCTAAATCAATGACAAAATAATAAACATTATATGCATGACAAGCAACCCCAACACCAAACTGTGGTCTCTAAAAACCATTCCTGACTAAAAAAAAAAATCTAATGAATTAATCTTTTATTTAATTTAGTTAATTTTAATTCTAAATGTTTAGTGTTATCTTTAACAAATATATGAATTCATTCCCCAAAAGAGCTCTGGAACAGAAAAAAAAAAAAAAAGCATAGAATGTGCCTTCTGTCTAAAAGTAAGAAATCTAACAAATTATCAATGAAGTTGGGTCAAAAGTGTATAATACTAGCATGAAGAAGTTCCCACTGGCCAAAGACAGAATAATATGATCATTAAAATCCAGGAGTTAAGGGGCGCCTGGTTGGCTCAGTGGGTTAAAGCCTCTGCTTTGGGCTCAGGTCATGATCCCAGGGTCCTGGGATCGAGCCCCGCATCAGGCTCTCTGCTTAGCGGAAAGCCTGCTTCCCCCTTTCTCTCTGCCTGCCTCTCTGTCTACTTGTGATCTCTGTCTGTCAAAAGAAAAAAAAAATCCAGGAGTTAAAAACAATATTGAAAAAAGAGAGGATAGTCACAAACAAACAAAAAAATCGTATTGCTTATCACTGGAAATCACAAGGGCATCAACTCCTTACTCCAAAGTGGGAATTAAAATGAAAAAACTGAGCAGTAATTCTACCTTCCCTATAATGAACCACACAAGGCAACCAAATAGCCCCTAGTCAATAGGAAAGGTTCTTTTTACAGAAGAATTCCATGGGGGGCGGGGGGCTCAAAAGAACTGAAAAATCACCATCCTGCAAAATCATCAGTTGGGTAAAATCATTAGATGAAGGAATGATGGGGAATTCTACAGTGGAAGGATCAGATTACTATTTAACCCCCTGAACAATCTTAGCATCCTTAAGAGTAAGTCAACTGGACAATATGTGCCTCCTGACATGTTACAATTAGAAGCCTACATTACCACCTATAAAGTATTTTGCCAAAAATATTTGTATCTGAATTTAGTCCTAACTTCCAGTTTAGACAGATAGAGGAGACAAAAGAATAAATTAAATGACAAAATAAGGAAGCAAGATATAGCATAAACTTCTCTGGGCCAAACGACCAGTTTCTTCCTTGAGGGGGCATGGAGGTGGGAAAGCAGAGAAGAGAGGGAAGAAGACTCATCCAGTTTATAAGAGATATAACCATTCCCAAGAAAAAATCCGTTTTAAAGAGTGATAATCAATCTACATATCAATTTATGTAGGAAACATTACTGTCGATCCAAGATGGTATGAGGAACTCTTTTGCAGAGATAAGCAAACACTCTGTTTTGAGTGACAATGCGCTCTTCCTCCTCCTTTGTTAATCTATAGATATCCTTTTGTAAAGAAGCAATAGTCTCTTGTTGTTCCATTCGTTTTTTCTTATAATGTTGACATTTTGCCTGTAAGAAATTTTTCAAAAAAATATAATTATAATATGTAGACCTAGGACATGGTATCCTAACAATATTGTACAAAAAGCTGTCTTCAGGGGCGCCTGGGTGGCTCAGTGGGTTAAAGCCTCTGCCTTTGGCTCAGGTCATGATCCCAGGGTCCTGGGATCGAGCCCTGCATCGGGCTCTCTGCTTGGCAGGGAGCCTGCTTCCTCCTCTCTCTCTCTGCCTGTCTCTCTGCCTAAATGTGATCTCTGTCAAATAAATAAATAAAAATCTTTAAAAAAAAAAAAAGCTGTCTTCATAGTTTCTATTGGGATGCTTCAGTCAAGAACTTCAAGAACTGTTTTTAAATGGGTGCAAGCTCCAAGAACATTAATAAGCCATAAACACAAAAAATACAATGTAAAATAGGAAAAATTAGTTTATAATTAATCACATGCATTCAAGTTTTTATAATAAGTAAAGGAAATCCATAAAACTGATATAATTTCATGTATGGGTTTAGATGAAAATAATAATCAGGAAGGGATTTTAAGAATGTTAAAAAGAAACAAGATTTAGAAACAAACTGAGGGTTTCAGAGGGGAGAGGGGCTGGGGAATGGGGAAACTAGATGATGGGCATTAAGAAGGGAACTGGTGATGAGCACTGGGTGTTATATGCAACTAATGAATGCTGAACAGTACATTAAAAACTAATGATGTGGGGCGCCTGGGTGGCTCAGTGGGTTAAGCCTCTGCCTTCGGCTCAGGTCATGATCCCAGGGTCCTGGGATCAAGTCCCGCATCGGGCTCTCTGCTTGGCAGGGAGCCTGCTTCCTCCTCTCTCTCTGCCTGCCTCTCTGCCTATCTGTGATCTCTATCTGTCAAATAAATAAATAAAAATAAAAATAAAAAAAAGTCTTTAAAAAAAAACTAATGATGTACTATATGCTGGCTAATGGAACATAATTTTTAAAAAAAGAAGTATAACATAAAAGAGAAGAAAAAAATCTGATGTAAAATTCAGATTCTTTTTTTTTTTTTTTAATTTTATTTATTTATTTGACAGAGAGACACACAGCAAAAGAAGTAACACAAGCAGGGGGAGTGGGAGAGGGAAAAGCAGACTTCTGGCCAAGCAGGGAGCCCACTGTGGAGCTTGATCCCAGGACCCTGGGATCATGACCTGAGCCAAAGGCAGATGCTCAACAACTGAGCCACCCAGGTGCCCCTAAAATTCGGATTCTTAAGTGATCAATGATTTCAGGATTTCAGATGGCTTGATCAACTTAGGCAATCATGCAATATGGAAGACAGTAAACTCAGAGTAACTCCCTAACGAGGATTTATTATTAAGAAATAATATATACCCCAAGATTTATAAGGAATAAATAATATATTATAAATATATATTTATATATACATTTATATAAATTTATATTCCTTATATAAGTATAAGGAATATAAATCTTGGACACTCTCTGGTCTTCAGTGAAATATCACTGGCCTGGTTTTCCTTTATTCCCTAGCTTCAATCCTTCAGTGTCCCTTCAAAGCTCATTATCAACAGCACCATCACTGTTGTTATTAATAGACTTTTTATTAAGTTCAGTGAGAAACCCCATCTCCATCTAATCTCCATATAACTAAGACATACTATTTTTAGAAGAGAATGCCTTGTCTAAGCATATTTTCACCTGCCCATAGGGTCAAGTTACTGAGACTTAGATAACCTCGAGGGGAAAAGGGGACTCGGCTTCTGATATCATAACAACTCCCAGTAACCAGTGATCACAGTAACCAGTGATCAGCCCCAACTTGGAAGCCAGGTATTTGCTGTATAGCCAAGTGATGTGGGTCCCTGTTCCACCTGTAACTATACATTAGCCATAAAACCAGAATAATTTAGTTTTGCAAGGTTGCAGGTATAAGAGCAATATACAAGAGTCAACTGTATCTCTCCTAAGTTATTCTATGAAGCCAACATTACCCTGATACCAAGCCAGACGACGCAAAACAAAAGAACCACAAAACAATATCCCTTATAAACTCTAATGCAGATAATCCCTAACAAAATATTAGCAAACCAAATTCAGCAGCATATTAAAAGGACTATACACCAGGACCAAGTGAGATTTATTCCTGGAATGCAAGAATGACTCAACATATGAAAAACAGGGATGTCTGGGTGGCTCAGATGGTTAAGCATTTGCCTCTGGCACAAGTCATGATTTCTAGGTCCTGGGATCAAGCCTCATGTCGGGCTCCTGGCTCAGTCAGGAGTTTGCTTCTTCCTCTCCCTCTCCCCCTGCTCATTCTCTCTCTCTCAAATGAATAAATAAAATCTTTTTTTAAAAAAACTATGAAAAATCAATGTAGTACACATTAACAGAATGAAGAAAAAGCACATGATCATCTCAATTGATACAGAAAAAGCATTTGACAAAATCCAATACCTTTCATGATAAAAACGCTCAAAAACTAGGAAAAAAAGGAAACAATCTAAACATAATAAAAGCCATTTACAAAAAACCCACCCTGAACCTCATACTCAGTAGAGAAAGACTGAAAGCTTTTCCTCTAAGATCAGAAACAAGGTTAAGATGCCTGCACTTGCTATTCCACATAGTACTGGAAGTCCTAGTCAGACCAATCAGCCAAGAAAAAGAAATAAAAGGCATCCATTTTGGAAAAGAAGTAAAATTATGTTTGCAGATGATTATGGTCTTATATGCAGAAAACCTAAAATGTCCATAAACAAAAAAACAAAACAAAACACGAAAACAAAAAATAACATCAACAAAAAAACTGTGAAAACTAATGAATGAATTTAGCAAAGTAGCAGGATACAAAGCTAACACAAAAAAATGAATTGCATTTCTATACACTAACAATGAACAATCCAAAAGGGAAATTAAGAAAACAATTCCAGGGACGCCTGCGTGGCTCAAGCAGTTAAGCGTCCAACTCTTGATTTCAGCTCAGGTCATGACCTCAGGGTTGTGGGATCAAGCCCCATGTTGGGCTCCATGCTCAATGGGAGTCTGCTTGAGATTCTCTCTCTTTCTCTGCCCCTACCCCTTCACTCTCTATCTCTAAGTAAATAAATTTTTTTTTTAAATTGTGTTTACAAGGCATCAAAAAGAATAAAATAAAAGTAAACCAAGAAGTCAAAAGACTTATACACTGAAAATTACAAAAGGCTGCTGAAGGAAAGTAAAAAAGGCACAAATGAATGGAAAAATTGTGTTCACAGGCAGGAAGACTTAATATTGTTAAGAGGTCAATATTACCCAAAGTGATCTACAGATTCAATAAGACTCCTATCAAAATCCCAACGACATTTTTTTTGCAGACACAGAAAAGTCTGTCCTAAAAACAATCTTGAAAGGGAACAAAGTTAAAGCTCTCACACTTCCTGATTTCAAAGCTTACTACAAAACTACAGTAATCAAAACTACTGAAATAGACAGATGTATATTCTAATGGAGTAGAACAGAGAGCCCAAAAATAATCCTGTGGATATAGGATCACATTATTTTTATCAAGGGTACCAAGACCATTCAATAGGAAAAGAACAGGCTTTGTTCAACAAACAATGTTGAGAAAACAGGGTATCTACATGCAAAAGAATTAAGTTGGACCCTTATCTAACACCATGTACAAAAAATTAATTTGAAATGGATCAAAGATCTGGGGCACCTGGGTGGCTCACTGGGTTAAAGCCTCTGCCTTCAACTCAGGTCATGATCCCAGGGTCCTGGGATCAAGCCCCACACTGGGCTCTCTGCTCCATGGGGAGCCTGCTTCTTCCTCTTTCTCTCTGCTTGCCTCTCTGCCTACTTGTGATCTCTGTCTGTCAAATAAATAAAATCTTTAAAAACAATAAAATAAAATGGATCAAAGATCTAAATATATGAAATAAAACTTGAAAACTCTTAGAAGAAAGCATAAGACAAAAGCTTCATGACACTGGATTTGGCAATCACTGCTTGGATAGGACACAAAAAGCATAAGCAAGAGAAAAAAAATAGACAAACTGGACTTCATCCAAATTTAAAACATCTGTGCATCAAAGGACACTATCCACAGAGTAAAAGGACAACCCACAGTAAGAGAGAAACTATTTTCAAATAATATATATGATAAGGAGTCAGTATCCAGAATAAAGAACTCTAAAACAAAATCCAATTAAAAAACAAGGAAAGGGGGCGCCTGGGTGGCTCAGTTGGTTAAGCAACTGCCTTCAGCTCAGGTCATGATCCCGGAGTCCCGGATCAGGCTCCCAGCTCCACGGGGAGTCTGCTTCTCCCTCTGACCTTCTCCCTCTCATGTGCTCTCTCTCTCTCTCTCTCTGAAATAAATAAATAAATAATCTTTAAAAAATTAAAAAACAACAACAACAAGGAAAGGACTTGGATAGACATTTCTCTAAAGAACATACACAAATGACCAATATGCACCTGAAAAGAATGCTCAACTTCACTGACCATTAGAAAGATGCAAATCAAAACCAGAATGAGGGGCACCTGGGTGGCTCAGTGGGTTAAGGCCTCTGCCTTTGGCTCAGGTCATGATTCCAGGGTCCTGGGATCGAGCCCCGCATCAGGCTCTCTGCTCAGCAGGGAGCCTGCTTCTCCTCTCTCTCTGCCTGCCTCTCTGCCTACTTGTGATCTCTGTCAAATAAATAAATAAAATCTAAAAAAAAAACCACAACAAAACCACAGAATGAGATAACTCTTCACACCATTAGGACTATTACTATGAAAACACAACAAAATAAAAAATAACAAGTGTGGGTAAGGATGTGGAGAAACTGAAACTTTAGTGCATTGCTAGTGGAAATGTCAAATGGTGCAGCAACTCCAGAAAATAAACCGCAGTTCCTCAAAATTAAACATAAAATTACCATATGACCAACAAATTCCACTTCTGGATATATACCCAAAAGAACTGAAACCAGGGACTTGAATAGCCATTTGTATACCCATGTTCACAGCAGTTTTATTCACAATAGCCAAAGTTGAAAACAACCTAAGTGTCTATTGATTGATGAATGGATAAACAAAATGTGTTATATGTACACAAAATAATGTTATTTGGCTTTAAAAAGAAATTCCAACACACGCTACAACATGGATAAATATTGAAGACATTTTGCTAAAATGAAATAAGTCAGTCACAAAAGGACAAATATTGTATGATTCCACTTATATGAGACAAGTTATCTACAGTAGTCAAATGACAAGACAGAAAGTAGAATGGTGGTTGCCAAGAGTTGCAGAGAGCAAAGAATGAAGAGTTACTGTTTAAAGAGGATGGAGTTTCAGTTTGGGAAGATGAAAAAAGTTCTGTAGATGGATGGTGAGGACAGATGCACAACATGAATGCACTTAATGCCACTGAAGTGTATACTTTTAAATGGTAAAGTTTATGTTATGTATAATTTACAATAGAAAAAGGGGGAAAATCAATTTCTCTGTATATACTAGCAATGAACAGTAAGAAATTAAACAAAATTGAAGCATCTGGCTTCAATTGGAAGAGTGTGTGACTCTTGATCTATGGGTCATGAGTTTGAGCCCCACACTGAGGATAGCATTTACTTAAGAATAAAATCTTTAGGGTGCCTGGGTGGCTCAGTCAGGTAAGTGTCTACCTTCAGCTCAGGTCATGATCCCAGGATCCAGGGACTGATTCCTGCATCAGGCTTCCAATCACTGGGGAGTCTGCTTCTCCCTCTACCCCTCCCCAGTGCTCATGATCTCTGTCTCAAATAAAATCTTTTAAAAATTAATTTAACTAAGATAAAATCTTTAGAGGCACCTAGGTGGTTCAGTTGGTTAAGCATCTGCCTTCAGCTCAAGTCATGATCCCAGGGTCCTGGGATCAAGCCCCATTCGGGGTCCCTGCGGGGGAATCTGCCTCTCCCTCTCTCTCTGCCACTCCCCTTGCTTGTGCTCTCTCTCTCTCTCTCAAATAAATATTTGAAAAAAATCTTAAAAAATTAAATAGAAAGTACAATCATTTACAATACCATTAAAATACTGAATACTTAGTTAGAGATAAATCTGTTAAAGCATGTGAAAGACCAGCATACTCCAAATTACAAAACACTACTAAGAGGGGGCACCTGGGTGAATCAATCTGTTAAGCATCTGACTCTTGATCTCAGCCCAGGTCTTGATCTCAGGGTCCTAAGGTTAAGCCCTGTGTAGGGCTTAAAACAACAACAATAAAACAAACATTGCTGAGAGAAATTAAAGGCCTAAACAAATAGAAATATCATGCTCATGGATCACAACATTCAATATTGTTAAAACACCATTCTCCCAAATGGATCTATGTACTCAATAAAATCCCAGCAGGCTTTTTTTGTAGAAATCAACAAGCTAATTAGAAAATTCACACAGAAATGTAAAAGACCTAAAATAACCAAAACAACATTGACAAAGAAAAATGTAAAAGACTTACAGTGCCTGCTTACAAGATAATAAGATAACAGTAATCAAAACAGTGTGGTACTTCCATAAAGACAGATACATTTATCAGTGAAACAGAACAGAGTATGGAAGTAGACCTACATATACAAAAATTTATTTTCACCAAAAGTGCAAAGCAATCTGGTAGAGAAAGGATACTCTTTTTAACAAATGGTGGTAGGACAACTGGATACTGTGACCTTGGGCTAGGCACCATTTTTTTTTTAGATACAAACCAAAACCATGATCTCTTAAAAAAAAATTGATAGACTGAACTTTATCAAATTTAAGAACTTAAGCTCCTTGAAGAACACTGAAAAAATGAAGACAAGCCACAGGCAGTTTCTTAAAAAGTTAAATATATATTTACCATACATTCAGCAATTACAGCCTTAGGTATCTACTGAGGAGAAATGAAAGCATATGTTCACAGAACGAGTAGAACACAGATGTTAATAAGTTTTATTTGTAATAGCCAAAAACTGGAAAAAACTCGAGTACACTAAGAGGTAAATACACTATGGTATATCAATACAACTGAATACTTAGCATTAATAAAACAGTATTAACCAATGATACATCCAGCAATATGAATGAATCTTGAAATAATTATGCTGAGTGAAAGAGGACCAGATACTGATTTTGATAGAGTAGGCAGTTAGCTAGATAAGAGCTGGAGGCAAGGATGGTGGTGAACAATAGTTAAATAGTTCCCCACCTCCCAGGGCTATCAGATCAAGAACAGCAGGTACAGAGCATGTGTTCTCCTTTCCAGCCTGTGTCCTACAATAACCTACATCATCTTCATTATATTTACACCTTGGTTTTGACTTCTCCCTTCCCGTGGGGAAAGATGGCCATGACAGTTCTGGCCAGAACCTTGTAAGGCCAAAAATTCCCCCTCCCTGCCAGCAGGAGTCCCTTAGATGACTGGAAACAACCTCAGAGACCACTGTAGCAATGATCGATCCATAACCTATGCAAACATAAAAAGAAAAGACACCCCTAACTCCAGTATAGTCGCCATCTCTGGACCTGCCCATCTTGAGAGTGTACTGTCCTTAATAAACTGCTTGCTACTTTCCTCTTTTATTGGAGTGCGGATTCTCATATAAATCTTTCATGGGGAATTCAAGAACTAAGACCTCCATTCACACAATAGAGCATCTCCCACCAGTAATTTGGCACAATAGCCTGTGCCAAATAAATTGTCCTTTTCCTTCCCGTATCTCTCTTTCCTCCCTACTTTCAGTACTTATAAGGCAGTCATATATTCTGAATGTCTTGCTGACTTTAAAAAATTTTAGGTCTATTTTTTCATTTGGCCCCAAGAAACACTGTCTTATGGTTTGGTGTATTATTTCAGAAAGCTAAACTCAAAAGATGAATCCAACATAAAGTAAAAAATTGAAGCTAAAGAACTTATGGGAAAAGGTATATAAAAGAGCTTGGTGGAGTGCCTGCGTGGCTCAGATGGTTAAGCGACTGCTTTCAGCTCAGGTCATGACCCAGGGGTCCTGGGATCGAGTCCTGCATTGGGCTTCCTGCTCTGCAGGGAATCTGCTTCTCCCTCTGCCTGCCACTCCCCCTGCTTGTGCTCTGTCAAATAACTAAATAAAATCTTAAAAAAAAAAAAAAAAGAGCTTGGTGGCTTTACTTTGAGTGGTTTGAATAATAAATAACAATTAGGGCAGAGTATGTAACTAGATTTCTTTTCTTGCTTTGTAAAAATTTAAATAATAAGAAAGAAATATTTGGGGGCACCTGGGTGGCTCAGTGGGTTAAGCCTCTGCCTTCGGCTCAGGTCATGATCTCAGGGTCCTGAGTTCAAGCCCCACATCGGGCTCTGTGCTCAGCAGGGAGCCTGCTTCCTCCTCTCTCTCTCTCTGCCTGCCTCTCTGCCTACTTGTGATCTCTCTGTCAAATAAACAAAATCTTAAAAAAAAAAAAAAGAAAGAACTATTTGGTGTTATTTCAATTTTCAGTGGTAACAAAATGTAGAGAGTCAATAAAAATAGGAAATTAAAATATACAATATAAGTTGGGAAGTAGCAAAATTGTTTTGGGTGTTGCACTGGCATGGACTAAGGTAAAAATTACAAAGTAATACTAAATTTCTTTTTAAATGGCATTTATGTGCAATGTTACATTAGTTTCAGGTACACAACATAGTAATTAAACAATTCTACACTTCATGCTATACTCACAAGTATAGCTACCATTTGTCAGCCTAGAATGCTACTACCATACCATTGAGTATATTCCCTATACTGTACCTTTTAAGCCCATGACTTACTCATTCCATAACTAGGAGCAAGTATCTCCCAACTCCTCTTCACCATTTTGACCATTCCCCTATCACCCTCTTCTGGCAACCATCAGTTTGTCCTTTGTATTTATGGGTTTCTACTTTTTACTTATCCTTTTGTCTTTTAGATTCCACATATGTAAGTCATATGGGTATTTGTCTTTTTCCACCTGACTTAATTCACTTAGCATAATACCCTCTAGGTCCATCCATATTACCACAAAAGGCAAGATCTCATTCTTTCTTATGACTGAGTAATATATATCACATCTTCTTTATTCATCTATCAATAGATGCTTGGGTTGCTTCCATATCTTAGCTATTGTAAATAATGCTGCAATAAACACAGGAGTGAAGATATCTTTTCCCATTAGTGTTTTCCTTTTCTTCAGGAAAATACCCAGTAGTGGAATCATGGGGTCACATGGTATTTCTATTTTTAGTTTTTTGAGGAATCTCCATTTTAGTTTTTACAGTGGTTGCACCAAATTACGTTCTCACGAACAGTGCAAGAAAGTTCCTTTTTCTCTACATTCTCACCAACACTTGTGTTTTTGGTTTTGTTTTGTTTTTGTTTGGTTTGGTTTTGATTCTGGCCATTCTGACGGGTATAAGGTAGTATCTTCTTATGGTTTCTATTTGCATTTCCCTGATGATTAATGATGTTGAGCGTCTTTTCATGTGTTTGTTGACCATCTGTATGTCGTCTTTGGAAAAATGTCTATTCAGGTCCTCGGCCCAGATTTTGATCAGATTGTTTGGGGGTTTTTTTGGTGTTGAGTTTTGTAAGTTCTTTATACATTTTGAATATTAACGGCTTGATGGGTATATCATTTGCAAATATCTTCTTCCATGCAGGTTGTCTTTTCATTTTGTTGATGGATCCTTTTGCTATACAAAAGCTTCTTATTTTGATATAGTCCCAACAGTTCATTTTTACTTTGTTTCCTTTACCTGAGGAGACATATCTAGGAAAATGTTACTAAGGCCAATGTCAATAAATTAGTGCTTATGTTTTCTTCCAGGAGTTTTATGTTTCAGGTCTCACATTTAGGTCTTCAATCCATTTTGAGTTTATTTTTGTGCATGGTGTACAAAACTGGCCTAGTTTCATTCTTCTGCATGTAGAGGTCCAGTCTTCCCATCATCATTTATCAGACTTCACATTGTGTATTTTTGCAATATGCAAAAATATACCTTTGTCATAAATTGACCATATAACTGTGGGTTTATTCCTGGGCTCTCTATTCAGTTCCTTTCATCTTTATATCTGTTCCTTTTTCTTGCAATAAACATAGCATTTTATTCTACTCCCTCCTGCCCACCCTCCCCCATCCCATCCCTCAAAACTTATTTTTTTCTGATTGTAATGTTGCTGTGAGAATGAAAGGGGAAAAGTATACTGTGGATGGTGGGGGGAGGGTAGTTAACAAAGAGTCAAATCACAACAGGAATTTTTCAAAATAGGTTATTCCACTTAGTCATCATCATCTTCTCCTTCATCTTCAGGTTTCCATTTTCACTTCTGACCCTTCTTCACCAACATTGTCTTCATTTTCCTCATTATCTACTTCCCAGTCATTATGACCCTCTTCATCCTCCTCTTCTCCTTCCTCTTCATCTTTCACTACCTGAGCATCTTCATCATATTCTTCTTATCTTCATCCTCCTTATCATCATCCAGGTCTTCCACATAGCCCTCAACATCTGAGTCAGGGGCCTCCCTGTCCAGTTGTAGCCACCAAGATACATGAGCTGCAAGAGGAACTTCAGTTTGGTTACCTCACAACTGAAAAGGTCTGAGCTCTTAAGGTTTCTTCAGTGGCTCTATTGTGCTGAGGACTTTAATTTTGTTGCCACTTAAATTTACATGTATGAGGTTTGGACACTTTTCTGCTAATACTTCCAGGTGCCCTGAGATTCTGTTATCACTTAGTTTAAGCTTCTAAAGTTTGTTTAAATTTGGTTAAGTTCGTGAGAGAGGTGAGGCCCCCACTGATTGTACTTAAGAACTCCAGTTCTTCAAATTCCTCTGTGAGGGCTTTGATTTTGCTTTCAATCAACTGGCAGTTGTCCAGGACAAGTTCTTCACATCGGAGGGCGTCCTGCTCCACAGCTCTAAATGAATCCATTGTTCATGTCCACCTCTCACTCTCTCTCTCTTTGGAGAGGCTCCCATGCCCATGGAATTCAATCAATCCATACCATACTATTATGATCACTGCAGCTTTGTAGTCTTCTTAATATCTGGAATAATGATACCTCCAGCTTTGTTGTTCTTTCTCAAGATTACTTCGGCTACTTGAGGTGTTTTGTGGTTCCACACCAATTTCAGTACTATCTGTCCTAGTTCTGTCAAAATGTTACTGGTATTCTGAAAGAGACTACAATAAATCTGTAGATTGCTTTGGGTAGTATGGACATTTTGACAACATTTTAATTCTTCCAATCCATAAGCATGGAATATCTTTCCATTTGTTTGTGTTGTCTTCTATTTCTTTCATCAATGTTTTATGGTTTTCAGAATATAGGTCTTTTATCTCTTTGGTTAAGTTTATTCCTGGGTATTTTATTCATTTTGGTGTAATTACAAATGGAATTCTTAATTTTCTTTCTGCTACTTCATTATTAGTGTTAGAAACATAACCCATTTCTGTGAATTAATTTTATATCTTACAACTTTACTGAAATCATTTATTTAATAGTTTTTTAATAGTCTCTTCTTAAAATTTTTTTATTTCTCTGTTTGAGATCATGACCCAAGCTGAAGGCAGAGGCTTAGCCCACTGAGCTGCCCAGGCACCCCGATAGTCTCTTTTTGAGAGAAAGAGAGCAAGTATAGGGGTGGGGAGAAGTAAGGGGGAAAGAGAGAGAACCTTAAGCAGGTTCCATGGCCAGTACAGAGCCCAATGCAAGGATCGATTTCATGATCCTTTCACCTGTGCTGAAATCAAGAGCTGGACATTTAATTGACTGAGCCACCCAGGGACACTTTGATAGTCTTTATACATTTTCTATGTATAGTATCATGTATCTGCAAATAGTGACAGTTTAACTTCTTGCTTATCAATATGGACATCTTTTATTTTTTTCTTGTCTGACTGCTGTAGCTAGGACTTCCAGTGGCAAAGTAACATTAGATTTTGAGAAAAGAATACATATTTTAACCTTTGAGGTAACTATTAAAAAGCAGTAAAAATCAGTTTATTAATCAATATACTTCCTATGAATAGCACCATCATTTTTGCAAATAGAATTATATCCTGATACAGATCACACTGACTTAAAACTAAAAAATTACCTGTTTAGAAATTTAGAGAACCTAAGAGTTTATAAAACTATATCCAAAGAAGTCAACACACTGGTCTAAGTACAGAAAAAAAGAAACTACAAGGTAGAACATAAAAACTGCAAATATAAGATTATCTTTTGGTTTCTGCATTTCCCTAGCAATTTTTCAATATACTGTTGTCAAACATCTGTTGACTTCTTTGATTTCTCTGCCACATACATACAAGATCAACATTTTCTTTTTCTCAATTGCAAAACAAGCAACATTAAAGCATTTTAAATTGGAAGCTATATGCCAAAATAAGAATGTCATAAATGGTGAAATAAGTGTTTTCCAGGAGTACTTTCCATCCTCTCCAAAAAAGCACAGATTGACTAGTATAAAACAGAATGTATGATTAGTCTGTAATGGTAATGGGATAATCGAACAACACTGAAGAGACCGAAATTCCTTGGGTTGGCCAATGTCTGTTAATACTCTAAGGTATCCTTGAGGGACTTAAAAAAAAAAAATAAAAAAACAACTAATTTCAATTGATCAAGTTAGCATAGACAGTCTTCCCCCAACACCAGGTGTCCACACCCTAGTCCCAATTCTGTCTGTCCCCTTCCAGGGCACATTGGAATATGAGACCTTAATTTATAAGCTATAATAAAAAATCTCTGGGATCTGAAATAGAAAGCTAATAATACCAAAAGTCATTTATGACAAATGGAACTACTTGATGGAAAAATACAAGTCCTCCCTTACCAACGAATCTTTGAGTATCAGCTCTTTGCAGTGCCTGACACACTGGTAAATTCATACATCTTATGTTTCAATAATTTAACTTTGTAATTATTTATATATCAACCTCTTTGAAGAGATAAATAGATATCTTCCTAGAAAAATAGCACTTGTGGGACGCCTGGGTGGCTCAGTTGGTTAAGCGGCTGCCTTCGGCTCAGGTCATGATCCCAGCATCCTGGGATCGAGTCCCACATCGGGCTCCTTGCTTGGCGGGGAGCCTGCTTCTCCCTCTGCCTCTGCCTGCCACTCTGTCTGCCTGTGCTCGCTCTCTAACAAATAAATAAAATCTTAAAAAAATAAAAATAAAAAAAATAGCACTTGTATCCTCCACCTCAACTCCCTCTTTCAACCAAGGACCTAGCACCTTTACAGCTCCTAATGGCTCCTTTCTTACATCAATAAGTTAATGTGTTAAATGGTCTTGGATTTCCACATGGCTTCTGAGAGAAAGGTCAAAATCAAATGCATATATAAGTATTTCCAAAATGGCCCCTCCTTTAGAGAGAACTTTATAATTTTATAATGTTCCACTGATGAGGAAAACTACCTAACAAAGCCAACTTAGGGGCCCCTGGGTGGCTCAGTGGGTTAAACCGCTGCCTTTGGCTTGGGTCATGATCTCCAGGTCCTGGGATTGAGCCCCGCATCGGGTTCTCTGCTCAGCAGGGAGCCTGCTTCCCTCTCTCTCTGCCTGCCTCTCTGCCTGCTTGTGATCTCTGTCAAATAACTAAATAAAAAATCTTAAAAAAAAAAAAAAAAGAAAAAAAAAGCCAACCTAAAAACATAGTATCTTAATGGTTAAGGATTTTGTTGACTGATAAGTAATAAAAACAGACTTGGCTATCTTCTCTAGAGTTATGATCAACACCAGCAGCTCTAGCACTGTGTACCCCAAGCTGGCAGCCTAAATGAGGGCAGAACAGCAACTGCCTCTGCCTTCATACCAGCACTCCCTATGGTCTCTGACTGATTCTTTCTGACCCCTGGACTTGATATTACTCATCTGATCCTTCCAATGTTGCCAGCATAAACTGAACAGACATCTAGACCTGGCCTGATGACTGGTTCCTTTTAGGCAGCCTAAATCCCTGTGTGCTGTAGGTAAATACACTGTGTGCCAACAAAACCGCTTTAAGGATTTGATGTTCATTAAGATATAATATTTGTGGGCGCCTGGGTGGCTCAGTAGGTTAAAGCCTCTGCCTTCAGCTCAGGTCATGATCCCAGGGTCCTGGGATCAAGCCCCACATTGGCTCTCTGCTCAGCGGGGAGCATGCTTCCTCTTCTCTCTCTCTTTCTCTCTGCCTGCCTTTCTGCCTACTTGTGATCTCTGTCAAATAAATAAATAAAGTCTTTAAAAAAAAAGATATAATATTTGTAAGGATCTGTAACAACTCATTCAACTAAACATTCATATCTTAAATAAAACAAAACAAAAAAAACTAAACATTCATTATCACTACAAAACATTTATTTTCTCTAATTATAACAAATTCCCATGTCTTAAAATAAGTTTTTTAAAATTAGAAAACAAAGCATTCAGTGTTACCATATTGATATTTATATAAAAAGAAAAGTAGCCAAACAACTTATAATTACAAAGGATATTCCATAAAAATGTTATGTAAATTTAATTCAATAACTCAAATATTTTTTTTTAATATTTATTTATTTATTTATTTAACAGATAGAAATCATAAGTAGGCAGAGAGGCAGGCAGAGAGAGAGAGTGCGGAGGAAGCAGGCTCCCCGGCTGAGCAGAGAGCCCGATGTGGGGCTCGATCCCAGGACCCTGAGATCAAGACCTGAGCCGAAGGCAGAGGCTTTAACCCACTGAGCCACCCAGGCGCCCCAATAACTCAAATATTTTAGCATAAACTATTGATAATAAAACAGGCTCTCTTCGCTTAAACAAGACAGAAAAAATATTTGTCTTCATGGAGTTTATATTCTAACACAGGGAGATACATAAACAAAACAAAGTATATAGTATGTTAGGATGTTGGATGATGATAAGAACTATAAGTAAAATTTAAATCAGGGGAGGCATGATGATGTGTAGGGGATGGAACTGGTAACTGTAAGTAAAGTACTCAAAAAAGGAATCCCTGAGAGATGGTGACATCCAAGAAAGAAGAGAACAAGTCATGCAGTTAAGTGGGAAAAAGCATGCAGTGCAAAGGAAAAAGAACAAAATGTACAAAGGCCCTGAGATGAGAATTCTGTTCAAGGGAAATATTCAAGAATGAGCAAGAACATGGGGCAACTGGGTGGCTTAGTCCATTAAGTGTCCGACTCTTGATTTCAGCTCAGGTCATAATCTCAAAGTTGTGAGACTGAGCCCTGCATTGGGCTCCATGCTGAGTATGGAGCCTGCTTAAGATTCTCTCACTCCCTCCACCCCTCTCCCAACTGCTCACATCCATGTGCACACGCGCTCTCTCTTTCCAAAAAAAAAAAAGAGCAATAATGTCAGTGTGACTGGAGTAGAATAAGCAAGGAGTAAACTAGATGAAATTAGAAGCTAACAGGAAGCCAAATCACGTAGGACGTTAGAGGCCATGGGAAGACTTTTTGATTTCCCTCTAAAGAGGAAGGAAAGCCATTAGAGGTTTCTGAGCTACTATGTTTTCAGCATAGCGAAAAAGGCAAGGGTGGAAACAGGGAGACCAACACACAGGTAGGAGAGAAATGAAGGTGACCTGGACCAGAGTGAAGACTAAAAGAATAAGTTTGGGGGAGAAATTCAGGAACTCCATTTTACATGTCAAGTTCAAGATACCCATTAGACATTCAGTAGAGATATTGAATACACTGCAAGGTATCAATCTGGAATTAGGGAAGATGCCTGGGCTACAGATTTAAAATTATGAATGAATTTATGTTATGCATTAGACTAAACATCACCAAGACTATATAGGAACGAAAAAAGTCTAAGGAATGAGTACTGAGGAATCCCAGCACTAGTTGGATAGGAAGATAAGAAGAACCAGCAAAGGAATTAAAGAATGACCAGCGGGGTGAGAGGAAAACCAGAGGAGAGTATATTCTGGAAACCAAACAAAGAATTTTAAGAAGGCAACACTGATAGGTCAATAAGATAAAGACGACTGAATTAAGCAACACAGAAGTCACCTGTGACCTTAATAAGCTGCTTTAGTACTATCATCTATGAAAACACTTAATCAATACCTGTAAAGCTCTACGCTCCTTTTGAAGATCTTCTATTATATTCTGTTGCTGGCAAACCTTATTTAGGGATTCATCCTCCAGTTCATCAATTTTGGACTTCACACTCTCCATAATTTGTTCCAAGTCATTAGCTCGTTGTTCATGATCGGCTGCTCGGCTTTGTTCTAACTGAAGTTCATTTCTAATAACAGACACACAAATGCTTCCCTTAGTAATAAAAGTAAATCACATCAATAAACATGCCCATCTAACCACAATGAATTCCTAAAATTTCTTTGCATTCTTAAAATTTCCATCATATAACACAAACCAACAGGAGAAATATTTGGCACCCATTACATATCTAAGCTAAGGTATTACTATAAGATTTACCTAGTAAGAATATTCTTAAACTTAATATTTAATTAAAATGGAAAATTTTTTTTAATTTTAAAAATTAAGATAAAAAATCAAAGATTATTTTCAAGGCAATTATTTTAGAATGCATACTACTTATACATAAGCAATTCAAAAGAGAATTTTTCCTATTTTCTTACTTAAGCTGCTGATTAGTTTCTATGAGTTCCTGAATCATGTTCTGTTGGCGTGTTGTTTCTTCCACCAATGTTTTCAAATTCTGCCTCATCCTTTGTGATGACTGTTTGTCAAAAACGATGAGATCTATATTTTTGGAATATAACACAGATGGTAAAAATAAAAGGCAAAAAATTTTTAAGATTAAAAAGGCTTAATGAAATCTTGCCATTTACAACAATGTAGATGGAGCTAGAGGGTATTACGCTAAGTGAAGTAAGTCAGTCAGAGAAAGACAATTCATATGATCTCTCTGATGTGAGGAATTTGAAGGCAGGGCAGGGATTCATAGGGGAAAGGAGGGAAAAATTAAACAAGATGGGACTGAGAAGGAAGACAAACCAGAAGGGACTCTTAAACTCGGGAAACTGAGGGTTGCTAGGGAGTCGCAGAGAGGGATAGTGTGGCTGGGTGATGGACACTGGAGAAGGTGTATGCTATGGTGAGCGCTGTGAACTGTGTAAGACTGATGAATCACAGACCCGTACCCCTGGGGCAAATGCTACATTATATGTTAATTTAAAAAAAAGAAAAAGTTTTGAAAGGAAAAAAATTTTTTACCATAATGAGAAAGAATAGGATCTAGTGAGAATAGGAATATCAAGAATAGGATCTAGTTACCTTTAAGATCAGTTCTTTTGACTAGAGATAAAGGTGCTAAGCCATGCCTCATCAACAGCATATTTATGCTTTCCCATTCTGCTTCTTCCCGCTGTAATTATAAGGAGCAAGAAAAGGATTAACTTTAACATGTAAAGTGAAGAAACACCCTCTTGAATGTAATTTCATTGTTTTCAGAATAATGGAAATTTTCCCCCAAAGTTTTGTAATATGAATTTTTATGCACATATAATGATTAAAATTAAAACAAATTTCTAACAAAATTAGTAGACCAAAAAGAATGCAAATAAGCACAAATAATTATATTACATAATTCCATACTCATACATACATATGGTCTTAATGGATAAATTAAAACAAAAACACCAATCAAAAACCACATTGTAGGGACACCTGGGTGGCTCAGTTGGTTAAGCGGCTGCCTTCGGCTCAGGTCATGATCCCAGCGTCCTGGGATCGAGTCCCACATCGGGCTCCTTGCTCAGCAGGGAGCCTGCTTCTCCCTCTGCCAGCCACTCTGTCTGCCTGTGCTCGCTCCCGCTCTCTCTCTCTCTCTGACAAATAAATAAATAAAATCTTAAAAAAAAAAAAAAAAAACCACATTGTAATTTCAGTGAACCGAACAGACCTTAGTTTTTTTTTTTTAACTGAATCACACCAAGCCCTGCTTAAAAGAAATAGCTGCAGGGTGCCTGGGTGGCTCAGTCAGTTAAGCATCTGACTTCGTGTCAGGTCATGATCTCAGAATCGCGGGATCGAGGTCCATGCTGAGCTTCTCCATTTCCCTCTGACCCTACTCCTGCTCCTGTGCATACTCTCATTTTTCTCTCTGAAATAAGTAAGATCTTTAAAAAAAGTTTGACCAGGGTTTAAAAAAAAAAAAAAAAAAGAAACAGCTGCATATTGGGTCATATTTTTTTTAGATTTTATTTATTTATTTGTTTGTTTGTTTATTTATTTATTTATTTGAGAGAGAGCGAGCACAGGCAGACAGAGTGGCAGGCAGAGGCGGAGGGAGAAGCAGGCTCCCCGACGAGCAAGGAGCCCGATGCGGGACTTGATCCCAGGATGCTGGGACCATGACCTGAGCCAAAGGCAGCCGCCCAACCAACTGAGCCACCCAAGCGTCCCTGCATATTAGGTCATATTAACTGAATAGTAAATAAATACAAGTCACTCAGAAACAAGTATCACTTAATGAGTAGGGTCACCAAAAAAAAAAAAAAAAAATCAAAACATCTGAATGGTCAAAACCAATGATGCAGACAAGGTCCAACTATAAAAAGGAGTCTGTCCATCTAGGTAACTGATTCCAGTAGAATCACTCTGAGAGACACTCCCAAGTTTTGTATCTCTGATTTTTTTTTTTTTTTTTTTTGTCAGAGAGAGAGTGAGCACAGGCAGGCAGAGTGGCAGGCAGAGGCAGAGGGAGAAGCAGGCTCTCTGGCCAGCCCGACGTGGGACTCGATCCCAGGATGCTGGGATCATGACCTGAGCCAAAGGCAGCTGCTTAACCAACTGAGTCACCAGGGCGTCCCAGTATCTCTGATTCAAAATAAGTACTTACACCATAAACCTGAGAGGGAAACTCTCTAGATTAAATAAATAAAAATATAATAATGGGAAGAAAAAGATAAACACAATATTGTACATAAATACTGGTAAGAATAAAAATAGAGATGGTTTTTAAAATTAGACATTTAAATCCATAATAGTAGTTTATAAGTCGTTTAATGATCAATTTGAAATCACTGTGTGAAGTGACTTATTTTAAAAATTTATTTCTTTTCAGTGTAACAGAATTAATTGTTTATGCACCACACTGACTTACTTTTAAGTTATTCAAGTATATATGAAAAGGCAATTTGAGTGAATTTTCAATTAATGTTTAAGTGCTTGAAAAATAAAATTTATACAATAGTTTTCACTAGTGATATATAGTATTAAATACTGTAATACCTTAAAGATTAATCATTTAGGTAATAGACAAAGTACATATAAAAGTGTTACAAAGTACATATAAAAGTATTACTCTCCACATTCAAATGCCCTTAAACATTAAAGAATCCCTCAAGACAAAAAAGAAACAAATTACCCTTATGACAGCACTATTACTAACAGCACCAAATCTTTCCTTTTGACTGTGACTTACTTCACCTTCTTTATCCTTTCCACACTTCTCCCTCCTACACTCTTTTCCCTTATTTATGTTGTAGGTCTTCTGGTCACAAAGATTCATGACTCAGAATTACAATTATTGAAGATAACTGGTTTTGGAGCCAAATGTGTGGGCATCTCAGTGTTAGCCTACAATGACTCATAAAAATCAAGTACTCTGTAAATAATGCTATATATAATATATATTGTTCTCTGATAACTCTCTTAAGACAAAGAATAATGTAACTGAAAATTCTGAGGAGCCAATAATAGTATTTTCTAAAGTATGTGTTTCAGAACACTAATTAAATGTTCAGGAGACTAATGTTAAATAAACAGGAAATACTGTATGCTAAAGCCTCTTTGTGAAGTCCGAGAATGATGAAATCATTAGATAATCTTTAACCCAAGATTTCCCAAAATTATTTTACTAAAGAATCCTTTAAGATTTTTCACATATGTAGATATAATATTCTTTGGCACATGCTTCAAGAAACACTGGCTTCAAATATTTTAAGTTTACCTGTTTTTCCGTCATGAGTGTGTTTAATGATTTACTGGACTCCTAGGCTTTAGGGGCTGCTGGAGATAATAGTATCTTTTGTAAAATCGGAAGAAGTAGATTGGCAAGAAAAAATATTCACGTTGCCTAAAAGAAAAAAGAAGTGCAATAGGTGTTAAAGGAAATTATATTTAAAAGAACCTATAACTAGGGGCACCTGAGTGGCTCAGTTGTTAAAAGAACCTATAACTGTTCGGCAATTTAAGCCATTTCTGTGTCTCCTGTGCCAAAACTTGTATGACTTCTTAGAAAGCTGATTTTAAGAATGATTAGAATAAACCCTATCTTAGTTCTCCTCTAGAAATAAAACATTATGGGTTTTACACCCACACACACAGACACACACAGAGAACTATTTGTTTTGACTAGATTATGATCTTCTCAGGATTAGTAAGAAAAGAAGTAGGCCTCCTGCCTGCCAGGTCACTGTTTCTCCCAAAGCATCCTTCTACCCTCTTATGCTTTAGATAGCGAAATCCAACTAAACAATTTACTAGTCACCTTAAGTCTGGCCTATGGGGTGTAGTCTTTCCACTTTATTTTCAGATAAATCTAATAACATATTACAAAGTCTCAAATTCTGCCACTTTTGTACTTGATATCATACTATCTCCTCTTTAAGCTTTGGTCTCTTTCAACAACTCAATCACACACAATGTTAACCCCTCCTGCTTTTACAAATCTTTTAACTTTTCATTAGAGAAATTTTCAGAAATACACAAAAACAGAGAAAGAGTATAACAAACCCATGAATACAGCTCCAACATTCTTCCATTCTTATTTCTTCTTCATTTCTAATGTATACTATATATTTTATGCTAACTTCTCTTTATAATAATTTCTAATGTATACTATATAATTTCAAATACAAATTCTTTTTAAACATAACTTTAATACCATTATCACATCAAATAAAACCAACATTTTCTTACTACCACTTATTACCTAGCCCAAGCTCTATTTCCCCTCAAATGTCCTAAAAATGTCTTTTTATTTTTTTTCCAAATCCGGATCCAGATGTCCACATGTGGCACTCTAAAGTTACTTCTAATCTACAGCAGTGCCATCCCCTCTTTTTTTTGTTGAAAAAAATAGGTCATCGGTCTTGCAAAACTCCCCTTGTTCCAGATTTGGCTTACTGTATCCTTGTCTTTTAACCTATTTCTCCATCCCCTACATTTCTTATAAACTGGTTACATCTAGGAGGCTTCATTAGATTCAGATTCAGTATTTTCTGGCAAAAATACTTCAGAGGTGGTGCTGTATTCATTTTATTTTAACACCATCAAAAGTCAGCCATAATTTTAAAGATTTTTTGTTTTGTTTAGTTTTGTTAGAGAGAGAGGTAGACAGAGGGAGAAACAGGCTCTCTGCTGAGCCAGGAGCTTGTTGTGGGACTCAATCCAAGGACCCTGGGATTGTGACCTGAGACAAAGGCAGACGCTTAACCAACTGAGCCATCCAGGTGTCCCAAGAGTTGGCCAGAATTTTAAAGTGGGAAGAATACATCCTTGTAGACCAGACATAATGGTGGTTGATATCAATGAAAGACACTCCCCCAAAGAGTGTGGAGCCACATATTCTGATAATCTCCCTAACTACCACAATGGACCTCTTTCAAATCATCAAAATGTCATCTCTCCAGATTCAAGGCCTGGGCATTCTTATCCTATTCTTCACTTAGTTAACTCATACTTGACCTTCAGATCCTGACTCAGATTTCTTTCTTCAGGAAAAACTGCCCTAATCCCATGACCAGATCAGGTCCTTGTGTTATATGTTCTTGTAGCACTATAAAGAATAAAGTACAGAGGTTTAGCATTCAGTGTCAGATGGCCTGAGTGACTACTAGCTTAACTATGTAACTAGATGACACTGACAAACTCATTAACGTCTTTGAGCATTGATTTTTTCATCTGTAAAGAAAGAACACAGTAATACTTATATCTCATGGGTTAAATTAAGTCAGACAGGGATGCCTGGGTGGCTCAGTGGGTTAAAGCCTCTGCCTTCAGCTCAGGTCATGATCTCAGGGTCCTGGGATCAAGTCCCGCATCGGGCTCTGTGCTCAGCAGGGAGTCTGCTTCCTCCTCTCTCTCTCTGCCTGCCTCTCTGCCTACTTGTGATTTCCATCTGTCAAATAAATAAATAAAATCTTTTTTAAAAAATAAATTAATTAATTAAGTCAGACAACATGTAGAAAGTACTACTATAAGATACTTGGCATATAGAAACTTATAGATAAGTGGCAGTTGCTATATAAATCCACCAATTGTAGAAGCCCAGCAAATTGCACACAAAATAGAGAAAAAAAAAATCAAACCTAGGCACATATTAAAGTACAGAAAAACAAAGACAGAAAATCTCAAAAGGAATTACAGAAAAAAAAAATCATCTTCAAGGAGTGACAACTGGAATGTCAGCTAAATTCTTAGCAGTAATAATGCAAACTAATAGTGGACTAATATATTCGATGTGCTGAAAGAAAATACTTGCCAATCTAAAATTCTAAATCTAGTGAAAATATCCACTAATAATAAGGGCATAGGACATTTTCAAGCAAACAAAACAAACTAACAGAACTATTCTACAAAAAATTCTAAAGGAGATGCTTCATGCAAAAGACTGCTTGATTAAAAAGGCAAATATGCAGAAAGGAATAAAGAGCAAAGAAATGAATACTGCAAAGAAACACTGACTACATAAAATAAGCTCTTATGAAGATTCAAAAATATACCTAAGGGGCACCAGGGTGTCTCAGTCAGTTAAACATCTGCCTTCAGCTCAGGTCATGATCCCAGGATTCTGGGATCAAGTCCCACACGAGACTCCCTGCTTGACAGGGAGTCTGCTTCTCTCTCTCCCTCTGTTCCCTCCTCCCTCTTGTGCTCCTTCTCTCTCTCTCACCCTCTCTCAAATAAATAAAAACCTTTAAAAAATAAATAAAAACAAAATATAGCTAAAATGAACAATAACAAAATGTATTAGCTGGGAATAGGGCAAACAGAATAACAGTGTTCCAGTTTTGTTTATAATTCAGGAGGAAGATAACAGTAATTTTTAATTTCAATTTTTAATATCAGTATTTTGCAAATTAAGGATGCTTAAGAATTTCTGGAACAGCTACTGAAGAACAGAACTCCAACATGTAATTCCTAAGTAACAAAGGAAAAAACGAAAAAGGAACCATGAGGATGAATGAAAATAAATCTAAAGAAATAAATCTAAAGGAAAGAAACAGAACAAATGGAACAAAAATACAGATTTAAACTCACATCTGTAATCATATTAAATGTAAATAGATTAAATGCTCCAGTTAAAAGAGAAAAAGACTGTCAAGCTGGATTTTTAAAAAAAAAAAAAAAAGGTCAAACTATTTGTTTCTGAAGGAAAAAAGGCAACTAAAATATTTAAAAGCCATATATAATATGAACATACAAAATGGTAAAGATAAAGAATAAAGAATAAAGAAAGGATTGACGGCATGGTAACAGCAAAGTTTTTAAATCTCTGAATCCCTATATTAAAACAAAAACAACTAGGTACCAAAAGAAAAAAAAACAAAGAACAGTATTTGTATCAAAACATAGTGACATAAATTATCCCCCACAAACATTAAAACAGAAGTGGGTGGACACAAATCACTAAGGCTGCAAGAACTATAAGGTGTCAGCATCTGTGCAAGAAAACAAGAAACAGCAACAGGCAGTATTTAATAGTCATAAAAACAGGAGGATTCCCAAATCATTAGTATTCACTAATATTCACTATTGCACTAATATGAAAACAAGTGAATCTAGAAGCGGTTTTGTCCTTGTGCCATAAGGACTATAGCTGCTAGAGTCCCATGAACACTCAAAATTGACATGTAAGAACTCTATGACAGGGCCCACAGTTAGAAGACACTTCTGGGAATGGAACCAGAATTGAGCAAGACAGGGACAAGAGAGAAGAAGGGAAAATTGAGACCAAAGTGGGTTGGGAAACAGACCCAGGAAATCACAGAAAACAAACTGCCATATTTTTTAACACTACACAGAAGCAACAGAAGAAGGAAGTCTGAGAAATCAGAATGGCTTTCCTGAATTCTGTCCCACTGTATAAGTCCAAGAAGAAAGGATTCTGGGAAGACTGCAGAGTAAAGAATACCAGGAATTTGTCTCTGTACCTAGACAACAATTGCACTGGCAGATTCTATCTCAAGCAAGTATTTTAGAACTCTGTGGAGTCTACTGAGGTTTGCAAATTCCTGGGAAATAGCTCTTAGCACAGTAATTCCCCACCCCCATTCCCACAACTGGCAGCTGTGTACAGCATACCAGGAGCAATGTGACCCCAGGTCATGTAGGGTGAACAAAAAGAACCCTAAAATAAATAAATGTCTTTTTCAAAAAATAAGGGAAGGAAAAGGAAAAATAAAATATCAGGGTTCTGTGATCTGATTAGTGATTATTACTTCTAACTTCAAAGAAGAAAAGAAGCTAAAGTGACTTCCAGGAAATTTAAAGGGCCATTGTCCTTTACTTTTCCCCTTCATTGTTCTGTCTTGACCCTTTTTGGGAGCCAGACACTGAAGACTACACATTTAAAAGCAAAGGCACATTTGGGAAATTATAAAGTCAAGGCACATGCTAAGAGAAGGGTACAGGCTGAAAAAAACCTGAGAAGACCTTAAGTTTACACTTCAGATTGATCCTTGGCACAGATACAGACTACAACAATCAAAAAACAAAAACAAAATCCAGCAAACACTGGTAAAAGAGAAGAATCTGATTTTCAGAATTATCACATTATTAGAGTCAAACGTCCAGTTTCCAACAAAAAAATAACAAACATGAAAAGCATCAAGAAAGTATGGCCCATTGAAAGGAAAAAAAAATTAACAGAAACTATCCATGGGGAAGAAAGGGCAGGGAGACTTGATGGCAGATCTACTAGACAAAGACTTTAAAACAACCATCTTAAAAAACTAAAGGAAGATGTGAAAACAAACAATATATGAACAAAATGGAAATCTCAATAAAGACATGAAAAACCTAAAAAGAAATAAAAAAGAAGGGTCCCTGGCCAGCTCAGTCAGTTGAGCATCCAACTCTCAGTTTTGGCTCATGATCTCATGGGCCATGGGACTGAGCCCTGTGTCAAGCTTCCCACTCAGTGGGGAGTCTATTTGAAAGATTCTCTTCCTCCACTCCTCCCCCCACTCTTACACTCTCTCTCTCTAAAATAAATAAATAAAAGTCTTTTTCAAAAAATAAGGGAAGGAAAGGAAAAATAAAATAAGATAAAAACAGAGAGGGAGGCAAACCATAAGAGATTCTTAACTATGGGAAGCAAACTGAGGGTTCCTGGATGGGAGGTAGGTAGGGGGATGGGGTAACTGGTTGATGCCCATGAAGGAGGGCACTAGATGTAATGAGCACAACTTGATGTAACGTAACTGATGAATCATTAAATTCTCCCCTAAAACTAATAATATACTGCATGTTAACTAAGTTAAATTTGAATTTAAAAAAATTTTTTAAAGAAAAAGTTGTTTTAAAGAAAAAGAGGGGTGCCTGGGTGGCTCAGTAGGTTGAAGCCTCTGCCTTCAGCTTAGGTCATGATCCCAAGGTCCTGGGATCAAGCCCCATATCAGGCTCTCTGCTCAGGAGGGAGTCTGCTCCCCCACCCCCACCTCTGACTGCCTCTCTGCCTACTTGTAATCTCTGTCAAATAAACAAATAAAATCTTAAAAAAAAAAA
>ML106859.1:0-18764 GCA_003697995.1 Taxidea taxus jeffersonii
TATAGCAAACAAATAAATAGCTTAAGAGAAGAAACAAATCTATAATTTAAATCTATAATTTCTTACCTACAGGAATTCCATTCACTGTTGTGAATATATAATTCAAAAAAGTGAGAAAAATTTAAAAAGTAGTAGGTGCATGAAATTGAAAAAAAATAACAATCTATTTTATAGTCAGTATAAAACAACCCAAATAAGATAGTAGTTGAGGCTATTATTGTGTCCCATTATGGCTCATTAACTGTCATTCATAATGATAGTCCTGAGATATAAAATGTTTAAATAATATCAAATAACTTTTCTTTTGAAAAGCTAGAGAAATAATTAACCCATTTTAAGAAGTTTCCCTCAAAATTAAAATTTTAGCACTAAATGTAAACAAGCTGTCTGGAAAAATCATTTATATGGATCATTTTATTCCACACATACCTAAAATATTAGATGTTTATTCCTATTGTATAGAACGTTTTGTTTTTTAATGGATCACTTAGTCTTTCTTCAAGACTAGAAGATAATGATTCTTGGTTTATACCATCTAAAGAAATTTTCATCTTTTCTCTTTTGGAAATTCATGATGAATCAAAGACACCCAACCTTTCTCACTCCGGCCTGTTACCAACTAGTTCACTATCCAGAGAGCCTAGAGCAGTTTTGTTTCATTTTGTTTTTCTACGCATGTAATTGGCTGCCACCTCTAGCACTTTCTCTTTTTCCCATCTAATCTCCTCAGCCTCTGAAATAAATTTTAAAAAGAACTGCACTAAATATGATGAAGGCATTCCAAGATAGAAATTATAAAACAAAAACTCCTGACATGTCATTAAAGATGTGGTCTCTTCATTATCAGTCAAAACTTGGAGGAGGTAATATGATTTGCTTTGGCAATTTTATCTTGAACTCCATCAGTTTGATCTGAGAGGTAATGGGTCAGATGTAGTATTATAATTCAGATATAATGTCTTTATTAAGATTAAAAAGAAACCACCTCTTTTGAATCGTATAAAGCTGGTTAGGAATAGATCCTCATCCAAACAATCTTTTTATTGGATCGCTTTGAAAGCCCAGAGCCAAGATAGTGTGATATGGAAGCAAAACAGGACTCTGAAAGGAAGCAGATCTTCAGGCACAATCCTTCTGGGGGCAAGATCTCTTTACCACAAATCCTGTAATGTAAGTTATAACTCAATAGTGATAAGTCATAACAGGGACACAGAAGAACAAAAACTCTGACATCAAAACATGGTAACCCTGGTATTCATCTTAATAATAAAGACTTTTTTTTCTAGAAATTGTCTTACTGGCCAGAGATGCAGCCATTCAATTGTATCTTTTCTTGCAGAAGAATCTTATAGAATCTCTTCTGAGTTGCTCAAGCCAGGGACCTTGACTTTCCTTCATTTGCATTGAAAAAATAACAAATTTATAGCCACTGTCACAGTATTGGTCTAAGACAAACATCTCTTGCTTAAATTTCTGCAGCAGTACCATAGCTGGTCTCTGTACACAGTTTCATTGACTCCACCTCTGCAACAATAATGATGTCCCTACTCCTATCCACTCACTTCCATAGATAAAGTGATTGTTGAAAATGTAAATTTAATCATGTTACTCCCCCGCTTAAAATCTTTCAATAGATTCATATCGCCCTTGGATAAAACCCAAATTCTTTAATAGGAACTAGAAAGACTCTCTTCAACCAAATCTCTTTATCCCTTTCAACCTCATTTTGTGCTAGGGAGGCTTATTAGGGATCTCCAACTATGAGAGAAAGGAGAGAGAATTAAGACTGGGCAGAAGGAAAGGTTGAACTGTGATGCAGGTCTTGTGAAACCTTGGTCAACCTGAAGGGGACACATGGAGCAAATATTTCCCATTAGAGCCATCCCTCATCAAGCTAAATTGGAACAAACCTTTATGAGCTCACTTCAGTCAGACATTGGATGCAAGTTTTCCCAGGAAGAGAGTAATCACAAGTGAAACAACTCAATGCAGCTGAGGCAGATCCCTGAAAACCTGGGACCTGCAGGCTGTCTGCTAACTTCACTCCATGATGTTCGCCATAAATAACGTTTGCTATAATTCCTGGAAGAGGAACTGAGTGGTTTAGGCCCTTATCTACCATGGCCCATCCCCTGCAGCACTCAGATATAATCCTCCATGTACATTTGGAAAGCAATTCTTTCGGGATTTTAATGGGCCTCTCTTCCAGAGGGAAATCTTAAAACAGAGAGTTTAGAAGGCTGAACAAGACAGTTTTTGTAGCTGTCTCAAGTCCACAACTGACAACTTATTTCTCTCTTCCACGATATAGACTAGATTTCCTGTACACTTAGCTTCTACCTCTTCTGGCCTTGGTGGTTTACCAAGTATCATACCCAGATCCCCATGCTTGAGCTCTCTGGTTCCCTGGTCACGCTGCATTCCTCAGCCTTGGGTTGCTGTGTCTATCTACTTGCAGTGACATTTGGGAGAGGGACTACTGAGAGGCACTCAGGTGGATCACCTGGGCTCTACACATATATTCCTTCCTGTCTCATTATGTAGCATCAGGTCTATCTCCTCCTCATAATTAGAGTGAATTACTCCTGCCAACATGTTGACATCTTTTCTTGCATGCTGGTCCTAAGATACAAGAATCCCAAAGTATGCAGCTTAAAATTCAATTGTACTTTTGTTATGTCCCCTGAATATACTATGTCCTTTGAGGATGGTGTACCTGGAATATATGGAATAAGGTCTTTTGAGAATGAACTACTGGATCTTCCAAGATGGTAAGAGCCCAGTAATATAATCAGCTTGCTAACAAGTGATGATTTATCTCCTTGAGAAATGATGCCATATTGGGAGCTCAATTCTTATCTCATTGCTGGCCAGTTAGAAACATTCATCAGAGGCAACAGTTAGACAAGCATTGGTAAGTGGAAGTCCATGACATTGGGCCCATGTGTGGCATCTATCACTGTTACCGGCACTTTTGTTCCCAACCTACCAGCACTGAGCAGACAATGATAGAAGCTGGCTAACATCAAAACTGGTAGGTCATGTTGTCCATGCCTCTTCTGTACTAAATGTTCCCGGTGAGCATGAACTCCTGATACCCAAAACTTTCCACTTGGTGCCCCTCCTGTGTTTATTCACATGTTTCTACCCCACCACCTTGTCTCCAATCTTCCAATCCTTTTCTTTCCAAGCCCTGTCAGGCCATTTGCCTCTGCCCATGACTCATATATATTCTAGACAGGTGTACTTCTTAAGACTATGTCTATCAGGAGATTTTTGAACACTGTTGTTTTTCAAGGCCATTTCTGAGTGAGGTTGCATGCATTTTTGGCATATAACCACATTAATTCATTCAACCTTTACTGAAGACCTACTCTGTACCAATTACTTTGCTAGCATTTGGAAATTAAAGAGTAAGACACCATCTTTGTTCACTAGGTCAGAACCTAATGGAAGTAAGAAAAAATATATAACATAATAAATGATACTAGCAACATTAATAACATGCTTTTGAGGAAATAGATATAAATATTAGGTGTTTCAAAGACAGAAAATACCAAGTAGCAGAAATGTTATCTCACAGATTAAATATGCATAGATTCACAAAATTATAGTTGTAAGCAAAGAAGAATGATTGTATAGCCTGAAAATCTGACGATCAGTTGTAAGATGAAGTCTAGCATATACTTTGGAAAAGTTGGCAAAATAGTCCTTGGTTAATTCTTTAAATGTAACACATCAAGCTCTGAGCTGATATAGTTCATCTTTTTCAGATATGGCTCAGGGTAGCTCTCAGGCACCATCATTTCCTCCCAACACTGGAGTGGACTGCCACCTTGGGAAGGTGATACAGGAGATAAAGGAGGTAAAAAGAGGAAAGAGAGAGGCATGTGAAAATAGAAAGATGAAGTACCACAGAACAATGCGTTCCTGAATAATACAGATGTGTTTGTTACAGTTCAGACTCTGCATGGTTTCTGGCACAACCCCTCAAAACAAGTCAATTAGACATAGGCAAATGTCCTCGGCATTGCAAAGTGATTGGTCAAGAGTCCAAAAAGGAAATTATAGCCTAATTGAGATTTTGAAAAAAAAAAAAAAATCTCAACTTACTCCAAAAGAAAGAAGGCCAACAGCGTATTCCAAAAGAAGCTATTGCTCATTTCAAATTCTGTGTATCAGTCTTGGTCCCTAGTGGGAAAGAAAGGACCTTAATTTAGGAAACACTCTCTGTCAACAGCAGTCATGGAGGTAATCTATATCCCCAACTAGATATTAAACCTTGACTCTAAGGGATGTTTCCTCTCCTTTAAGTGTAGAAAGAGAAAGAGAAAAAGAAAGAAGGATCAGCTAACTAAATCCTGAATTTCTAATAGAATAAGCATTGAAATATATGGACAGCTACCCATGTCTCTAAAAAGTCCAAAAATTCTTAACTTAAGAAATTTGCTGTATTTATCATGGAAAAATATGGAATTATAGTATTTCCAAAACTTCTTGGATTTAATTATAAAGTACCTCAGACCTCTTGTATGACTCACTCATCCTAATGATGAGGATCAAAGTATGTTTCTTGGTGGATTAGCTTACATTATTTGAGTGAACTACAACAGACAAGTCCAGAATTATTATCAAGACATCATGTTCATTCAACATCATCTGACTGTGAAAGATAGCTTGTTATAATGGAAGCCTTGTCCAAAGAATAAGTGAGTTCTCAGCAATGACTGGCAAAGCACTATTATTACATAGTTTACACCAAGTAATTTATAAAAAGGCATTAATTGAGAATCATTTAAGTGTTTAAAGAATACAGCTCCACATGCAGGGAAGTTAATGGCATAAAACCTTTCACCTTTGAGAAATATGCCATTGGAACCCTCTCAAGTAAGTAAAATGACTGTTTAATGTCTGTGGGAATGTCAAAAGCTAACTCTTTCATAGCAGGATTCATGACAAAATTGTCTTATACCAATACACTTAAATAATGATCCAATACACACTAAAGATTGTTAAAATTAAATTTTACACTATTGTTCTTATGAAATACAGTATGTCTATAAAATTCATTTTCACTGTAATTATCTCTTTGATCCACCCCTTTACTCAGAGCTAATCAATGTCAGACCTAAGTCCAGGATTCTAAAATTTACTCATTTTACAAGTTGTTCACTGATTCTATAAACAATGAAGAGTATTTTCAAATACCAAATACTTCTTTTTTTCATGGAGGTAAGACGATTTTTATAGAATTACTCATTTTAGCTAAAAACTTGAGGTTAATTATCCCATAGTCTTCCATATGTTTAGAAGAAGAAAAAAATGTATTAAAACTAGTGTCAAAAGTGGGGAAAGGTGTGAGAGGGATGGGGTGGCTGGGTATGTGCTATGGTGAGTGCTGTGAATTGTGTAAGACTGATGATTCATAGACCTGAACCACTGGAACAAATAATACATTATATGTTAATACAAGAAAATAAATAAAAAAGAAAAAAAATAAGGGAAAAAGTCGGTTTCTAATAAAATTTTGCCAAATAAAAACATTAGTAGGGTGAAATAATAGGGTCATTTAATAAAGTTCTCATTAAATAGATTGTACTTCCTAGCCTATCTGCCTGTCATTATAAATACTACTTTGCTGCATCATTACAGAGAACACATACTACCTGGAGATATGATAACACCCCACTGGGTTTAACCCCAACAACTGTTTACCTTGGAGATTCCCTTTTCAAAGTTGCATTTTACATTTTGACATGCTCAGCTCTTACGAGTTTTAATAGCAGAAGAATGAAAACAAGGATTATTAAAGTGAAATTTGGAACCATCAAGTTATAACTCTAAACAATTGCCTGTTAGTAGCTTTTGGATACAAGTAACAGAAACTTTAAGGAAATTAAAATACCAAGAAAATTTCTTATCTTATATAATAGCGTAAGTTCCAGTTTCAGGGAAAATTACTTAAACACTCCCAACAATGTCATCAAAACCCAAGTTCTTGACATCTCTCTCTCTCTCTCTCTCTTTTTTTTTTTTACAGTGTCTCAAATAATATACTTCCTTTTTAAAAATTTTATTTTTCAGTCTTCCAAGATTCATTGTTTATGCATCACACCCAGTGCTCCATGCAATATGTGCGCTCCTTAATACCCACCATCTCTTCTTGGTTCCCACCTTGATCTGACCTAATTTACAGACTGTTTGCTAGATGGCTGAAGCAGAATCAAATACCCAAGCCAAACAACAAAAAGAGATTGACCATCCTATGATGTGGATGTTTCTTAGGTCAGTTCCCAGAAAATGCACCAACAGATTTCACTTCCGTTCATTAGGTAGAATTGGGTCCCATTTCTATTCCTGGACTAATCACTAGTAAGGATAATCAGGGTAACTTCAGAGGAACGAGTTACACTACTGTAGCTGGGATGGGGTCGTCATCTCTTGGAGACACATGGCTGCATATGGAAATGCTATAAACCTAAATAATTCCAGGTTTTATTAAGAAAAAGAAGAAAGCGGGGTGCCTGGGTGGCTCAGTGGGTTAAAGCCTCTGCCTTCGGCTCAGGTCATGATCCCAGTGTCCTGGGATGGAGCCCCGCATCGGGCTCTTTGTGCTGCATGGGGCCTGCTTCCTCCTCTCTCTCTGACTGCCTCTCTGCCTACTTGTGATCTCTGTCTGTCAAATAGATAAATAGGGTCTTTAAAAAAAAAAAAAGAAGAAGAAGAAAGTGAACAGTGGGTAGACAACCAAAAGTGTTGTCTTTATAGTAACTCTAACTGTATTAGAATTGTAAAGTTGGGGATAGAAGTGAGTAAAATATTTAAAGGTAAAGATCAGAGGTTGAAAATCTAAATTAAATTAACAAAATTTCTAACTAAAAGAGACTCTTAATGTCATAAAACAAACTGAGGGGGTCGGGGGAGGGGTGTTGGGAGAGGGTGGTGGGGTTACATTATATGTTTATATAAAAATTTAAAAAAATTTTTAAATAAATAAATAAAAATTTTAAAAAAATTAACATTTCTTTAAATACCCAATGAGATTAAATCAAAGGCAATATACTTTTCAAGAATATTTATGAATCAGAATTAAAAAGTAAACAATTATGAAAACTCCAGTCCAATTGCTCCAGTTTATGAAACTGGTTTAGGAAACCAAAGCCTAAGAGAGTTTAAGTTGTTAGAGATCACATAAGAAATCAGCAACAGGTAGTTATGCTAAATTCATGATACTCTTCCTAAATACCAACATTTATTTCAATTCTGCCCCAACATGTCATTTCTAGGTATAAAGATGAGTTACAATTTTTTAAGAATATAAAAAATTCATTATTCCACATTATACAAAATGCTTTTATGTCAACACTAGCAAAGGAAATGAAGCACCTCTTTTCTTTCGGTATCCTGTGTATTATTGAAAAACTAAACTATTATAAATAACATTGATATCAACAATTGATCATGTACTATGTGCCAAGCATTATGTTAGGTGCCTAAGAGTCATTCCCTCTAATTTTCTCAACACCCCAAAAAGAACTCTTAATGTTCCCTTTTTGAAGGTGAATTGAGGCTCACAGACTTAAAGTCACTTGCCTGGATCAAATTGGCTCTGAGGTAAGAATTTAAACTTAGGTTTGTTTCATTTAAAACTCTTTCAACCTACTAACATTCTCCAAAAGGTGTTTTGCTAAATTCTTATCCTGCTAGATGCCCCATTTAAAAAATTGGGGAAATACTATGTTTTATATGCCTTTCATGGAAATTAAGGATGTATAATGTAGTATCTAAAAATATTAAAAATCCTACAAAAACAGAAACTTATCCAATTCAGTTTAACCCAGTATTTCCTATTATTTGAAGATAAATCCTTTCTTCACATAATATATATGAATATTCAAGGAAGTAATGTTCAGTGACATGCACTTTGGGAAATTTTCCACTATATTATTTGACATTTAAATACATGAATGCATGTTAACAATCAAATTATATCTGAATAATAGTATTAACATGTAATTATATTTAACATATCTAATGAGCTTAGGAGTCTTAACTATGAAATTATTTAATTTTTCCAATTACTGTTCTCAAAGGTCAACTCTGGCTTTTTTACTGAATAGCAGGTCCCTTCATAACATTTCATCCAAACTACATTTATCTGAAAGTTATGGTTATTCTTCACACTTAAAACTTAAAATTAAAAATCGATAGGGAAAATCATTGAAAAAAGCTGGTTTGTTGAGATCCAAAAAACTGATAAAATTCTAGGCAGACCGATTAGCAAAAAAAGTTCAAGAAGCCACAAACTGCAACTCTCAAAAATGAAAGAGGTAATGATTATAATGTCCCATATATTAAAAGAATTAACAGGAGGGTATTATGAACAACTTTATGCCAATAAACTTAACATTATAAATGGCATGGACAAGTTCCCTGAAAGATATTGCAAATGCTCATCCAAAAACAAACAGATAATCTGAACAGCCTTATCTGTATTAAAGAAGTTGAGCTTGTGAATAAAAACTTCCTCAAAAAGAAAACTCCAGTCCAGATGTCTTCAACGGTGAATTCAAACAAATATTTAGGGAATAGATAATACCAATTCTACACAAACACTTCCAAGAATTGAATAGGAGAAACATTTTCTAATTCATTCTATGGGGCCAGCATTGTTCTGATACCAGAACTAGGCAAAGGCATCATAATAAAATAATAGAACAATATTTCTCATGATATAATATGCAAAAATTATAAATAAAATTTTAGAAAATCAAATCTAAAAATATATACAAATTATAATACATCACAATCAAATGATATTTATCTCAGAAAATATAAGGAATAAATGTAAATTTTCTCAAATATCAATCAGTATGATTAACCATATTAAGAGATTAAAAAACTAAAATCACTTGATCATCATCTGTGATGCAATTATGGCATCATTTGTGCAAAAAAATCCTTTGACAGAACCACACATCTATTCTTAATTCAGGAAAAAACTATCAGCAAATCAGAAATACAAGGGAATTTCTTCAACTTTATAAAGATCACTTCTGAAAATCCAGGGGCCCCCATAAATGAAATTTTTTAATCATCCTTAATACCATCATAAATATAAAATACTTAGGGACAGATTTTTAAAAAATGTGAAGGCCCTGTATATGGGAAAATACAAAATACTGCTAGGGAAAAATTAAAACAAGTCCAAAACCATGGAGAAATATACGTGTACATAGATTAGAAGACTCAGTAATGTCAAAATGTCAATTTTCCCTAAATTGATATATAGATCAATGCAAATGCCAGCAGACTAATTTTCCCTAAATTGATATATAGATCAAGTAAAATGCCAGCAGACTTATTTGTAGGAAGTTACATGCTGAAAAGGAAATGCAGATGATCTAGAAGGGTCAAAAGAACTTTGAAAAAGAAGAATGTTAGAGAATTACCCTGCCTGAGACTTTGAGTCTTATTAGAAAGCTACATAATTAGGGGCACCTGGGTGGCTCAGTGGGTTAAAGCCTCTGCCTTCGGCTCAGGTCATGGTCACAGGGTCCTGGGATGGAGCCCAGCATCTGGCTCTCTGCTCAGCAGGGAGCCTGCTTCCCCCTCTCTCTCTGCCTGCTGCTCTGCCTACTTGTGATCTCTGTGTCAAATAAATAAATAAATAATCTCTTTTTTTAAAAAAAGCCCCATAATTAAATCAATGTGATATTCTTTAAATAAATCAATGACTTATGCACATATAGACAACTAATATGTGCAAAAGATTCAAAGATAATTCTGAAGAGAAGATATAACTTTTTATATTATATTTTTATATTGAAACTATTAGAAGACCACATGAAAGAAAAAAACCAAACAATTTTGGTGTATACTTTCTGCCATGTACAAAAATTAACATAGCTTGGATTAGGTGAAGATTTCTTCATTATAACACAAAAAGCATGATCCATGAAAGGAAAAATTGGACTTTATTAAAATTTAAAATTTCGATTTTTAAAAGATACTGTTAGGAGATAAAAAGACAAATCACAGACTTGGGGAAAACATTTGTAAATCGTATATTTGACAAAACTCTTATATCCAGAATACATAAAGAATTTCAAAACTCAATAATAAATAATTAACAAATATTTGAACACTTCAAAGATGTACAAATGCTAACAAATACATGAAAAGATGCTGAACCTCATTAGTTATTAGGAAATACAAATTAAAATCACACTGAGCATAACCACACATCTTGGAAGGAATGTAATTAAAAATGACAAGGGCATGAAAGAACTAGAATTCTCATGCAATGCTGATAAGAATATTTAATGATACAACCATGTTGGAGAATACTTTGGCCATTTCTGAGTCAGCTAATCATACACCTACCATACCATCCATTTCACTTTTCAGGATTCCTCATGAGAAATGAAAACATATATCTATAAAGAGATTTGTATACAAATGGTTATAGCAGTTTTATTTTTTAATAGCCCAAACCTGAAAACAATATAATTGTCTATCAACAGGTGAATGGATAAGCAAATTGCGGAATATACAAGCAATGGAATACCACTTAGCAATAAAAAGGAATGTACTATTGACACAACAAAATGGATGAATCTATGCTAAATGAAAAAAAAAAAGACAGAAAAAACAGCTTTACAAAAGGACATGAGAAAAATTCTGCAGGTGATGGAGATTGATTTTAGTGATTTATTAGATCTCAAAATGTATACTTTAAATAAACACAGCTTATTATATATTAATTATATATCAACTAAGCTGTTAACAACAACAAAGGAGTAATCTCACTTATTTTGAAACTTGGACTTCATCCAAAATTAATTTCCTCTCCTCCTCCTGTGTAAACTGAACCAGAGGCCTCAGCTACATGGAGTAGATGAGGTTTGGGAATAAGTATATTTCCTCTAGTGTGGGGCAAAGATAAGCAAGAAAGAAGGCATGGTCTTTTTGTAGGACTTCTCTCTTGTTTAGAGTTGATTACTATTCCTGCCTTCATTCTGGTTGATTCTGGTTTCATCTGCCACTGGAGACTTTGCTGTTAGTATCTCTATGTGGTTGGTGTACATGGCTTCCCCTGGGTGCTTTCATTTTCAGCTTTTTGCATTGCTCAAGAGACCTCCTTAGAAGAGAAGCCATGACTGTTTGGGGATCCACTGGCAATAATACATATGTCTCAAACACTCTAGGCTGGGCATTTTTCACTTTTCTCAGTCACTATTTATGCAATATACAGAAGTTGTTTGTTCACTACCCTCTATATTCCTCCCTGTGAAGCCTCCTCTCAAAAGCCTTGCAGACCTGAGATTAAGAAGCAGTTGTACTGGGCGCCTGGGTAGCTCAGTGGGTTAAGCCACAGCCTTCGGCTCAGGTCATGATCTCGGGGTCCCGGGATCTCTGCTCAGCAGGGAGTCTGCTTCTCCCTCTCTGCCTGCCTCTCTGCCTGCTCGTGATCTCTGTCTCTGTCAAATAAATAAATAAAATCTTAAAAAAAAAAAAGAAGAAGCAGTTGTACTGATTTTCTTCCCCAAACAAGCCATTATATGCATGCCATTTACCCTTAAATCTCTTATATTCCTGAGCACCTCCAGTCTTTATTTTTTTAAGACTTTATTTATTTATTTAAGAGAGAGAGAATTTATTCATTTGAGAGAGAGAGAACAAGCACAAGCAGGGGGAGACGTGGGAGAACGAGGGGTAGGAGAATGAGGGGCAAAGGGAGAGATAAAGCAGACTCAGCACTGAGCAGAGAACCCAATGAAGGACTTGATCCCAGGACCCTGAGATCATGACCTGAGCCAAAGGCAGGCGATTAACTGACTGAGCCTCCCCAGCACTTTGAGCCTCGAGTCTTTCATTATCTAGGTCCTTAAACTTCCCCTTCCCAGAGTGGAAGTAGAGCAATTTAAGACTGCATGTTATATTCCTGTGCCCTTAAATTTCTCCCTAGAACATTCAGCATGCTCTATGTTCTGGAGAATTCTAAGCTCAGAAAGCACCTGCTAAAGTAATAGAACTCTGTTTTCCCTTCTTAAAAATACCACCAATTTTCATAAGTTATCTTCTTGGATTCCTCTTCACTTAGCTTCAGTAAGAAAGTGAAGATCTTTTGCCCCCAAGTATTTTACTTGACAGTAGCACTAACAACAGTCTGATTAACAGATCTGTTCTCAATTTTTCTTGAGCACAAAGCTATTTTTTATTTTCCAGAATTGTTAGCATTTATGTGTGGCCATGAGACTGAATTCTTTGCAATGAGCAGAAGTGAAGTGAACTACTTCTAGCCATAGCCCATGAAAATGTATAAGAAATGATTTTCTATATCTTTTCCCTACCTTTAGTCTGGATATCAGTGCTCAGAAAGATCAAAGAAGATAGTTTCTCCAGGCACCTGAGTCTCTAACTGAAAACATGCAGCCAACTATCCTTTCCCCATACTCAAACCACATAACTGTTAAGTCGCAGAAATAAACATTTGTTCTTTTAAAACTCTGGAGTTTTGGGGCACCTGGGTGGCTCAGTGGATTGAGCCTCTGCCTTCGACTCGGGTCATGATCCCAGGGTCCTGGGATCGAGGCCCGCATCGGGCTCTCTGCTTGGCAGGGAACCTGCTTCCCCCCCCCTCTCTGCCTGCCTCTCTGCCTACTTGTGATCTCTCTTTGTCAAATAAATAAATAAATAACTAAATAAACAAATAAATATATAAAACAAACTCTGAAGTTTTTATATCTGTCTGTTATACCTGTTAACCTATGATAACAAATATAAAATTAGTACTGGAATGTACTATTGCCTTAAACAAAGACATCGTCTAATGACGCAACGAGTGGTAAGAAACAATATTGAAGTTAGATAGATGGAGATTCACGGCAGGTATGCAGTGGTCAAATAATCTGGAAGAACCATCTCCTGCTTGGAAGGTAAAACATGGCACCTGACCCAGTCATTCTAGATTCTAGAAGTGGTTTGGAAGACTGAAAATAGTACCGTATCTTGGCTTTTACGTACTGTCTTTAACAAGTTATTGCAAGAGAGAAATGAGATCAGGAAGGTAGTAAGCAAACAGAAATGAAAGGGAATAGAAAGAACTCAGAATGCCAGGCTCTCAAAAATTCAGAAAATCTAATTCTTTCTAGACTCAAAATAAAACAATAAAATAAAATATATTGATAGGGACATTGAGTAACAAAGGCCCAATAAGATTTAATTGAACAAGGAACTCAGCCCTGCCTTTGAGATTGAATTAAAGATAGTTCATTTCCACTCCAAAGAGTTGTTTCCTAGGGCCTCAGTATAGTTTATCTTAAGCTCCAGGCTGAGAGAAGCATGGAGGGGAGGCAGCGAAGGCACACATCAAATTTGAGAGTTATATTTGGGGAAGAATTTAGGGTGGTAGTTATTGGCACATGGAACTGGTTAGAAGCAAGTGGATCAAAACCTTTTTAAGGTGTTGAGGGCCTTGTATTACCAAAGAAACCATATAAGCCTTTAGGTTCTCAAGTCTTCAGACAACCCATGGGTGCTCAGATTTATCTGAACAGGACGCAGCCTGCAAAAATCTGCACAGCTTCCAGTGAAGATATACCCAAGGACACTTGAGACATGGCATGAAGGATGAGGGAAAAAAAGGAACCACCTAAAGAGGAGAGAAAGGGGCCTTATGAAACAGTGGTCTGTAGTGGTCCCCCAGAGGGCAGAAGAAGAGTCTAATCAAGAATTGCCACAGCAGAGGACCCACATAATGCCTGCCCTGCAGGAGTTCATTATTACTATTTACTAGACACAGTTGTGTATCTCTCATTCCTCCTCATTTGGACAATTTATTGCTGTTCTTCTGTCCCTACCTCATTATGATTTATTAGATATAGAGGCAAGAGTGAGCGGAATCTAGAAGAGATTGCTCCCTGATCAAATCCATTTATTTTCCTTCTTCTTCCTGAGTATGCAGGTAGGCTCCATTTCCTAGATCCCTTTGCAATTAGACAGACTCATATTTTAGAGTTCTAGCCAAAGATTCCATTGAGTGGAAGTGATATATATCATCACTTCAATGTTTGGCCCATGTTACTGAATTACATCCTCCCCAAATTCATATGTTGGAGCTTTAACTCCCAGTACCTTCGAATATGACTATATTTGGAGATAGGACCTTCAAAGAGGTGATTAAGTTAATATGAGGCCATTAGGGTGGGCCCTAATTCAATCTGGTGTCTCTATCAGAAGCATAAATTTGGACATACAAAGAGACATCAGGGATGCATACACACAGAGGAAAGACTATGTGAGGACACAGCCAGAGGCAGCCATTTACAAACAAAAGAGAGGCCTCAGATGAAACTAAACCTGCTGACATCTTGATCACGGACTTGTAGCCACCAAAACTGTGACAAAATAAATTTCTGTTGTTTAAGCCACCCAGTCTGTGGTGGTATTTTGTTATGGCCATCCTAGCAAAATAATACAACCTGAAATCCTCCCATGTGCAATCTTCCATGTTCTCCCTTTCTGGCTGCCTGGAATAGAGATAACCCCCCACCACCCCCGCCCAGGAACTAGTATGGAAGCCATTTGCTAAAAATGTCAATGTTACAAGCTGAAAAGAGTGCTTTAAGAAAAACCACTGAGGGACGCCTGGGTGGCTCAGTTGGTTAAGCAGCTGCCTTCGGCTCTGGTCATGATCCCAGCGTCCTGGGATCGGGTCCCACATCGGGCTCTTTGCTCGGCGGGGAGCCTGCTTCTCCCTCTGCCTCTGCCTTCCTCTCTGTCTGCCTGTGCTCTCTCTCTCTCTCTCTAATAAATAAATAAAGTCTTTAAAAAAAAAAAAAGAGTTAGCTCCTAAGCTTTAAAAAATAAAAAAGAAAAGAAAAACCATTGAACCAGGAACACCCACATAGTTCAATTACATAAGTGAAAAATAAAATTTTATTTTATTCTGAATTATAAAGGTTTGTCAGTTACAGCAGTTAGCATCACTCTCAACTAGTACATCCTACAAGGCTGATGATTCTCTTTTCTCTCCCCAGTTCTCTTCTTACTCACTGTTGGCAGAGGGTGGTATGTACTTTTTACCTCTTAACAAGTCCTGTGGGAATATGGCTGGCTTCTATTATATACTGGCTTTCGAAGTAGGATACTTAGTGCCTCTTGTCCACAATTTGAGGCCTTAACCACAACTCTGGGACACAATGAATTTTCCACTCAATATCCTCTAACATATTTTAAAAATAAATCACTTAAGGTAAAAGAAATGGAAAATTCACAAATACATTAATAACAAAAATACATCCCAAACACATGTCAATTAAATGAAAGAATTTTTATTTTTTAGGAGGAAATGAAGAGGCTATGTAATTTTTTAAAAAAACACTACTTTGGTCATAAAGAACATCATATAACTGTCTTATCTCTCAAGAGTGGAATATAACTATCACAGTCCAGCTACAAGCATTGTTAAGGACCTTGAGCTTGTTAAATGAGATTTTCCCCCCTCATCTTCTACCCATGTTCCTTAGAAATTATAAAATAGCAAGGCTACAAATTATTCTTTACAGAAACAAATAATTTATTAATATACTTATATGGTGAATATCATGCTTGTTGCCTGATCATTGCCTCTGATAGATGCCCTAAGTATCTTTGCACTAATATATCATGTATCTTTAAAGAAATTATAGTCAAATTCAGAGAACTTGTCTTATAGTTGTTGATTAGAATAAATTAAAGATTCTGTAGACATTAATCTGGCATCAAAGGAAAATTGGCTCTGTATGTGCTTAGATAGTGACGAAGGAAAGCAGCAAACGTGGAATAACAGCTGAATATATGAATATCCACAGGAAAATGAAGATTGATAGTAACCAATGGATAATGACCCAATATGACCAGTTAAAGCCATCACTGGACACTTAACATGGGATTATCCCTGGGAATGAGCAGAGAGACATCTTGGCATCTGATAGTTCTCTAAAAGTAGGGTCACAATACTCTCAGTCTTCCCTAGATGGTTCTAGATTATAGTTGTAAAAACTGTACTGCTTTAGGTGATATTATGAACATATATTCATGAGAAATATCAATTATACATACTGTGAGAAAGGATAGAAGAAAATACCCCTTAAAAAAACTTACAGGAAAATTTTCATTATAATTATATTCCTCACTCCTAGAAGATTTGTATCTTCTTTTGTACATTTTTTTTTCCTAAGAGTAGTTTTATTAGTTTGCTCATGCTGCCATAACAAAGTACCATAGACTGGGTAGATTAAGCAATAGCAATTTATTTTCTCACAATTCTGGAGACTAGAAGTCTTAGACCAAGATCCAGCAAGGTCAGTTTCTGGAGAGATCTCTCTTCCAAACCTGCAGACAGCTACTTTCTTGCTGTGTCCTCACATGGCCTTTTCATGGTGTATGGGCAGAGAGAGAGAGAGTGAGAGATCTCCCTTTCTTCCTCTTCTAACAAAATCACCAATCTAGTTGGATTAGGACTCTATACCCTTATGACCTCATTTAACCCTAACTGCCTCCAAAAGCTCCAAAGTCACATTGGGATTTAGGGCTTCAACATTTGAATTGGGGAAACACAATTAAGTCTACAACAGTGGCTATGGCTTTCAAGATACGTTTATGAATTACTCTCTTATCATAGTACCACAGCTTAAGTGGAGAAGTCAGAGTTGTACTTAGATTGTTTTTTTTTTTAAGATTTTATTTATTTGACACATTCAGAGAGAGAGAGAGAGAGCACAAGCAGGGTGAGTGGCAGGCAGGGGAGATGCAGGCTCCCCTCTGAGCAAGGAGCTGGATGTGGGACTCAATCTCAGAACCCTGGGATCATGACCTGAGTCGAAGGCATATACTTAACCAACTGAGCCACCCAGGTTCTCTGCCCTTAGATTTTTTAAAAATTTGCTTCTTGGCAGCTGCCACAGCATTTGACTAGTCAAAATCAGAGAACTCCTGGATTATAAGCAAGAGTCTTTACTTATGTTAATGATGTTTTGTTATAAACCAACAAGTCCAATCAGCAAAATCCAGAGCTGAAAGATGGAGGACTTTCTATTTTAAAGAGTGATTAGATGAATGAGTTTCTTTGTATTTTCAACCCAGTTTCATCAGCAAAACAAGAATGACTTATTGGCATATGCATTGGTTCATGAGAAGGCAGTAAAATGGCTTAAGAGAGTATGACATGTTTACTTTTCACCTTAGGCAGCTTATAATTGATAATTGGATTAAGTCTGTATGGTTAGAAAATTACTGCTTACTTATATTGAACAATTACTTATGAACCATGAAATGAGAGAGTAGGTGCTATCTTATGTGTTTTCTCTCTTCATAAAGCAAACCTCCATCCTTATGTATCTTATTTCTGAGATTACTTCTCAATTTTACCAAAATTGCCTTGAGATAGTAATCTCCAACTGACTCCAATAAAGGAAGTTTGATCACAGTAATAAACTGAAATTACAACTCAAAGACCATGGAAGTGCTGAATTGCAAAAACAAATGAAGAAGAATGGAAGTCTCTCTCTCTCTACTGGAGGGGAAAGAAATCTCTTGTACAGATAGGAAATATAATTTTAATGAAATCATTAAATGTGCAGGAGCTCCAGGTAATAACAAATTATACACTTTGTATTTTGAGATTACACAAGTAGAAATTAAACTAATAATAAAAAGTCTTGGTTTTAAGATGATAAGGCTGCAAACTAGAGAAATGTCAAAAACTCTGGGAAAATCCAGGTTATCTTACAAACAGGTTGCATAATATCACTGAGAAGTCCATCCAGATCTATTGATTTGGGGACAAGAGGTAAAAGAGGAAAGCAATAATGTGTCCTGAACTGAAAGTAGATCAAAGTCTTACATACATGGCTTTTTTTATGGACAGACAATAGGAAATGACAAACTCAACACAGAGGAAATTATCAAAGTTTCATCTAAATAGTATGTTTTGACACCTTGCATTCCCAACAGAAGTTAGAGAAGAAAATGTTGAATGTGCAGGGAGATAAAGGATGAAAAGATTTTAGAACAAAAGTTATAGATAATTCCAGAGAGAAAGCAAAAGCAAGAAGTGTTCAAACATTATCTGACAACAAAAGTTAGGGATGAACTTGTGAGTCACTGGGTCAGACCACATTTCCTCTTTGTCAAGTACCCTTCTAGTCTCCTCCTCTCACTACAGAAAACAGGAAGCTTATGATTGTTGATGAAGATCACAGATGAAATAATAAAATGTTGTGAAAGAAGCTCTTCCTGTGATAGAACACTGCCATTGTTGCCTACTGAAACTGTCTTGCTTTTGAAAAATGAGCAGAATGAAATTTTAGCAAAACCAGAGAGGAAATCCAATAGCTTTGGATTACATCAACCATCTCTTTCCTAGAACAGGAACCTGACACTGATAGAGAGATATTTATCTGAGCCAGGGAGAGAAAAGAATCCCGAACTGCAATACACCAGGTAAGAGAAAGCTGGGATCTTTGCAGTCGTGCAACTTTACCCAGTCTCAATTTGCTTTTCAAGCACCTCTTTGTTTTTTTGCTTTCAGTTTGCTTAGCGTTTTAGACAAGCTGGCACCATTAGGTGAAGCCAAGATAGGAACAGCACAAAATATTATTTGCTCAAGAATATGAAGTTTATGCCTATGAAAAAGGATCAGGGGATGTTAGTCTCCCTTAGAGCTACCAATTATGGTAATTGGGCAAGGGCTATAAAAGTAATAGTTTCCACAACTA
>ML106859.1:19164-34555 GCA_003697995.1 Taxidea taxus jeffersonii
ACTCTATTATACAGTGACTTATAGTCTAAAGGACAAATTCAAGCCTGAATATCCATTGATTCCTTCTGAAATGCCCTTCTCATTTGGGGTTATTTTCCTACCATCAGCATGCAGTTAACTCTGATGGTGACAGAAATGTTATAATCCTTATTTACTTTATTTGCTTGACAGATGCTTATTGACTTTCTGTGTACAAAGCACTGTGCAGATGTTCTAGGAAGTTCTGGAAAGAAATTACCTTGCTCCTCCCCTGACTGAAGGCCTACCTTGTGTCAATCATGTTCCCATGGTTCCCATACTGGGATGAGTGAATTGGAAAGCTTTGTTCTTACAGAATTATATTCTAATAGATGAAACTAGATTATAAGTAAAAAAGAATGAGAAATAAACAAAAAAATTCAGGAAGAGCTACATAAGGCAATGTAATAAACAGTGACTTCACAAAATCTAATATTCTATTAACAAAACCTTCAAATAGATTGAATACAAATAAGGGGAGAGAATCCTAGTGACCAACATATCCTCTAGTGACTACCTCTACCAACATACTACTTAAATGTTCAGCTATAGAATTTCCTTCCTTTAGATTTTTTCAGATTTATCCTGGGATGTTTCAAGTGATAAATATGCCTTTTAATGAAATGGCTTCTACTAATGAAGTTCTCAAAAGTGGATATCACTAATACAAATCAATGTTGTGTCTATGTTTTTAACACATCTCATAGGTTTCCATGAACCTGGATAATGGTCTCTCCGAATGTTAATATTCCTTACATTTTTATAAAGTAGTCATTTTTTTACCATTAATTTTCCTCCCATTTTATGCATAGATGGATCACAGCAATAGCAAGAACTGAAATAAATTTTCAGCTGGGAACAAATATGCAGAGTGATCTCTCAACTTCATTCATGTTCAGACGAAATTCAGTTCAGGTTACCTTTCATCATCTTTGATGTTTACTCTAGGAATTCTATCATCAAGCGTAGCCCAGGGCAGACTTAGCCACATTGACACAGCAGAACTCAATTTTTCAAGGCCCTAGGGAAAGAAATCTCCCCAAGTGTTAAAATGGTTTCTGATCCCTAGGTGAGTTTTTTAAATTATAAACAGAGAAACATCTAATGCAAGCTTTATTGGCAGAACGTTCAGGGGCATATCTTTCAAATTGTATAAACAATATGTGATATTTCCTTCCATTCTGTATTTTTAAACTCTATATTAGGAATATATAATCTTAAAAGGAGGAGAAATTTCATAGTTAAGCTGCCAGAAGCTAAACCATCACCCTTGGAATGAATGATTCTGCACACTGAGTGTTTCAGAATAATCACTTCCTGCATATCAGAATTATGAATAATAATCCATCTAACAAGTCATATTTTAAGTTTTATGATATTTATTTAAATAAAAATGAGCTAGGCCTCTTTCAACCTGTCTACAGACCCTTTTCATCCATAATTTTTACATGCCTTTTCTCCAGTCTATACCACCTGATCCCCCTCTGAGGTTTACTCTACAGGAAAGACTTATCAAAAGAGTCATGTCCTTTTATGAATGAATTTCAGTGAAAAGAGACCCAATTGGCATTTTTTATGTATTTATAAATGGTTTGTTAGCACCTTATAAACATATCTTATTAACACTAATGACTTCTTTTTTACAGGAATTTCTCCCAGTCTGCTTCTCATAAAGCATATGGTTACAATATGACAGAGCTTCTGGGGAGACATTCTTTGCATTGTACTGACACCCTTGCCTTAATCAATTATAAGGAGATCTCCATCCTTTAATCAAGAACCAGAAGTGTAGCAGTTGCAGGCTAGAGAGATTTGGCTCTTACACTCTAGAGTCACATTTGCCAATTTTGTGAACTAGGGCAAGATACTTAACATACCCAATGCCTGAATGCCCATATCTGGAAAATTAGGTTAATAAAAATGCCTACCTCATAGGGTCACTATGAAGATTAAACGAGAAAATATTCATGACGTGCTTACAGCAATGCTTGGCTCATAGTCAGTGCTTAATATGTGTTGGCCAATATTATAACAGTGCAAGCAATTAGAGTATGCAAGAAATAGTGCACCAACAATAGTGTTGGAAGAGTGGTGGGAAAGAAAAGGAAAAGCTCTAAGTACTCAAAGACTGTTTTTGCTCAGTGCTGTTTTGATATGTAGCTGTGTATAAATAGGTATAAAATTATAAAAATATAATCTTATTTAGGAATTCCTCTAAGAAAAATAATAAGCAATTGCAAGACTAACACTACAGTTCTAATTCCCCTTTTGTGCATTGAAATAATTGTTATAGTAGGGTTTGTCAACTCAAGAGTTCTTAGGAATGCAAGTAACAGTTTATAACTTAATAGTAAGGATGTAGTCTTCTCATATTCATAGTGCAGATAAAAAAGATGAAGAACAAAAGAAGAGAATACTGAGAGTGATTAAAGATTCCACAGAAAAGTGTTTTGTACTAAACGGACATCTCAAAGCAGAAAATTCCATCCAGTAATGCTTTTAATACTCTTGAAAACACCCTCCTACCCTCTAAAAAGGATTTGGTTCAACCAGTGTGATTTAACACATGGATCAGTGGATTAACTCTCGAAGTTTAAATAGTGCAAAATTTCCAGTCCAGTTAGAATTCCTATGATCAGGAAGCCAAAAAGGAGCAGATCAAAGGCAATGTGAGTGAACCCATCTGGAAAGCCATTACAATCCATCTCATAGAAACAGTCCACTAAGTAAATGATGATATATACATATATAAAATCACATATTTAATCCTACCATAGAATAGAAGATTTACCCTCCTTTGGTTCCAAGGTTACAGGTTAATAACCCCTACCCCAACTAGTTATATGAAAATCCAGTTGACCTTCTAATTCATAAATTGAATTGGCACTTAGCCTTAGCAGTTGGCACTTAGCTTAAATGACTCCTTCTGGTTAATGTCCATCATTGCAACCTATTCATTGCTTCAGAGCACTTATTACGATATGGACATTTGCTTATTTATTCACGTATGTTCTCGTTTAGTGTCTTCTATTTGATTCTATGAGCAATGGCACCATATGTGTTTAATTCACCTCCATACATCAAGTATATACTACAGCACTGAGCATACAGCAAGCGTTCTTTGTAGATCAACTTAATACAAATAATAATTCTGCAAGAGTTAGCCCAAGTCAAATTTGCAAAGATCACAATCTTGCAGTCATCAAGGCTTATTGTTGGCCAAAGGATTATCAGCACAAACTCATTAGATACAGTCTTAGTTCCATTTCCCTTTTGTATTCTATTTTTTACTTTTTTTTTTTTTTGGTTCCTAATTGCTTCTTTTATCTACTTTTGTTAATACAGATTTTAAAAAACAACTTGAATGACAGTGTCTCATGCAATAGTTTTCGTTAAACTTATTGCTAAATGACTTCCAAAAAAGCATTTTCTCACTTCCTATGGGAGAGTGTATGTCTAAACTCCTAATAAAAGGATAGACTTCAACCTCTTTCATTCCTGCCCATATGATGAAGAATGAGTTCTCCAGCAAGTCAGCAAGGTGTGGAGTTGAAGTATTTGCTCAAACAAGCATTTGTTAGTCTTAAACATAGCCAAATCTCCTTCCCCAGGATAAACTAGGCCTTTACTTGTATTCATATTTCAAGTTAGAAAGAACGTTTGTGCCTTTTTATTTCTAGCATTATAAAAGGGTTCATGAACTAAATTAAACAATTCCAGCTGTTGTACCCAATTCCTGAAATTGAACAAGAAGAAATACAATTTGTGGAGAAACAAAATGAACATATAACAGCCCCAAATCTGAAAAGTCTGTCAGAACAATTCTCGGTAGTTTACAAAACATCACCAAAGGTTTTTCTTAGAACCGCTGATTATACAGCCATGGGATAAGGTGATCCTGAGAAGACAGATGCATCATGGAGACTAATGTACTGGTACTTTTTGAACTCAAGCTGAGTTTTAAGAAGTTGTCTTAGACTCAGTGATTTACTTCCTGAATAACAACATCCAACCCATTTGGCAATATGTTCTGTGGAAATCTTTCGATTGTAACTGATCAATAAAATATGAGCAATTAAGCAAGTTGGGTTTTTTTCTAAAAATTTTACATACCTACAGAAAAAGATCCATGAGGATTTTTTGGGTAGGAATCTTACAATGCTATACTGTTTGGGAATTGAGGAAATTGATGCCTGGTGAATTGATGCTTTAGTTATGTTTTCCCAATTCAATTTCCTCCAATTCTCTAGGGAAATCTGAAACTAAAGTGTTGTTCCTTTCATGAGTGAATACTTTTTTGACATGTTAGTTGAGTTATGACGTATAAGTCTATTATTTCTTTTGACCCCTTTATCATACCAAGATGAATTTTATGCAACACAAATAAAACTCAAAACAGAATTTAATTTAGAAAATAAATCATACAGCTCTTGATGGTATCAACAACTATAACTGATATTCACAGAGATACTTAGGACTCATAAGTCCAGCAGAATCTGTTGTCCTGTTCAATTTCCTTCATCTCATTTTTCATTCTCTTTGAAATGGACTTGTTTATTTATGAGCTCCTTGTCCTACCTGGTGTATCTCTCACTCTACCACCCTCCTAATCACAATACTAGCACCAAGAGCACAGGGAGTTTGTCCTGTTACCTGTAGTAACCTAGACATAGCTAAAGTTTTAAATCAATATTTTTTGAATTAATGAATTCAGTATAATGCAATGGGCATTGATTGAGAGCATGAGAAAAACATCTTTTTTTTAAAAGATTTTATTTATTTATTTGACAGACAGAGACCACAAGCAGGCAGAGAGAGGAGGAAGCAGGCTCCCTGCCGAGCAGAGAGCCTGATGCGGGGCCCGATCCCAGGACCCTGGGATCATGACCTGAGCCGAAGGCAGAGGCCCTAACCCACTGAGCCACCCAGGTGCCCCGAGAAAAACATCTTGACCATTAAACCCTTTCATTCAATAGGGCTAAATTGGGTTGGAGAGAGTCCCCTCAAAAGCCATCCAAGTCTTAATCTCTAGTACCAGTGAATGCCATATTATTGGGAAATAAGGTTTTTGCAGATGTAACTAAGCTAAAAATAATTCTGGATATAAGACAGGCCCTAAATTTGATGACTAGTAAAAGAAAATAATAAAAGAAAGAGGAGGTAATTTTGAGACAAAAGGATCATGTGAGAGAATTTCATATGAAGATGGATGTGGAGATTGAAGTGATGCATCTGCAAGTCAAGGAACACCTAAGTTTCCTGATAGCCACCAGAATCTAGGGGAGAGACATGGAATGGATGCCCCACCCCACCCCCACCCCCAAAGCCTCCAGAAAGAACTAACCCAGATAACACCTTGATTTTGTAATTCTGCTTTCCAGAGCTGGGAGATAATGAATTCCTGTTGTTTCAAGCCATCAAGTGTGCGGTAATTTGTTGCATCAGCTCTAAAACACTAAAACAAGAACAAATTGAAATTATCATTATTTAACTTAGTCTTTCTTATAACAGCAAAGAGGAAGGAAAGACATGATCTCAACCATCCATCCATCAGTGTGTGATGAAAAGAGACTATAAAAGAAGCTTTCACTGTAACATTTCCTAATGAAAAGTAATGAAAAATCATGAGGCAACGCAAGTAGAAGTTTGGCTAGGTAGTGGATAAATGAGACAGTGTGAGGCAGAGATGCCAGGCATCTGCATTCAGATCCTGGGTCTACCGCTTACTAACTAGGTGTGCTTGGGCAAGTTATTTGACCTCTTCCACTCTCCACTGGAAAGTGAGGGTAATAATGGTATTCACTTCCTAAGCTGGTTACGGAATTAATGAGAGTAAAATACTTCAGCAGTGCCTGAAACTCAGGAAGTGTTAGTGGTTATTCATGAACTTCTTAATCATAGCTTAAGAGAGCACAGTTATGCAAATAGAGCATGGGATTAATATTAGTTGAAGACAGCACAAAGAGGTACACCAAGAAATATGTTCCTGATTTTCAATATTTTCCAAATTGAAACCACAGGTTTTAAAATCCTAGGATTTCTTCCTCCTTTTTTCTTACTCTCTTCTCTAGCAGTTCCTTTCTGTCTGTAAAGAAACACTTCCTCTAACCTTTTATTCAAGTCTCTCCTTCAGCCTTCTCATGACCTTGGAAAAAGGAAGGGATCAGAGCAAGTGTAGAAACCACAGTTCCCATCTCCTTTCTATTTTAATGGCAGAGATTAGGAACATCCATTTTAGGGCTTTAGAAATTCATTCAAAACCATCTAATTCAACTCCTTTGTTCACAGATATCCAGAGACTTTATGAAACTCATTCAAGGATACTAGGCTTTGTGAGGGCAAAGAATTTAGGCATCTTGTTGACCCTGATATATTATATGCTGGCATATAAAAACAGATAAATGAATTATTGACAAGTTAGTCAATGCCATCACCACTAGTACTGTACTAATTCTACATCTCATTGCAGATAGAATAAAATGTATGATAATACAGTGGAAGACAAATATATTGACTTATGTTCACATTAACTTAAAGTATATAATATTATTATTGTTATTGATTATTTTTATACCTGAGAGATGAGCCCTGGTAATGCTAAAGATGTATCTACCTCATCAAAAATCTATGCAAAGAGGGGTACCCAGGTGGCTCAGTCTGTTAAACGTGGGCCTCTTGGTTTCAATTCTTGGGTCATGAGATCGAGCCTTGACTCAGGCCCTGCACCCAGCAGGAAGTCTGCTTGAAATGCTCCCCCTCTGCCCCTCCCCATACTCACATGCACGCACTCTCTCTAAATAAATAAATTAAATAAATAAATCTTTAAGAAAAATAATCTATGCAAATAATAAAGGTAATTTTATAGGTCTAATGTCACTTAAAATAACACAGGTATTATAATATATCTTCTCTTGCTTTGTTAGATTTTTTTCAAGGAGTTATTAGTAGAATGTCATTAATTTTCAGAAATGTCATATTCCCTTTTCATTTCATCTGCAAGATATGTGAAACCATGTATTCTTTCTTTCAGAGGGAATCAATTTGTGTCCATATTTCAGAAAGTGAGTTTGGGAAGTTGGAGGGAGTGGGAGGTGGTAGCAAAATCAGCCAGAACAAGCAGTTTCAACTTATTTGAATTTTGCGGCATAAGTGTGGTGGGCCAAGACCTAAACAGGTTTGGCTCTCCCACTAGTGTCAGTGTGCAGTTTTTCCTTCACTCCACTCTGGCTAGAACTTTGTTCCCTGAGCATCACTTACAAAGTCATTTATCATCAGGTGTTTAACATCCCTTGTAGGAGTTCTGTTTCTGGGCTCTCCTAAAGGATATCAAGAGAAACTAGACAACATTATCATATTAATTTTAAACTGCACAAGTCTGTTTTTTGCCATTTTATCTGATATTTGCCTCACTGGAAAATCACTTTAGACACATCACCAACTTATAATAGTATCCTATAAATGGAGTTCATTTATCCAAGGATTCAAGTTGGGTAAATGGGGACTAGATTAGGCACCTATGTAGAAAACTATTTTTATCAAAATACTGAAAACTAAAGGATTTTCTCTTCTGAATTTACTGTAGAGAGAAAAAATGACTGGTTTTTGAACCAACAGGAGTTCTGGATTCAGATCTCAGAGATATCAGGACACTGACAGAAGAATACTCATGAAGAAGCATTCCAATTTTAGAATAGAAACCTGTAGAATGGGAGATTTTCATGGTATTAAAAGCCACTTCATGGCCCCCAGTATTCCTTCACACTTATATAAAGGGAACTCCTTTTATATACTAAAATACTTCCTTTCTTCTATAGTGTAAGACCTTTTATTTATGTACATATATTTCAGAAATTTAGAGGAAAAAGATAATTGAATTCCAAGAAATTAGCAAGTCACAAGCTCAGATATGTTTTCCAAAGAAAGCTTTCCTCATAGCTAAGTTTCCTGGCCTGAAGAGATAGAAAGAAAGACTTTAAAGCTAGATTTAAGTTTTTTCAGAATACTGACACCACCAGTCAATTATAAAGCTCGTGGAAAAAAACCCAAAATTTCTTCCTATTTTTGTTCCCCATCCACCTCTTAGTCTTGGGTTTCCTTCCTTGGTGAATAGAACAATATTATCAGCAGAATGTATGTTTTAAAACTTTTTTCCAGTTTTTTTAAAGATTTTTTTTTATTTATTTAACACAGAGAGAGAGATCACAAGTAGGCAGAAGGGCAGGCAGAGAGAGAGAGAGAGAGAGGAAGGGAAGCAGGCTCCCCACTGAGCAGAGAGCCCGATGTGGGGCTGGATCCCAGGACCCTGGGATCATGACCTGAGCTGAAGGCAGAAGCTTTAACCCACTGAGCCACCCAGGTGCCCCAAAACTTTTTTCCAGTTTTGCCAATGACAGGCTTCATGTTGTCACCAATGTTCCCTCACTGGGTTCTATTTAAAACTAAGGACAAATGTCTGTGAGTTTCTGCTTAGCATAGGTTTTCCTATTGTGACCATTGGACAGTTTCTTCTCTAGAGCCCATGTGTATCTTGGTCTCTCTAGCCCTATGAGTTCATCAAAGGAACTTCATCTCCAATTTTGACATCTTCTCTGACTGTTCGTTTTGAAATTTTTACCCCCATTATGACTGTCTTTCAGAATTCATTTGCCTTCTTTCTACAATACTCAATTTTTTCCCTTTCCCTTATTATTTATTTCTTGAACGGTTCTTTGGAATAATAAGCCTACAGGAAAGACTAACAGGGAACAAATGTCCTTTTTAAAACAGACTAAGCCCTATGCTTAGAAAGAATAATAACATTTACTACAGAATAGCTTTGTGCTGCTCTGATCAAAGAACTGGGTTGGGGCATTTTGCATTGCAGGTTAACTTCATATGTGTCTCTGCTTCTTATAAAGGTATAGCTGTATTGTTCAATCTTACTGTTGTGGTTTTTTTTTTTTAAATGTGAACTTTGAAAGTGCTAAGGTTCTAATTTCCAAAATTGTTTCTTCTACTCAGGCTGACTTTATTAGAGAACTTAGGTATCTAGCTATTATGAAAACCTATATGCAATATTGAATCTTTTTCAAAGTCCATTTAAAAGATTAATCATATCTCAAAACATCTGTGAGAGCTAATGTTTGCATAAGTCACTTAACTTCTCAGATCCTCAGTTCTCACATCTGTAAAATGACAGGGCTGGACAAGCTTATCTCTAAGGGGCCTAAAAGTCTATTAGATCTTTCCTGCTGCTCAGAGTCCTGGATTCTAGAGAAGCATCCAAGCACAGGAGTCAGATATTAGAATCCTAAACTAGATTTTTTTAAAGATTATGTTTATTTATTTGACAGAGAAGGAGAGAGAGGGAACACAAGCCAGGGGAGAGGGAAAGGGAGAAGCAGGCTTCCTTCTGAGCAGGGACCCTGAGCTCGATCCCAGGACCCTGGGATTATGACCCGAGCCAAAGGCAGATGCTTAACCACTGAGCCAGCTATGTTCCCCAAACTAGATTTTTTTCTTTAAATGCTCCTTCAACTGTGCCTTACCATCCAAATCAAAACATATTCTCTGGCATATTTGTGATGCCAAGCAAACTTGAAACATAAGTTGCTGACAGTCACAAAGATAAGCATTCTGCACGTACTTTCACTTGCTTTGCTTCCCTGAAGCTTCTGAATCCTAAAAATAACACCACAGCAGTGTAATCTGGAGATCAAAACAGGAAAGATACATAGAGGTCCTTAAGATACAAAATACTTCAAATTAACTGTGGATCAAAACATATAGTGTTACAGAAAATAAATCATAAAAACAAAGATAAAAAGAGCTACTGCATAATTGGCTTCCAAATAATTCATCTATGAAACTAAACTAAGACCCATATTTTAGAAGCAGCAGAAGAAAAACATCCTCTTCAGAAGGGAAAATACCCTTCTTCCTTACTTTCAACATTACAAGGATAACAAAGTGATACTGCATGAATGGAAGACTCTTGCCTGTATATCTATAACTTAGTAATTTTACTGCAAATGATAAGAGAAACCTTAAAGGTGTTCCTGCTACTTAACAAGCAGGATCTGAGGCAGAACTCTACCTGAGGACCATGATATGTGCCAGGAAGTTGCACGGCTTCCTTATCTTTGCAGTATTATTCTCAATAGCAATGTACTTAGCCACACAGGTAGCCACACAGGTCCCCCCACTATTTTCATAGCTCATAAAATGCTTAGGAAGGTCTTTATAAAAATCGCTTGAAGAAACTGGACCACAAAGAACCGGAGCTTCATGGATCTCAATGGTTCAGCTTTAATTTTATTTTCAAACAAGGAGTATTTTCATTGCAAAGGCATTGGCCACATCTGTATTTCAGGTTCTCTTGGAAGAGCAAGCAAGAAGTGGTTCTGCCCAACGTGTGCTATTTGGCCCTCACTCTGTAATATGTGATGCTCCAGTTACTCTGCTCATGATATCATGCACACAATGAATCCTTCCTCTTCCCCTAACATCACCCTCCTTTTGTTGGTCACTTTCAGTTATCTGACTGTACTGGAAAGACATTATGTCATAAACAGCATAATAACATCTGCAAAGAATCCCTTTGGAATCCATTGCATGAGCTTTCTGAATCCAAGTATACTCTTGGATCTGAAGTCTACTACTTACAAGAGCTGACCTTTAGCCCTCTAACATTTGAATTTTTTTTTTTTCCATTTGGGCTGCTAGGGAACACATGGTCAGAGAAGCATCATGAACAAGATCTCAGTTTATAGCTGTCTAGAGAATCACTGAATCAGGCAACAGCAAAACACTGTAGGTATCAACTTGCCTTTTTTGTTTGGTTTTGCTATTTTATAGGATAAAGTGTGGTACTGGATAATTTGAGTTTAATTGAATATATAGCCTTTGCTCTAAAATGCAGTTTGGAGTTCTACACTTGGGTCCTAGGCTGAACTTTATGGAATATAACTGTCAGCAGTGCAGGCTAATAAATACACAACTTATTAAGTGTATGCATATGAATCCATTAATATAAACTATGGAGGAAACTGTCAGACTAACTCTAACACAGCTGTCCTGTCCTTGAAGGCCACACGCCTAGCAATGGTTCCATAGGAAGGTAATATCCAGTTTTCCCTTTTCAATGAATTATTTGACCAATTTATTGCCATGAATACGTTTTCCTTTAACAAAGCTAAGTCAGTAATTTGGGAAGAGAATGAGAAGAAATATGTAATCTGAAAAGATCCTCATTGCACAGAACAATGCTACAATTTTCACTTGACAACTGAAAAGTTGTACGTGGGTAACGTGGATTTTTGCGGCCTTCCTTTTCACATATTTAACTCGAAGGAGAATTCCAATGGAGATCACTATCCCAGTTATTTGCCTTGAAGGGAGAAATAAACCCTGTCAACACATAGGAGGTATTTTCCTTTTAAACTTATACACTTAAAGAACAAAACACAAAACAATTAGTGGAGGGTGGAGTGTTGGAGGCAGGGGTTATAAGTCCCTACTTGGTGCTGTGTATATGAGGTTAACTGTGGTCTGTGTTCTCTATAATCGGTCATGGCTCATTACCGCATGTCAGTTGGAATTTGCCTTATGGGAAAAAAAAATTCAAAATCTTGTCAAGTACATAGTGTATTTCCAGTCTCCTGAGGAAAGGTGAATCTAGCCTGCCCCTCACTCCCAAGTTCTCGGAATCCTGACAATTATAACACTATAAATTACCTTTTAAAACTTGAAAAAAAAATGTAGGTACTGTAGCTAGAGGGGTTAGATGCGAAATGTGTAACTAAGGAAAAAAAGGAAGAATGAACTCAATTTGTGACATAGGAAACATTTGATTTACGGAATATATTTTCAATTAATCATTCCAGTATTCAGCTTTACCATAACTTAAGTAATAAGAGATTTCATGTACCTCTTAGGCTGTAAACAAGTATAATGAGCCAAAAGTCAGTGAGTGTTTTCCACCTCCCTCATTTTGAAATAAGAAAAACTTGGAAAAACACATGCAAATCCAAACTCACCCTTTAAGAAATTTTCCCGTCTGGGACTTGGTTATCACCGCCTGAATCAAGACAGAGCCAGCAAAGCTGGCTGTTCCCAGAAAGAGCCTTCAGCAGGAGTCACATTCAGCTCATTGTCCTGATCATTTCTTTGGCCTGCAGAAACAAAGGCTCTGGAATGACCTATAGTGACTCCCACTAGCTTGCAAAGCTTTCTCGGCCTTCACAAATTGTGTTAACGGTGATAAAGAGGAAAAGAAAAAAAGATTGGATATAGGCCAGTTCCCCAGGGCCCCCATGATTCTAGGGAGAAGCAGGGAAACACAAGAAGTTCCAGAGGGGAATGCCCAGCCGCACCTCCCCACCCCCTCAGCCTCCCAGCCCCCCAGCCAATCAGAGCAGACTCCATCCTGTTTGTTACAAGGAAGCACACGAGTTTATCATCAGCCCCGCAACTAGGCAGAGAAAAAGAGCAGGTATAGACATGATTCTGGGAACACAGTTAGGAGAGCCAAGGCACATTACTCCAGTATTATTAAAAATATCTTTGTTGCCATTAAGTTACTCTGATGAGCGAGACTCAAGAATATTACAGAAACCACTTGAACGTTGTGAGTTCAACAGAATGTCTTTCCATAGCAGAATGGTCACAAAGACAGTGAAGAGTGTGAAAGAAATAAGAAACAGGGATCAAGATCCAGATTTGGGAAGGGAACCGGCACAATATAGCCTCTATTATTCAACTTTAGGTTTAGGGCTGGGCACCAGTTTCGCGGGGAAATATGGCAAAAGGCAAGGCAACTAGGTGGACTACAGGTAGAAAATCAAGATATAAACAAGCCTATGTGGAGAACCAATGAATAAATGTGAAGGGGTTGCTGGAAAGTGCAGGCTACATTTTCTCATACATAAAATATGATGTAAATACAATTTGCCTAACTTCAGAACTATAACTCAAGAAATTTTCCTTATCCTACATTTATGATTATTATTCTTCTCTTTGCTACTTTCTTTCCTTCAGAAATACCAATTACTCTGATTTCTACCCTCCATTTCTATTGTTTTTTTTATCTCACTGTTTTTATCTTTTGGGCCATTCTTTTTTTTTTTTTTTTTAGATTTTTATTTATTAATTTGACAGAGAGAGAGAAAGATCACAAGCAGGCAGAGCAGCAGGCAGGGGGTGGGGGAAGCAGGCTCCCCACTGAGCAGAGAGCCCGATGTGGGGCTCAATCCCAGGACCCTGAGATCATGACCTGAGCCGAAGGCAGAGACTTAAACCACTGAGCCACCCAGGCGCCCCTGGGCCTTTCTTAATTCTATGAGAGCTTCATCATGGATGATTATTATTATTATAATGTTGGGATTCCTAGAATTAGCCAACACAATATAGCTGACATTTCCAGTGCATTATTTCCAGTTACAGAAGGAGATCAATAACATAAGGAGATCAATAATTGGAGATTAATAACACACAGCATGTACATTTTTTTTCTTTCAAAAATTCATTGTCCTTTTTTGGCCTAAAGAGGTATAAAGCAATGTGGGTATATGAATGGTGGTAGTTTTAATGTTTTACCTGCTCAACATGATTTCCTATTCCCCTTCTGTGGCTTCTAAGAAACATTTCTCCCACTCCATGTGTTCCTGGAGGAGCTGTCAATCATGTGCCCTAACCTTTCTTTCCTTGCCAAAGGGGTGGGCACTTGATTAAGTTTGATACAATCATAATACAACATCTCCCCAGCACAATGATAGAGTTAGTATAGACCTGGCCCAAGCTTGACCTCTCACGGATACTTGAGCTACAGCTGCTGCAAAAGTTGGTTTGCAAGTTTTAATAATGTAGACCTGGGATTACCGTTCTGCTACGTGATATGAGACTATCAGTGCAGAAGAGGCAAACAATGCATGTAGAAGCTGTGAAAAGCAGAACTAAGACATGGAAAGCGCTAAGATATTATTTGAGCCCCGATTCCAGCCTTGACCTGTCGCTTACATCAGCCAACAAATATTGTTCTTTGTTTAAGCTAGTTTAAATTGGGTTCCAGTCACTTACAACTGTAAGAACGCTGGGGTATATAAATGTCAAGCATTACTAATAGGAGAGAGATGATAGTAATACAAAGCCTCCTCAGCTTAATGATAAATGATGAATGTATGTTGTTCACATTCCAGAAATTCTTGATGCCCTATGCCAGTATTGTAGTACATGCTCAGCAAGGTTGGTAAGCATATCAGTTACTATGGCTTATAGAAAGATTTCCAAGTCACTAATTTCTTGATTTTTGCTATTTTAAACAGTGTTCTGGATCATGGGTGTTGGATTTAGGATGATACATATCTTCTTGTCTCCTGGATATTATACAATTGTGGACACAACATGGTTAAATAGTAAAAAATCACATTCTGCTAAAGCCAGAGGTAAAATGGTATATTCACACATAAGAGATAAATCTGTTTCTGTATCTTTTACCAAGTGAGCAAATAAGTCTCTTTGAGTTCGGTTTTAATCTAGAAACTGTTTCATCTCAAAACAAAAATAAACATAGTGAAAATAAAGCACTGTCCTATTCACACGATATTTCCAAGTGCACTCATCCCCTGAAAAATAGTATTTATTAATGGCCTACTATGTACTAGGCAGTATAATGTGTTACAGATTGCAGTTGGGAGGATAAAGTTCAGATCAGTGGTGAAGGCAGGCAGGAAGTTCATAAACACTAGTTAATTTGGAGTAGTAGTAGATGTTATTAAAAAAAAAAAAAAAGGTCAGGTAAGGGAATGGGGAGATGAAGCCCTGAAGAAGTGGCGTTTGAGAAGATATCTGAAATATTTAAGAGTAACATGTGGGAGAGCAGGGAATTAGAAATTTTTAAGTTTGAGGGAAGGAATGAGTTTTGCCTATTTAAGAAATGACAAAAAGCCCAGTCCTGAAGATGCAGAGTGACCAGCACTTTGTAGATCTTTATAAGAAATGTGGCTTTGATTCCATACATGATGCTAAGTCACTGGAGAGTTTTGAGTGGAAGAGTAACATGTTACTCTGGGGAGATGGCAGGAGAGCAGCAATTGTAGAAGCAAGGAATTAACAGAAACCAGTGAAGGGGTTATTACTGTGGGCCTGGTAAGCCATGTGTTGGCCTGAATTAACAGTGGTAGCAATGGAGTGTTGAGAAGTGGCTTAGGGATATAATTTAAGGTAAAGAGGACTTCCTAACAAATTGGATGGGGTAAGAAAAAAAAAAGAAGAAGAATCAAGGATAAATCTAAGTTTTTGTCTGAGTAATTGTGCAAATGATAATGGCATTTCCCGAGATGGGGGATACCAAGAAGTTTATTTCACTGTAAATATTCAGAGGGGATTTCTGCCTTCC
>ML106859.1:34955-49447 GCA_003697995.1 Taxidea taxus jeffersonii
GTGGTTTTCACTTTCTGGCAGAGAGATCTGAGAAAACCCCATAGAGTTGCCTGAAGCAAAACGTGGTGTTGGAGCAGTTGGATATATTCCTTAAACCCAAGGACAACATTGACATGGCACAGAAAATTGAAGATCTCAACCTTAGTGATGGTAATAAGAGAAAATATAGCTATGGTCTGTGGGAAGATAGCTAAACCCATTCTGAAAAGAATATCTCAGCAAAAGCCAGAACAAATCAATGATGATGGCTCAGACAAGACATGATATTTACCTCACCACATTTATGCATTTATCAACACCTGAAATGAGGTATGCACCAATGCTCCCACTGGAAAATCTGGAGAAAATTTTTGAGATAATGTAAAAAAACCCAAGAAAAGATTAATTTTATTATGCATTTGAATAGAGGCTTGTTACAATTAAGTTACATGAAAAATAAAGATTAGCCCCACTGTATTTCTAAGCTTGTGAACTTGAATTTATATCTTCTATGTAGGGCAGAAATGATTCTAAGTGTCATTGGCATGGATTTGGGGCATGTGGGTGGCTCAGTCGGTTAAGTGTCTGCCTTCAGCTCAGGTCATGATCCCATGGGATCAAGTCCCAAATTGGGTTCCCTGCTCAGCAAGGAGACCGCTTCTCCCTCTACCCCTCCCCCCTGTTCATGGTCTCTCTTTCTCTCCCTCTCTCTCTTTCTCATCCTCTTCCTCTCTCCTCAAATAAATAAATAAATAAAATATTCATTAAAAAAATAATAATTGGCTTGGATTTTGGAGAGCCAGAACAAAAATGAAAAATCACTGAAGTACCTGAAGTATGTGAGAGCTAAATGAAGACATATTGCCTCATCACATTTGGCCAGGATTTTCTATGAAGAGTGATAACCATTGCAAATTGCTAAAGGAAATGAATTGAATTCATATCAGGAATACATAAAATATTTCAAGATAATTTTCAAATATTCAATTTAAAGTGAGCAATACAACAAGTAATATAAAGATTTATTTGTTTATTTATTTATTTATTTATGAGACAGAAAGGGCATGTGAGAGAGTAAGAGGGGGAGGGCAGAATGAGAAAGGGAATCCTGAGGCACGGAGCCTGACATGGAGCTCAAACCCAGCACCCTGAGATCATGACCTGATCTGAAACTGAGAGCTGGCCGCTTAACAGACTGAGTCACCCAGGTGCCCGGTTTGGTTATTTCTAATCAATTCATTTGTTTTACAAGATCACAAGTTAAAAAAAATCTTCAGCTATGTCATGGCATGCCCTGGGTATTGGGCATACCCCAAGTGGTAATGGACGTCACAACACTGGTGCCTAGGAAAAGTAACTCAGCTAAGGAGTATCACTTACTAAATGTTATCTCAACCAGGTTCACTCCTGTTTATGTTGATGACATGGCACAATACCAAAGATTTCTTTGTAAATGTATATAATTATATGTTATATGTCACACTGTTGTCAAGTAGTCCGGTGGGTCTCAGAACATTTTTTTACCAGTTTACTCAAAAACCACATTTCCATTTATCTGTTCATTATAAAAAATGAACATAAATTCAGACATTAGTTACAATCCTAGGGGGAAACACTCTTATTTTGGTATACAATAATATAGAATTATTCTTTATAATTCTTTAGTATTAAAAATATGATGGAATTAAATTTGCATATAGAAATGCTTAAGACTTTTACTCAAAAATTACAAGCTTGGTGAACTGTTCAACAAATGACCTAAAAGCATAGAATGACATCAGATGGTATGTGACTTCTTGAGATTTTTTTGTGAGTTCATGATTGTTTGTGAGTTTGTGTTTTGTTGATTCCATGATCTATTTTCATATCAAAATGTAGAATCAAACATGAAATCATAAAATGTAATATCTCCAAAAAGACATGAAAAACTCCAGGGATCTCAGAGCTTCCAAACTAAACATGATTAATACGGAAAGTATTTAAAGGACAGTTTAGTATTCATCCTTCTATAATGGCATCATTGACAATCAATTGTGGACAAACCTGAACAGTATCAAATTTTTCAAAGGCCTCCCATAATAAAGAATAGTAAAAAATATACTTTATTTCTTCAGGAATATGGGTACAACTCTAGTGCTCTTGGTCACAGTACTTTTATAGTCTGCACAAAGTATCTTATTCTACTGGACTATAATACTGGGCCAGTTATCATGAAATCCACACCAAACTGAAAATTTCTTGTTGTTTATTTGTTTAAACCATTTTTAATCTGTATTTTTTATATTAATAGAAAACCCTGAGCTTTCAAGTAAAACTAGGGCAGTACCTGGATCCAGTTGGGATGACAAGAACTTCCCAAGAAAGTTCCCATTCCTTGTGAAAATGCCTTTGAAAAATCCAGTACTAACTGTATCATTTTTGAAACAAATATTGCATATGGCTTAAATAACTTTGATGTAGGTCTCAAAATTTTTTTAAAGGTCATTATAATTAATATTAATTATTATTGATAATTATTAAGTCCTTATTAGTCATGAAGTATATCTACTATCTTTTATTTTTGCCTGTCCAACAACCACTCATTTCTGGAAGAATAGCAGCTTAATTAACCTTTTATTTATTTATTTTTAAAGATGTTATTTATTTGTGTGACAGACAGAGATCATTAGCAGGCAGAGAGGCAGGCAGAGAGAGAGGGGAGAAAGCAGGCTCCCTGTTGAGTAGAGAGCCCGATGTAGGGCTCGATCCCAGAACCCTGAGATCATGACCTGAGCTGAAGGCAGAGACTTTAACCCACTGAGCCACCCAGGCGCCCCTTAATTTACCTTTTAAAAACTATCCTACCCCAATCCAAATGACTTTAGTAAAATAATAAGTGGTATCTCTATTATCCTTTCTCTTTTCTGCTCCATTTGAGAGGGAGTGACCTGGATCCTATCTGCCCCAAGGCCTACCTGTTCCTCTAAGATTCCAAGGGCTACCCCATATGCTTCCCATAAATTCTTTTTTTTTTAACTTACTTAGCCAAAGAAGTCCAACTGACAGAATATGCAATAATTTAAACCAACATGGATTTCATTCCTGGACATTTATGAGTATTGTCATAAACATGACAGTCTTCTGAACTATGTTGGCCAAGTCTATTTGAATGGAATCGTATCCACGAGGACTTTTACCTGCCTGAGCAGGGTGTTGAAATATATGAATCAACCTGTAGTTCCTCTGGAAATATTCTGCTCTCCTTCCACACTACAAACAACTTTATATTAGAAAATTCCCTTCTTACTTTTCTTACATGTGATGATATAGTTTCACTTGCAAGGGCATTTTTTTGGCCATTATAAATATTAAATTTTGCTAAGACAAGGGACATTGTAATAATAATGCCTTCCATTTTACAACACTTCATATTGTATAAGAAAATTGTGACCATATAGATTACTCTGTTGATTTCACATAGATGAGGAAACAGAGGCTTACGGAGGTTAAGTAGATTTCCCAGTCATGCAGTTGGCAATACCAGAACTGGAAGCAAACTCAAGTTTTTCTAATTCACAGTCCAAGTTCATTTCTTTATATTATTAACAGGTTCTGTCTAGAAGATCTCATACTAAATGTTACAAAAATAGTGTTCTTAATGTGTCATTCAGGAAAGACCCCACACTGAAGAGTTGATAGCTCTCAGATACAGGATTTAGGCAGCCAAAATTCAATAAAAATGCAATTGTTTCTGTAATGCGTAATATATTTCTGTTTAAAAGCCTAAATCTCAGAAGAATGATTAAAGATATGAGATAGATGTTTGAGTCTAATAATCTTACAAAATCTCACGGGAATATTGCATATTCTTGTCTATTTTGTTTCTCTAAGACAGAATTAAGACCTCTCAGTCTGCACCTATAAAGTAGACTGATTCTCACCAGTCTCTGTGCCTTGGAAAGGAATCTTCTTAATCTCAGAGTTTAAGCATTAAGTGAGTATGGATATAGTAGTGAGTCAAATAAAAATCAGGCCAAGTCCCTGGGTTTATGGAGTTTATATACCAATGAATAGAAATTAATTTGTATTAAATTAGAAACACTATAGATACTACCTGCTTTCCAACTTGTTTTTTTAAAAGGATCTCATACATTTTTCTCAAAGATGTAGTATTAAGTGGTAGTAAATAACAGGCAAAAGATTAGCAAGTTTCTACATACTATCTATTTGCTGGAGATTAAACTAGTCTGAGTTGGTCTCACCTAAAGTTGGGAAAAATATACATGAGGAAAAGAGCTCTAATCTCAGAACTCTCCAGAAGCTCTTGAGACTTCTTCATATGTTTCTTCTTCTTTAGAGTGATCAGGTTGAAATGAACCTGTGACTCAGAACACACAGCTGGGAGAAACACTAAAAACTCGGGCCTGAAATATATATGTAATATTTTAATGACTTCTTTCTTATTGATAAAATTTATTTTTTCCTTTAAAGTATTCATATTACTGCTTTTTAAAACTATATAATTGGTTTACTTTAATGTATCAGTTATCTGTTGCTGAATAACAAATTACCCCAAAACTTAATGGCTTAAAGCAAGAACAAATTATTTACCTGAAGTCCTGCAGGTCAGCAGTTTGGGCTGGGCTTACCCGGACGCTCTAGTACTGGTCTCAGCTGGGGTCACTACTGCATTTATGGATAACTCAGAAGTTGCCTAACGTTGGCTGTTTTTGCTTTGTTTTGTTTGTTTCAGTTTCTGGAACAGCTAGCGCAACTGGAAAATGTGTCTATCAGCTGACTAGCTTAGCTTCTTCCCATGGTGGCAGTCACAAGATTCTGAAGAGAAGCAAGAGAGTACAAGACCCAGTGTGCAATCTCTTTTCAAACCCCTGACTGCAGGATATTTGTTAATGTCCGATTAGACAAGGCAAGTCGTAAGGTCAGACTGGAATCTGTAGGAGGTGCTGCCAGTGGTATGGATAAAAGGAGAAGATTATTCATGGCCACTTTTTTTCAATCTACCACAGCTCATTTATTTGTTGGTTGGTTGGTCCATTTTCAGTGCTAGACCAGATTAGGTATGTCCTATGTGACATATGGCATAGGCATGTTCATATAAATTCCATTGTAATTGAAAATCAGAAAAGTTGAATTATGTCTTTTTAAATTATCAATTTAAATTCATATTCAATGAAAACTTAGATGGGTGCATTCTAAGGCTTTCAAAGGTCCCTAAATTCATGAATATGATATATCCATGTAATTTTTCCATAAAATAAAATATGCTTCACTGTTCATCAGATTAGAGCTACTACCAAACTCAACATTCCATTTTTTAATGTATCCAGAATTTCTATTTCCTGGTTAAGAAAAAGAAGCAAAAAAACATTTTCTTAGACCTCTTCCCCTTTATTCTTAACCACTATGAAGACTCATAATTGGCTTTTTTTCAAAACCATTTTTATACATAAGGACTTATTACACACACATTCCTCCACACACTTATGACACTGTTCCCACTTCACTTTGATTATTTCATATAGGGTGATGAGTAGAAACAACATAATGCCATAAAGCAATGAAGAAGGTAGGGGGTCAACCAGATTTACTCAGTAGTTGAAGGTCTCTTTTATACATATGAGTCCTCTCTAAGCATACAATTTCAATGACGGCCTCCACAAAATCACTGATGATGACACCACATAACTTTTAGGATCAACACAAAAAATTGAAACCAATAATGTTAAGTCTTTAACCACCAAGATTATATACCATCATTCCTCATAATCAAGAAGAATTGAGGGGCGCTTGGGTCGCTCAGTGGGTTAAAGCCTCTGCCTTCGGCTCAGGTTATGATCTCAGGATCCTTGGATCAAGCCCTATATCAGGCTCTCTACTCAGCAGGGAGCCTGTTTCCCCCATCTCTCTCTCTTGCTGCCTCTCTGCCTACTTGTGATCTCTGTCTGTCAAATAAATAAGTAAAATCTTAAAAAAAAAGAAGAATTGAAATATTTGAGTACATATAAATATATGGGTATATATAAATGTTGGCTTATGTTTTAATACAAGTTGTATTATATGATGCATAACGTTTTTAATTATGCCAAAATTATCTGAAAACTCTCAAAATATTATAGCTGCAAGGAATCTATTCTAAAAACTATTACCAAGGAAATACTCCATTAGACTACTCAAGCTTTCTTTCATAATTCCCAGCACTTACCAGTGGGGTTGGCATATATCTAACATAGGCTTCCTTATGGTTTGAAGACCGAAGCTCCCTACAAGTATTTTGACAGTGTCCTTTCATATAGTGTCCTTTGGGAAATGCCTCTTACAACTCTACCCAACATTAACTACATAGTTAAAAAATAAAAAGAAGTATTAAACTATTCAGCATAAAATGTGATGAAACTTTTCTCTGCCACCTTAAAAAAAAAAAATGTCTAAATCACCAAACAAAAATGAAACAGTGGTAGCTAAAGAGTAGCTTTGTTGGCCAATAGAGGAGTCACAGAGGGAAGGTCTGGGAAGGCACTTTGATCTCTGCTGGATGTGCCCACCATGGTTAGCATGAGAGCTTCTCCTTTTACATAGAAGGAGGACTCAGGAAACTTCTCCACACTGTTGGGAGGGTCCGACAACTGAGGGGGGCGGGTACGTGCTGGGAAATGATTGCTAAGTGTACTGGCTTTTCTCTGTCTGCCACACCATGCAGTCAGCAGCTTTCCAGAGTCCTTGATGTACTGCACTTTTTCCCATCAAGTTCCTAGCACCCTCCAACAAGCCTTTGAATTATAGTCACACATCTACACCCTGTTGTTCTATAAAGATAATAAAGAAATACTGTAACGTGCTACATTTGGACAGCCTTCTCTGTGAGGCAAACCAGATGTCAAGAGAGGAGGACTATCAATCTAAAGCTGAAGTAAGAGGAGAAAATTAAAATAAAAACTTCCAAATAAATCATTCATTAGGGAGTCAGTAGACTACAGAATATGACAAAGTGGAGTGGCAGCTCCAGGGAGGAAGCTCAAGACAGGCTCAAGATCCTGTTTCAGAACCAGAGTGCATTCGAGGGGTCAAAAGTGCCTCATTTTAAACAGGATCATCTGTGGATCCACAAAGGAATTGCAGGAGGTGGACATTCTTAGGAAGCTAATCATGGGATTCCACTGGTCTCTTTAGAAAGAAATGTCCAAAAGCTAGTTATGAATCTGTGATCAGCACAGATTCATATGCATCCTTCCCATGCTCCAACCTACCAACACTATCTTTGAGCCCCCTACATATCTGTGCAAATGTTCTGGTGTATTTCTCTCTGTGCATCTCCTTTCATCCCTTCCTCTCTCCCCTCTTCCTCTCTCTCATTCATTTTTGTTCCATAGACAGATGATGTAGATAGATAGATGATAGATAGATAGATAGATAGATAGATGATAGATTAGAAAGAAAGAGGTTGGATGATGGTTCTCCTTTCTTTCTTCTTTTTCTCCCCCCTTTAAACTGTAAGGCTTTGGAAAGCAAGAGCCATGTATCCTTTTCTTCTCTTTTTTTTTAACTTTTTTTTTTAGAGAGAGAGAGAGAGTGGGGCTGGGGGGCCGTGGGCAGTGGGAAGGGAAGAAGGAGAGGGAGAGAAGGAAGCTTAAGCAGGCTCCACACCCAGTGCACAACCTAATGTGGAGCTCGATTTCATGACCTTGAGATCATGACCTGAGCTGAAATCAAGAGTTGGAGGCTTAACCGACTGAGCCACCCAAGCAACTCCATGTGTGCTTTTAAATGTCACATGCCCATGTCCTTAATTCATACGATGGCTGCTGAGAAATACTTTTGCACTGTCTAATTAAATGATTCAAGGGTTTTAGACTTCTTTTACGAAGCATAATGGAAAATATGCATGTAACAGAATATATACAATGAGAACCAAGCGTTTTTGAATGTTTTCAGAAGAAAAATGCCAAACCCTGCTTGGCAAAGACATGTGACTTTATTTTATTTCAATGGCACATCAAGAGACACAACAGAGGCCAATTTTTAATATTTAAAATAGATAGAAAAATACTCGGAATCAGCAGTCTATTTCTGTTTTTGTAAGTTCTATATTTTGGCACCAGAGAAATTATATTGCTAGGGCAAGACGATCACCCTGTTCTTCATTCTGTGGCATATAATTTGAAGATTTCATAGCACTGAATAACAGCAAGCATCTGATTCAGTTAATGTTCAAAAAGCTCTGGTTAAGCAAAGAATCCATCTGGCCTCAATCAAACTGGGTGAGAGCTTACCAGAGAATCAGCGGGGAGAACAGCTATGTTGGGACATCTGAAATGGTGTCCAATTCTCTAAGGAGGTAAAATTCCAGAGAAAGGGATAGTTCATCTAATTTGAGTCTCAATTACCGGGCCCCAAGTGTAGAGAACTAGGAAAGAACTAAGTCAAACCCCATTTCATTAGTTTCACGCAAGACTATACCTCAATTTTCTTACATGACACATGCCTGTCCTTCTCCACATCAGTCCTATAGCACCAATACTATGAATATTACCTTCATCCTTTAATACGAAGTTCCTTGTATCTCAAGATCGCTTGCCCTCACATCTCACAGTACTCATGCCAGGAAGTTCTCAGTATCGGTAGCCTATTTTTGTCTAAGTCCATTCACTTTTACATTCTAGAGCACAATGCCTGAACTCTCTGAAAATAATAAATATGATTTAAGGAAGAACTAGAGTATGACCACTTATAATTTAGAATGATTGAACAAAAGAATATGGAATACTTCAAGGACACAAGCTGAGGCAATGCAAATACCTTTACTTGCAGGTCTAGATAATGTAATAATTTACTGCAGCATACCTCCTTCAAACACTGATGGAGTCTCCAGATGATAGGATGCGTTTGTGGATTTAAGTTTCATCAGCATCACAGAGACCACAGACCCTTCATTTCCATATTCCAGATAATGCAAAACAGTTACTTCATCTCAACGCCTGCAGAGAGGCCAGTAAAGTCACTGCATTGCATTAACTTGCACCTCTGGGCCTCGAGATGGTGGTTGTAAAATTATAAGTGTTTGGATGTACACTTCACAGCATGTGACGACGAGTGCTTTTCACAACAGAATATGTGAGTCACACTACTTTTACAAGGGGATCTGCCTCAGGAAGAAAGCCTGAAAAACGGGAATGAAATGTTAGCTCTGCCAGAAGAGTGTCAGGAGGCAGACCAATAGACAATATGGGAGACCAAGTAAGTTACACTATATAAATCAAAGTTATAATTTGCTATTTAGACAATGGGCTTTGGCACCAAGATCTTCATTGTCCTGAGCAACAACAGAAGGAACCAGAATGGTTGCTACGAAAGTTTATAGAGTTCCTTGGCACACGTTCCCTCTCTAGATCTTATGCTTTGTAGCGGCTGAAAATGATAGAAACATTTTCATGCAATCATTATTCACATAGACGTATTTAATTACATTCAAATATTATGTGATACCTCCTGCTGTGTGTGGCATTGCATCCGCATGGAGAAAAGGGTGGGGGTGGTGTTATTTATCTATTTGTCTTGCAGCAACCCAGCAATTCAACAGGTTTCTATTTTATAATCTGCATGGATGTATTTCACATAAGGTATACAATGATGGTAATAAGAGAAGATTTGTAAGGCAAATATAAACATCCCAGAAATGAAAATTTACTTTCACAACTACATTTGAGTGTTTGAGGAACTGACTCAAAGACTCAAAGACATTTCCGAAGATACTTTTTTTAAAAAGCATTTTTAGTTTTTGTGGTTGCTGATTTTTCTGAACAAGCTTCCCTTACCGATAACATTTTTAACCTTATTAGAAAATTTTACCATCATAAATACTATATTTTTCAATAATCAAATTGGGACTTAAAATAGGCTAAAAAGAAGGAACTTTTAAAATAGTAAGTAATTTCATTATCTTTCACTTTGAATTTTTAATTTTTATTTTAAATACAAATGTTTTTTGTTTATTCAGATATATGTAATTTTTTAAAAGAGGAAATGTATGTAGAGGTAGGTTCTCTAAAAATTCAAAAGGAAGGACAGTTTTAACATTATTTCAAAGATATTACCCTTCCTCAGTTTTGGTTTCCGCGTGAATATAAATGTTTTGGTTTATAACCAACAATAGCAAACAAAGGATAATAAAACAAAGTGCATAGCAACAATTTTTTATTGAGGAGTATAATTTAAATGTGAATCACAGAAACATAGTAGAGTGTTGTCCATTAAAAGTTCAGTTCCAGTTCTATAAGTCACATTCCCAGAGATCTAACATCTCTCTTACAACAGCAGGTCCAGATCTGTTTTCTGAAACAACACATATTATGTATAATCTTCACATTAGTCACTTACTCACAGACTCCCATAGAAGTAAAAAATAAAAATAAAAAATGTGGAGAGGTAAAGTCAGCAATGCTATAAACACAATTATAAACACTAAATTTTATAAGCCAAATTGTTACAATGATTTGTTCAGTCACTGTTGCTTGCTAAGAATGGAAAAAGCTGGGGTGCCTGGGTGGCTCAGTGGGTTAAAGGCTCTGCCTTCAGCTCAGGTCATGGTCCCAGAGTCCTGGGATTGAGCGCCCCCCCCTACCCTGGCATTGGGCTCTCTGCTCAGCAGGGAGCCTGCTTCCTCCTCTTTCTGCCTGCCTCTCTGCCTACTTTATGATCTCTGTCTGTCAAATAAATAAATAAAATCTTTAAAAAAAAAAGAATGGAAAAAGTTTACACAGCTGTAAAAAATGTATCAGTATCTGAGTTATGTGCTCTTTTCCCTGGGACAAATATAACCTTATTGCTTTCTCACCCATGAAGTGAATATTTAACAATTCTAGTAAGTAAAAATTACTGCATTATAGACATAACCCTTAAACTTCTCTGAATTTTAAAATTAATTACTTAAAAAAAACTTTGCTCTAATGTTTTTATATCACATCACTGCCAATATATTTCCCCTCAAATTATAACATACATGGCTTTCAAAATACTATGACCGAAAAAGTGAGACTTTTTTTCTTAAAAAGAGTGTTTTTAATTTAATATTCAATACTGGTTTACTATCAAAATGTAAAAAGTAAATGCACATTCCAAAAAGCAAAAGTAAATTCGTTACCCAAAACCATGTGCTAGAGACCACATGAAGGCACACAGCTGCTTGCTAAATCACATGTGTATGATGAAAAAATAGTAATCCTAGATTAGTCTCCCAAAACCTAAGATTTTTACTGAAGGTAACTTTTCCACAGCATCAACAACTTCAGAACACTTTTCCTGGTGTTTGAAAACTGTAATTAAAATAAGTAGACATTCTGATGCCTTTAAACAGATCCTAATGTCCCCAGTACCTTACAAATGAATCATTCAAATTCATAATTTCTAGGGCCAAATGACAATGACTTTAATAGGCAAAAAGTAAAGGATTAAAACCCTTTTCCAGTGACACCAGATGAATGTCACTAAGAGTCTTCTGTAAGTACATAAAATTAGAAAGTGATGAGAGAAAGAATCTTCAATTTCAAATTTAAGTTTCAAGAAGAGGATAACTTCTATGTAGAAATGGGAGAGTTACTATTTTCTATTTGAGATCAGAATATATTGTAACATTTTCACTCATTTTTAGCTTCAGGAGAGAAGAGCTAGGTTTGAGAGAGCTAGGTTTGGAGCCAGCCTCTTCTCCTCTTTGAATGCTGCTATTTTGAACTTAAAGTCCTTGGTGAATCCCTCTGTCCTCTTCAAGGGCTCTTTTCTGGAAAGGCTTCAGTTGAACCTCAGGCCTAATGTGTATATATGTACATTCATAAAAAGATGGTGTTACCAAAATGGTTTGCTTCTGCCCATACTAACCCATGGTATGTGTACAGAGGCTTAATCTCTATCCATCCCCGGGTCTTGGTCCTGTAAGTCAGTACCTAACAATATTTGAAAAGATAAGTTTACCAAACAAATGGCAGAGTCTTCATCAACTTTTAGTCAGGGATCACAAAAGTGAGCAGGAGTTTACATGAATCTGACCAGAAAATACTGACCATGGTTTGAAAAGATTACCACAGAAAAAGCACTGCCACCCCAAATGGCCAAAGTTTACCTGAGACACAAAGCTTGTAACACTGTCATGGTTTGGGAGAAGAATGAAACATACATACACGATATTTTCCCAGAACCATCTATCCATCCTACACCCATAGGAAAAAGCTCGCCCTTTTCAGAATACTTTCTTCCCATGCTACATGCTGGCTATGAATGACAGAGATTGGTATATGCTCACTGATGCTTTCCCTTTTCCTAAGTACTACAACTACACTTCAATTCTCTAGAATTCCTGCAATGTTTTTCCATCCCTGCTCACATCCTGTTAAGACAAGTGTGTCTTCTTCATGCCTGCTCTTCTCTTTGACGACTGAGTTAGAAGAAACCCAGCAAACTCCTATGAGTTTGTAGATGAGAGATATAGAGCCACAGTATGAAAGGAGCCTAAGTCCTTGAGTGACCACATGGAACAGAGTCTCTCTCTGGCTGCATTGAACTTCAACAAAAGCAGAAAATATACTCTTAATCTGTTATGTTTCCTCAAGTTTGGAGGTTATTCATTATAGTATTTAGCATACCCTGATTAAACAACTTCTCCCATAGAGTATTGATTGACACAGTCAAGTATACAATCTTACCCTTTGAGTTTCTAAGAAAAAAAAAATATTTTGTTGTTATGGAAGGAATCTACCATGATCAAATCAGTAGGAAGTTTACAAAGTGCCCCTCAGCTAGAGTTATTTTTTGCTTCTTTCTCACTCATGGTTCATCCAGTGGCCATTTTAAAACTATTTCTTCTTTGCTACTATAATTCACTGCAAGGATGGAGAAGTCCTTACAAGAGGATAATAACATTGGAGTTACACAGAGAGGCTAGTCATAAGAAAGAGAGATGAGGTCACCTTATACTGAGCTACATAACTATGATTTCAGAATCACAGAAGTGTTAAATCCTGTTATGCCACTAACTTTGGTCTTGCTGGAAATTTTCTTTGCTCTACAGTATAATAAACTATTCCACAAACCAGAGATATGTGGGAAAAGAAGGAAATTCAAGTAGCTGAGTGGAATTAGCCTTATCTTGTAGATATTGCAGAGTTTCCTACATTTAATCTTTGTAAACAGTTTGTTACAACCCTTTGGGGATGAAAAACACAGGGAATGCGTTAGAAACTTAAATTCCACTGCTTGACACACTGGAATTTTCAACCATTGTTTTCAGCTGAAAAAGTATAAAATAATAAACTTAGAAGTTCTAAGTGTGGCCTTTGGAACTTTCTTTGTTGATGCTATCATGGGTGCACATATTAAAAGTGAAATAGAAGATGAATAGTTTACAGGGTAAAGAAATATTTTCCATCTTCACAATCTATGGTTTCAGGGCTCCCCTAAGGCTTTAAAATGAAGTCTACTTGGTGGTCTCAACTCTAACCCCTGGAGAATGTATTCCACATCTCCAACACAGAACACCTGATTCTGCAAAATTTGACACTTCTCGGCAGCCTCCTCACAGAGGAAACTGAGGACTTGACATGCATGGAAATTAAATTATCTTCCAGCCCTAGAGACATACTGTCCTCCCAGATCAGGGTTACACTAAGGTCAAATGAAGGAGATCAAATTTCAACCAATTCCACACTAGCTGTGAATCAACAGAAAACACATCCTTTGAGTTCTTAACAATCTGCTACACTGTACATGATCTATCAAAAATAAGAATAGAATAAACACACCAAGTAAATCACTTTATAGGAAAAATAGCTTTGCATTATCAAACTAGGTGATTATCTTAAAAGCTAACATTGCCTCTAACATGTGAGTTTCCCACGAGTTTGCAAATGTATAAATAAATTCTAAGACAGGTATAAAAATTCAGTCGGTGTTGGCAAAGGCTAAACTGTTCAATAAGACCTTCATAGAAACCTAGAAGTCATTTACTTGCTGTTGTTGATCAGTAATTGACAACTCAAGGTAATGTCTAAATGGCTTAGATTCAGCCAAAACCAGATATTTTAGGACTCATCATTAATGCCTCTATGAAAATGTAGAAGCACTTAAAATATGAGATGTCAGCCCTTTTAATGAAAATTAATCATTGATATTTATGAGTTGCCCTTGAATACATAATTACATTAGATTTACTTAAATGTTATATATTTTCCAAGATAATTCTCATTGCTGAAAGTCAACGATTTAACCTATCCACTTCCATTCAGTTCCTTCTCAGCTGACAGTCCAGCTACCAGTTGGCTAATACAGGATAAAACTCAGCCAAATCAGAAAGTTAAAAATATATATAATGCTAGTGCCATAGAATGCTTTCAGCTCCTTCAGAACACATTACATTTCCCACACTCAGTCAAAGTATGCAACATTTAATGAATATATGAAATTATGTCTAGAAATTAAAATGCTTTGTTTCAAAGCCCTTGAAGATACCCAGATTTTGAATGTAGAAGATATGA
>ML106859.1:49847-69416 GCA_003697995.1 Taxidea taxus jeffersonii
AAAGTAATATATGCTGATTATTAAAAATGTAGGTAGATATAATGGGGTGCCTGGGTGGCTCTGTGGGTTAAAGCCTCTACCTTCGGCTCCAGTCATGATCCCAGGGTCCTGGAATCCAGCCCCGCATTGGGCTCTCTGCTCAGTGGGGAGCCTGCTTCCTCCTTTCTCTGCCTGTCTCTCTGCCTACTTGTGATCTCTGTCTGTCAAATAAATAAATCTTTAAAAAAGTATATAGATAGATATAGATACATTCACCTTTCCCTGATACCATAGCCCTCACCAGAGATAACTCTTACAAACCATTTCTATGGACTTACATAGATAACAGTAATAGTCAAAATTCATATAATGATTGCCATGTGTCAAGATTTGTGCCAAACATTTGTATAAAAGCTGTCACTTAGTCTTTATAATAAACCAATAAGAACTGTTCTTTTTCTTAAGATTTTATTTATTTATGTATTTATTTATTTATCAGAGAGAGAGAAAGAGTAAGAGCACAAGCACTGGGAACTGTAAGCAGAGGGAGAAGCAGGCTTCCCACTGAGCAAGGAGCCCAATGTGGGACTCGATCCCAGGATCTTGGGATCATAAACTGAGCCGAAGACTGACATTTAACCTACTGAACCACCCAAACATCCCAAAAGGATTATTCTTTTTTAAAAAAACATTTTATTTATTTATTTATTTATTTAACAGAGAGATAGCAAGAGAGCACAAGTAGGCAGAACAGCAGGCAGAGGGAGAGGGAGAAGCAGGCTCTCTGCTGAGAAGGGAGACCAATGCAGCACTCAATCCCAGGATGCTGGGATCATGACCGGAGCCGAAGGCAGACGCTTAAGTGACTGAGCCACCCAGGCTCCCCAGTAAGAATTATTCTTACCTACATTTTACAGATAATACTGAGCCACAGAAAAAAAATAAGTGATTTTTCCAAGTTACACAGCTAGTAAGAGACCCAGATGAAATTTTAATCTGAGCACTTTTTTTCTAGATTCTTTGTTTACATACCATGTAATACTGTCTCCCAATAGACAAAATGACAGAGCTAGAATGCAGGTGAAGGTAGAGGCAGAGCCAGCAATATGGCAGTGTGCAGATTTCGAAGTAGAGATAGAGGTCAGCGGGGGCGTAGAAGTGGGTGTAGATGCAGAATAGAGGCATAGACATAGATGTAACTCAATATGACATCTATTATTATCTTTCCTACATTAATAAGACCAGTCTCTGCATTGTTCAGGGATTTTCTTTCCCTTAACTCTTGTTTACTGAGATATAATCTAGTTTATAACATTAGAAATTATTCAATAGTAGATTTTCATGAATTTAGTCTACTGTTTTATAATCACCACCACAGAAAAATATACAATATTGTCACCATGCCAGAAAGTTCCCTTATACCACTTTGAGGAGCCCTTCCCCCACCTCCTGGCCATGGTAACCACTGATCTGCTGTCTATAAGAATAAACAATACATTTTGGAAATTATTCCATGGGAATGGTAAGAGTGGAATAAATTCCAGGGACTTTATAAAATATAATCTGTATTAGATAAACTGTGACTTATGCTTCCTGTGTTTATAACAGAATTTGCATAGTACATTGGAGATACGATTACAGAATAGGTTTATACAATAGCCATTTTATATTCCTCTATTTCAAAATTTATAGAAATGCTAAACAAGAGCAGTATGGATCACACAACTTTTCTCCAAAAGGATTGCCAAGCATTAGGAAGAAGTAACAGCTGTCAACTTGCCTTCCTTCAGCTTGCTGAAAAGCAAAGGAGGCAGTTTTAATGAAAATTAACTGGAAAGGTGTGGAAAAGGAAAGAAATATTAAAAACACTGTAAGCTATTTTGCATAGCTTAAAAACTACATAAATAAGCTTCCTGTAAATGATGGTGTAAAAATGAATTGCAGAGTTTTTTTAAGGGCCTGTTCTTCAGCTAAGAGGCCAGGTCTGAAAATACGAGGAGAACAGACAGAAAACAAAGGACTTGGACCATGTTAGGGGAAGATATTCTTCTTCATAGATTTCGCATGCCAAAAAAAGAAGTTTTGAATACTTTCTTCTGCACAGCACAGCCATGACCCTCAAATACCAGATTTAATATTCTTGGTTAGCATTTCATAAGCTTCTACAAGGTTCCAGAGAACAAGTACAAAAATGTTTTCCCTCCAGATTAATTGTTTTGGCAAACTGGAATGTGCCCAAAGGAATCAGGAGCCGCATTCATTCACACATTCAAAGAAAGAAAGCTAAAGTTATTGATTAACAAGTTGATATGTTGTAACCCAGCCAGCAGCTGATTTTCATGGAATTGTCTTGCTGTCTATTGAAACGACAGAAGCAAAACACCTACACTTTGTCTGTCTGGATTGCATCTAGTAGAGTACCACTCTATAGAAAATAAGGCTATCAGACTGAAAAATTCTGTTATACTTGTTTCATGTATTCAATTAAATTTGTTGGCTTAACCAAGTATAATCTGATGGCAGACATATCACCTGGAGGCTCCTGGAAGGGATAACAGAGCTTGAGGCTCATGGGTCACTGCAGGATGATGTTCTGGAAGCGCCTGATAGGAAAGTACAAGGATACTCTTCCAAAACATATTCTTTTAAGACGTACTTGAGAGCCCAAGATTCTGAGTATTACATTGCCAGGATGCACTCTAAAGAGCGGGGGTATATAAGTCCTCTCACCAAGAGGATGGCAACAAAGTAGCAGTTCCATTGCAGGTAAACCTTTACAAAGGTGGAGACTGTTTCTTTCTCTCAAGGTGTTTATCCCCCTATTTTATTTGTTTTTCTATCAAATTTAGTCCAGCCCATCACCTAAGAAAGACTAATTTCACTCCTTTGCTTCTAGAGTCAAGGATTTATTTCAAAAACATAGCACTCCACCAAACATCATCAAGTGGGCTAGAAGCATAGAAGGTCTAGCTTAAATTTTACAGACAAAGAGGACACTGCAGTTGTTGAATATTAATGAGTATGACCAATATTTCAGTCATCCACAGAGAAACCCAGCATCCAGCCACTGAGCTTGAACAGCTCAGTTAAATAGAGAGGCTTACGATTTTCCTCCATCTGACCTGTGTAGCAGGTGGATTGAGGAACACAAAGTTGAGTGTCTTTGTTAATATTTTTGTGGTTTCATCATTTTATCCCTAGGTACAAAAGAATGGGTTGGGGATTAGAATATTTGAGGAGAGAAGATAGTATGTCTCAGTTCAGGCAGCGGATTCCTTTTAAGAATGACTCATGAATACTGACCTCAAGAATTAAATAGGAACTAGATTTTGATATATCAACTAAATATTTATGGTAGACACTAAAAAAAAATGTATCTGTCTATTGCTCAATTTTAACTGAAGCTATGTTGTTTTATTTGCCAATCATTCCACAAAGAAAATAATGCCTGGTATTTACCTAGCACTTCATTTTGAACACTCTACACATTTAACCCTTACAATAGCCATATAGAGTAGGTAGTAATGTTTTTGCTTTATATGGTAAATATATATATACACATATATATGGTAAATATATATGTGTGTATATATATAAGTGTATATACAAGTGTATATATATATATGTGTGTGTGTGTGTGTGTGTGTGTATATATATATATATATATATTCAGAGACCTGCCCAAGAAAAAGTGGTTTTTATGCGAGGGAACTGGAGCTAGAACCCAGGTCTTCAATGTTTCAGTCCAGGGCATTTCTGTTTATGCCACAGCTCTCCTAAGTCACTTAGTCCAGAAATGAAAATGTGGTGAAAGTTACATAGAATGAATTGAGGGGAAATTTGGAATTTGCGAGACCCTGATGATTTCTAAAGCTAGGTATTAAAAATGGTCCTCTGAGATCCTGAAGCCACTTATGCATTGATTTATAATAATAGAGACTCCCTTTATCTTGTCTTAAATCCCCCAGGTTGAGTCATACAGAATGTCCCAAAATCTTGAAATAAGATATTTCTTAGACAGTGGAAACCAGAAGATGGGAATGAGAAATGAGGCCTTGCCTGTTTGAGACAGAAAGTCTCAGGGCTTTTGTTAGGCTCTGGGGATAATCTGGTTCCTGGTATTAAAATCATTCAATATAAAGAACTGAAATTTTTAGAAGAAAGTAGTTAGTAGTTTCCTTTACATATTTATTGAGGGTATTTAGATAGTTCATTTGTTTATGTATATATCATCATCAGTATCTTTATTCAGCTAAACCTAAGTACCCTGGAGGTTGAATCACTTCTTTCATTTATCCCAAAAAACACCTATTTAAAGAGGTTTCTATTCTAAGATGGCCATTAAACAACTGTTGGTTGAATTCAGTCAACTCATTCTGGCAATGTAATACTCAGAATCTTGGGCTCTCAAGTACGTCTTAAAAGAATATGTTTTGGAAGAGTATCCTTGTACTTTCCTATCAGACGCTTCCAGAACATCATCCTGCAGTGACCCATGAGCCTCAAGCTCTGTTATCCCTTCCAGGAGCCTCCAGGTGATATGTCTGCCATCAGATTATACTTGGTTAAGCCAACAAATTTAATTGTTGAATCAAACCTCAAGCACAAGGGCAGAAGAAAACTAGATAGGTATCCAGAAGCAAACAAGCCCCAAAACACCTCATTGTCAAAACAGATGACATTTTGCAACTCTAATAATTATTCTTCATCATAGAAAGTAATTTTGGTAATCTGTGCTTGAGCCCTCAAGCGTATTTACATAAATGTGAAACTCTAACTAATTTGGAATAGAGCACTTGAGAGTACTTAAAATGGTGTTGATAAGTGGGTTACACCAGGGTATTTATGCAATTTAGTGAGGGAATTTGTATTTTGGTCTGGCAGGGCTATGAACATTCTTTTGCAATCATCATTTGTGTTTCCTACTTCTCAATTTAGTCAATTTGATCAAATAAAATAGCACCCTAGCTTGTGAATGGCCCTCGTTAAATTCACCTTTTGTAATTTTGGCAAATAAGCCAACTCATATTTATTAATTTGTCCATAACATCTGTTAGAACATGCGTACATGCAGAGATAAAATTTTTAGTCATTGAAAATGTTGAATAGAATATGGAGGAAGAACATTTTTTTGAACACTTCAAATTAAGCATAGATTGCTTCCAAGGCTATCATTAGAAGTTAGATTTATAATTGAGGCCACCCTATTTTCTTCTCTCTTTCCAAATTATCATGTCAACTGTTTAAGTCGGCCTGCAGTGGATTTAGTAACCTTACTGACTAGTTTATTTCAGTGCTTAGTAACATTATAAATATAGTGTAACATTATTAATAACTGAGAATACACAGAAAAATAACAAGACCATCTAAATAAGCTCCCAACATCTCTGATAAGTTTGCATTCTCAAATTTCTACCATTGCCACAACTACCACATGGCCTTGAGTTCATTATGCAAGCACATTGAACTGCATTTTGTATATATCATCATCAGTATCTTTATTCAGCTAACCCTAAGTACCCTGGAGGTTGAATCACTTCTTTCATTTATCCCAAAAAACACCTATTTAAAGAGGTTTCTATTCTAAGATGGCCATTAAACAACTGTTGGTTGAATTCAGTCAACTCATTCTGGTGTCTCTATACTTGATTTCACTAAAACAAGATCTCATTCTGAGGTGCAGGGCACTCAGCCATCTTCAGTGTCAATGGATTACGATAAGTATTACATATAATCCCAAATGCTGAAGCCCTTCCAACACTCCATTTTTTTGCAATTTAGCCTTTTGGTGAGAGAAAGCCTATTTGATGGATGGTCCTGAACAGGAGTTATGTGATCTTTGGCCTTTGTGTGATAGAAAACATTTTTTGGAAAAACAGTGTCTTGTATAATCCATCATGAAACAATCTTTCAATTTATCTGTTGTGACTCCAGTCTTCCCCCACCAACATAAATGTGCTTCGGATAATGTTAGTCCCAGTTCAGTTGAAATTCTGCATTGGCAATTCACCCACCATTGCCAGCTGGAACAAGGCCTCCTTTTAGCTTACAACACACATTTAAGATCCAGGCCCAGAAACTGGAAGAGCTATTTGTTGAACACAGATCATGTGTGTGAACACAGCAGATGTGGAAATGCTGCTACAGCCAGATCAACACTACAAGCAGGAAAAGTTTGGGGGGAGTGAGGGGCTCACTATGACCTGACTGTGCTAAGAGGTCCAGAGGCCATCTGGTCATCTTTATACCACCGACTAGTGCTAAATATATATGTATGTGTGTGTGTGTGTGTGTGTGTCTATCTAACTACCTTTATATATATAAATTTTTATATATAAATTTTATATAATTTCTTGGTATGAAAGTAAAAGTTTTATTCTGTTTTGTTTTCATTGTTTTTAAGTAGCCACAGCAGCACCAAGAAGCCAGCTTCTCACAATGTTTGTGTAGGTGCGAACCAGCAGGAGAAAGATCTTACAGACTTAGAAAAGAGAAAGCCATCTATCGCAGCTTGGACTGCTTTTTGGCCTGGCAAAAAGGTTTCCTTTCTGTTTTGGCTGTGGTTTCAGAGCCTTGAAGGCAAACTCTGGGTGTGCAAGTTACTTGATTACTTAAAATACAGATTCTTAAATCACTTACTCCCTCTGTCTCAAATAGCGTATAGTGAACAATCTGTTTGCAATAATAACAGACATAAAAATTCCCCACTTCCCCCCACCCCCAGCTAAATGGATGCTGATACTAGAACTGCTGTGTTTACTTTGCACCTGAATTCCACTGTGGTGAGTATTTGGGAGACTCATATTCCAAGAGAGGCTTCCAAATGGCATTTTGGCAGATGACAAAGAATACAAATATAGTTCATTTTTAGATTAATTTATAGGCAGCTTGTCCCAAGCCCCCTGGGCATCCAACAAAATTAGGAAAAAGAAAAATAACTACAAACACATCCAAGAGAAATATATCCAAATAAAACCAAGATCAGGAGCTCAAAATAAATAGTGCTATAATGAATACCACAAACTACAAAGGGAAAACAAAACTTTAAGTTACTCAGAGCCCATGGGAATGAAGATGTAATTAACCAATTCACAGTTGCAAAGTATTTTGAAGTATAAACCTTTGTGTCACTGAGTTTTATGATTTTGGGACAAGCAGTCACAGGAAGATGCCCTTCCTGGCCAACTCTCTCCTGATTACAGCTCACAGAACCAATTCCAAATCTGTAAGCTGCTCCAAGCAACTGAGGCAGGGCCAAGAGCATAGTGTACATTATTTATTTTATTTTAATCACATTTCAGAACAAATTGACAGAAGTTAATAGATATCTTCAGCAAAAGAAGCTGCCTAATTTTCACACTTAATACAAAAAAACCACTTGCTTTAAAGGGGGAAAGCAGAAGGGCAAATGGAATGGGGTGCCTGGATGGTGTAGTGGGCTGAGCGACAGATCCTTGGTTTCCAACTCAGTTCGTAATCTCAGGCTCATGATCTCAGAGTCGTGAGTCGAGCCCCCCATCGGGCTCCATGCTCAGCGCAGAGTCTGCCTGAGATCCTCTCACTCTTTCTCTGCCCCTCCCACTTGTGCTCTCTTTCTCTCTCTAAAATAAATACATAATAAATAAATAAATAAATAAATCTCAAAATAAAAACAACGAATAAAAACAATGAATTAAATTAAAAAAAGAAATATTTTGAAAATCTATTAAAAAGTTATTCAGGCAATTAACTGTACTATTGATTTACCTGAGGATGATGGGAGACACTTTTTCCTAACAACAGTGCAATGGTGTAAGTCATCTTAACCTCAGAGTATGCCTACATGGACTCTTTGATTTAAACCCAATTCATGGTGTTAATTAAAGTCCACATATAAATGTTTAGGTCCTCTGTATATAAAGTTAAAACAAGGAAACTTCAGCAAATAAACTGCACAAGATTTTTTATGTGAAATGAAAATAATCAATCTGTCTTCTCATCTTTCTGTGTTCTGAAACTAGTACAGTGTGTGGAACAAAGCTTAGAAATCAGGAAACAGGACCTAGGTGGGCCCAAGAATTGGAACTGCTCCCTGTACCATACCAAAGAGATGTTACTGAGACAGAGCTTAGGGTGATGCCATGATTTTGTCTATAGTTGAGTTGATGAGACCTTTGTCCAGGCATAGTTATCAAAGGGCATAACTACTACCATGTGGAAACCACACTGCAATAATTTTAATAAGTTTGGCTTTCTTTGAATGACTGAAATTTAAATGCCAAAGTAGAATTGAAATGAAACTCAAAATATAGCATCAGCAAATTTGTGCAATATTTCAGTTTAATAGATTGGGGTCTCTGCTAACATTGAAAATATATTCAGGTTTTTATCATATTTATGTTTTATTATTTTATTTTACTTTTTCTACTTGAGTCTAGTTGGCACAATGTTTTATTAGTTTCAGGAACACAACACAGTGATCCAACATCTCTGTAGATTATGCTATGCTCAGTACAAGTGTAGCTATCATGTAAATGTATTTGTAAATAAATTAAATAGTCCAATAAACTAGTTCTCAAACTTACCTTTACACAAAAGATTGATGTGTGTATGTATGTACTTTTTAATGAAATCACAAGCAAAATATCAAAAGTTTATCTCTGAAGCAGATAAAAATAGAACTGGTCTTCTGAAAGCAAGGCCGGGGCCTGTGCTTTCTGGTTTGTACTCCTCTTTCTTATATCACAACATAATCATTTGTTTAATTGTTTTACTCTTTCACACTAGCATAAAGATCGTGAAGACAGAAATTGCCTGGCCTGCTGCTTCTTATATTCTGAGTACTGTACGTAGTATCTGACCATAGTTTTAATAAAGACATTTTGGAGAAAAAAAGGGGAGGGGGAGAAAAGGTGGGAAGAAGGGAGGGAAGATAACTAAGAGCTTAGGGAGCATTAGTATTTGTGTTTGGGTATTCTGGGCAGTGAAATGTGTAAGTTGTGCCTTGGATGGACTTTAGAAGGCAAGCATGAAGAAAGGTTCACATAGATGTTCCCATAACCCTTGCACATTTCCTATTATAACACTCATATTTTATCTCAGTATCTGTCAACATATGTACATCATCCTACAAGACTGTATGTGCCTCAAAGGTGATGGCTATTTCTTATGCAAATTTGTGTCCTTGACATTTTGCCTAGTATCTAAGACATAGTAGGTACTCAAGAAAAACTTGTTGAATGAATGATCTTTTTATGTGCTTGTAGAAGATTTTGTGGAAAAGATAGTATTTAATTACAAAATTTTCATCTGAGATATATCAGTGTATATTTTCTTATTACAAGAAAGTAGGACTAGCAAATTTGTTATTAACCAGGATAAATATGTCTTTTACTCAATATAATAACTTATCCAATGAAATCATAACACCTAGCCCTTTCAGAAATGCTTACTGAACAATTTTTTATAGTTGTAGAAAATTGGAAATCAGCTAAATGTCAAAAAACTAGATAGTACTCAATTATGGAAATATATATCTATTTAGAGTTATGATTTTGAAGGCCATTGAGAAATACTTTAAACAATCTAAATATGTATTTTTTTAAAAAAAGAACATACTTCTGATATGTTATCACATAATATTTCTATGACTTTGGCTACAAAATAATTTTCCTGATTACTGGTTTACCTATACAATGAGAAATGCAGTTTCTCTTTCAGTGGCATAAATTTACCTATAGATCAAAATGAATTTTATTCTGAAAAATTAAAAATTCAGTAATTCAAAGTATTTTAACTTCTGACTTATATGAACACCTATTTCTCCTTAGTAGAGATGAAATAATATTGCTTATTTATTCAAGGTATAAAAAAAGAAGGAAACTAATGTTTTTGAAGACTTTAATGTGACAAGCATTTTCTTTATTTTGTTTTTACAGTGTAAGACATTTGATTATACCTGATTCGTTTTTCTCATTCTTTGGTATGCGACAAGAGAACAATAAGTAAAGTTGCTTCCCCAGGGATCCTTCAGAAAATGACCTACCAGCCTTTAGAATCTTGCCCTAGTGTCTAGGATTAGTACCCCATCTACTTACCAGTGACTTGGAGCAGCTGAGAAATCACAACTACTACATTTTGGAATCGGATTAACACACAAAAGTGAGAAAGATACCTGGTTCTTTTGAGACCTAATTGAAACCCAAAATGACCTTGACAAATTTAAATTGGAGTAAATACTTGGTGGGAAGACAAAGGAGAAAAATAAATACATGATATGAATTCAGGATGGTGAAGAATGTGTTTGCCATAAAGTCTAAGAGGTGTCATTTGAATTCTTCACTGAATATGAGTCAGCACACTGCTCTTATTTTAAAAACCAGCAAGGTAGAGGAATGTACTAACAAGAACAAAACATGCAAGACGCTGAAGCAATTGTTCCGCTGGGCATTGGTCAGGAATTTATTAGAGTACTATAACCAGTTTGAGGTCCAGAAACTAAAGAAGGATAAAGAAACTTGGAAAGAAATGAGAGAAAAGCAACAGAAAAGATTAAAAGTTCAAATAAAAGAGTCTATGAGGAATTGGAATTCATAGAGAAGACCCTGCAAAAGAGTGACTTTTCTAAATGTTCATATAGGAACATGTTTTTCCCATAAACTTTGCACTTACCTAGGAGATTGTGCAAACTTCTCTTGGGTCCCATGTAGCCTTTTAATAACAATGGATTAAAACAGCCCTTAGCTTGGCAGTGATAAGAAGAGTCAGAAATATTGGATGCTAACTGTGTCATTTTGTTAATAAAAAATTTATATAATCATCTATAGAACTTCTAATACTGGTACCTCAAACTTAACAAATAAATTTCCTCTGTCAGACCTAGTTTTCTTCCTATATCCTCATAAGTTATTTAATGGTATCACTATGCATCCAGTCACCCCAAGCTGACAGGAACCATCTTTGACTTTCCCAACTCCTTTATCCACCATACCAAATTAACCATGAGGTTCCACTGATCCTACCCACTAACACCCTCTTCCTCATTTCTCCTGTTGTTATCTCCACTGTCCCCCAGCCCCGCACCATCATCTCTTACTTGGCCTATCACCATGGATTCTTAACTGTATATCCGAACATGAGTCTTTTTCTACTCAAGCTAATTTTCCACACTATCAACATAAGAAACATATTTGATTATATCCCGCCCTGCTTGTAGGCTTCAGCTGGCTCTCTCTTTGCTAAGGGATGAAATCAAACCTTTGTAGCATGACATACAATACCCTTAATGTCCCCAACCTAGCAGCTGGCCTCAATCCTTCACACCCCTTCCAAGTACCCCATATTCCAGCCACAATGAAACTCTCTTTACCACTTCCTGACTATGTCTAGTTTCTTTTCATGTCTGCATGATTTTACAATGATTTTTCTCACTCTGCTTGAAATGTTTCCACCCTCATTTCTACTTCCTAAATTCCTATGCATTTGTATTTTTTCAAAGGTTGTATAAGATGTTACACCTCTCTAAAAATCCCTATGAAACTCACAAGCAAAAGCTAGTTTAGATTCCTTGCATATATGCACCCTTGTGCTTATTTCCTTCATAGTACTATGTACTCTATTATAATATCTGTCAGGTCAATGTCTCTCCATTCAAGTTGAGAGCCCAGTGAAATGAAAATATATAATTTGTTATGGTTATATTTTTGTATTCTCAGTGCCTGGCACATAATAGTCAATCAATGTCCCCAATCAAAAAAATGTCTCCCCACTAGACTACATATATCTTAAGTGAACTCATCACCATCTTATCCATATTTGCATATTTGTTGAATGAAACTTGAAAGAATAAACATTGAACCTCAATCAGATACCAAACTCGTACATTGTTTTGCTCTCTCATAAGTTCCTTTTTATAAGATGATTTAAAAATTCATTAATAACATGCAGGTTGGGTTCCAAATAAACTATAGCATACCTCAGATACACGATCTAGTTTTCACTGGCTTTCATCTGCATCCCAGGAACTTAACCGGGGAATATTGTCATCAACTCAGTCATATCTGTGAAGCTGGCAGAAACTATGCAAAGATTAACTAGCTCCATAGAATGCATGTGATGTTTTTCTTATCAAAAAATAATTAATCCTACATAAACACTGGCAGCACTTACAGTTCCATCTGCCTGCTAACCCATGGAAATAATGTACTTCTTCAACCACTCATATACAGAAAATAAATAAATTATATTACTCCTAAATTTGCTCACAGATATCCAAAATTGCCTCTATCAATAATTAGCACATTATGAGAAAGCCCATTAAAATTACAGAATAATAAAACAAATTTTCCAAAATTAAAATGAAGGATTTTTTTTCATACACATCACTTAAGAAAAAATTCCTTTAAATTATTGAAATATATTGCTTACAATACCTATGCTTATTTAATTATAAACTGACCTAATAATACAATTTACTGAAAAATCTAAAGTATTTAAAGAATTATTATCTGTGTAACAGTTCTGAATTTATTACAAATTTGATTCTTTTTTATTAATATTAGCTAAAAATTAAATTTAGATACAAATAAGTCTTATATGTATATATTTATATATATGTTATATATAAATATTACATATATCTATATATATTCCCAACTTGAAAAAAAACCTATGCTAGGTAGGTTCTTAGAAGAAAAATGTATCCTATCTACATGCCTTCTTTGAAGGTAAGAAAATAAACATTCACAAGGCAATAATTTTTTGAGTTCATTAGATTAAATATCAAGGTTCTATATATACTTTAAATGTGTGCATATTGCTTTCAGTTTTAGCCACTGTTTAGCCATTTTAGCTGAAGTGTTATTTTGTTATTGTTTTTAATTGAGATATCATTTTTTTTAAGATTTTATTTATTTATTTGAGAGAGAATGAGAGTGAGAGAGGGCATACACACAGAGGGAGAGGAAGAGAGAGAAGCAGACTTCCCACTGAGCAGAGAGCCTGATGCAGGTCTTGATCCTAGAATCTGGAGATCATGACCTGAGTGGAAGGCAGACGCTTACCTGACCAAGCCACTCAGGTACCCTGTGAGATATCATTTACCTACAGTGAAATGTGCAATCCATGAGTTTTGAGAAATAAATACAACTATCAATCTATACTTTAAAAAAAATTAAAAGAAACTGCATAACCCCAGGCAGTTCCCTTGGGCCCTTTGCTGGTCAATCCCAGGGACAACCACTTGTCCTGGTTTCCATCACCAAAGACTGGTTGTGCCTATTTTTGAACTTCATGTCAATGTATTCATTCTTTTTGTGGCTGGATTCCTTGACTTAGTATAACATTTTTTTAGATTTATTTACATTGCATATTCATTCATTTCTGTTTGTCCATTTATTTTATTGCTCTGTAACATTCAATTGCATGAATATACTACTCTAAGAATCTATTCTTCTTTGGTAGACATTTTTCTTGTTTCCAGGTTTTAAAATGAAGCTGTCTTTTTGGTAGACATATGTTTTCACTTCTCTTGGATAAATGCCTAAGAATGGAATTGCTGGATTATAGGAATTTCTGAATATATTTAACTGATGAGTAACTGCTAAGTAGTTACACAAAGTAATTGGTGATTTTACACTCTAAACAGCAATGTAGGAGAGTATTATTTGCTCTCATCCTTGATAGTATTTGATATTCTTAATATTTTTAAATTTTAGCATCCTGAGACTGTAAATAAGTTTCTCTCCAAGGATATAATTTTAATTTCCTGGATGAATAAATCAGGTTGAAATTTTTTTAATCACCCTTACTTTGTGATGCATATTTCAGTCTGCCCACTTTTTAATTGGGTGGTCTTTATTATCTGTCATTGAGTAATATAAATTCTTTACATATTCTGATTACAAATCTTTTTCAGATATATGCACTTTTAATATTTTCTACAAGGCTATAGCTTTATTCATTTTTGTAAGGGCAAGTTTTGTGGGTTTTTTAAAAGAACTATTTATTTGAGAGAGAGATCAAGTGAAATCACAGAAGGGCAAAGGGAGAGCGAGTGGGGAAAACAGAGAATCTCAAGCAGACTTCTTGCTGAGCCTGGAGCGCAACTCAGGGCTCCATCTCAAGACCCTGAGATCAAGACCTGAACCGAAATCAAGAATCCGACACTTAACCAACTGAGCCACCCAGGTGCCCTGTAAGGGCAACTTTTAATGAGCCTTAATATTAATGAAGTTCATTTAATCATCATTTCTCTTTTAAGTCCTGATTAGGAAATCTTTGTTAAACCCAAGATTGCAAGTATATTTTCCCATTTCATACTAGTACCTTTGTGGTTTTAACTTTACATTTAGGTCTATGATTTATCACAAATCAATTTTTGAGCATTTTGTGAAATACTATCAGTACTGTTTTGTTTTTTTTTTCTTCCTAGATGGGCATCCAGTTGTTTCAACACCAAAAGCATTTTCCTTTCCCAATTAATTATCTCAATACCTTTATTGAAAATTAATTAGCCATAGATATGTAAGATATTCCTCTACTGTACTCTGTTCCAATGAGCTATTTGGCTTCATTATAATATCCTGATTACTGTCGCTTTAAGTCATGAAATCAAACAATGCCAGTCCTCCAACTTAGTTCTTTTTCAAGATTGTTTTGGCCATTCTATGTTCTTTACATTTACATATAAATTTTAGAATCAATTTACCTATTTTCACATGCCCAAAAAATCTAGTTTGGATTTCTTATATTAGGTATCTCTTTAACTTAGTTATCACACTCCAACTTGTTTTCTAGTTATTTATTTAATACTCCATTTACCTTGTAAGCTTTTAATTTCTCTGTAGGCAGAAAGTAACTTCTGTTACACGAAGTGTAAAGCATTATACAGCATCTGCACTCAATAAATATTTATTTCAATAAATTGCTATCATTTCAAAATTATAGCTTTCTTAGGGAATTATGGAAGTTAGGTCTGATGGTTAATTTTATGTGTCAACTGACTGGGCTAAGGGGTGCCAGATATTTGGTAAAACATTTCTGGGTGTATCTGTGAAGGTGTTTCCAAGGGATTAGCATTTGAATCAGTAGATTGAGTAAAGAAGATTGCCCTCACCAATATGAGTGGGTGTCATCTCATCCCCTGAGGGCCTGAATAGAAAAAAAGTCATAGGAACGACCATTTGCTCTTTTTGAGCTGAGACAGCCATCTTCTGTCCTTTGACATTGGATCCCTCTTGTTCTCAGCCTTTCAGATTCAGACCAGGACTCTGCACCATCAGCACCCTGATTTTCAAGCCTTCAGACTGGGACTGAATTACACCACTGCCTCCTCCTGGTTCTCCAATGTGCAGACAGCAGATTATGGGACTTCTTATCTTCCATAATCATGTAAGCCAAATTCTATAGTAAATTTCCTCATATCTATCTATCGATCTATCTATCTGATAGGTTGTTTCTCTGGAGAACCCTAACACATGTGAGTATCTCTGAGTGAGGGTCTGTCTGTGGAAGGATTTGTTGAGCTGTGAAAAAATAAAGGAAGACCTAGGGGTCATTATCACAGATGGGCTAATATTTAGCTGTGGTCACTGATAGACAAGATGTTTTCAGGAAACATTGTTCAGGAAACATTGTCAATTGTGAGATAATCTTTTTTAGACCCAAGATACTTGGAGTTAATGATAAAATTTTCTCATTTGAAGAACTAATTGTCTAAGGGACTCTTCAGAATTTCCGTGGAACATTCATCCATTCTAGGTGATAGTAAAGGAAATCCAGTAAAAATAATAGGTACGATTTCAGTTTAGACGTAAAATAGAAGCTAACTAGTATCTATACTTAAGAAGATGTCTAGTATACTTAAATGCACTTTTATAAAAAACACTGAAATTTTGATTCTTTGAATGATGGTGTAAAGCAAAGCAAATCAGATTTGCTCTTTTGCACAAAGCATCATTTAATTGAGGCCCCTAAAGTGTGCCACATTAGAAATAATTCCAAACCTCGTATCTGCCTTAACAAAGCCTAGAGCCAAATTTTGACAGGTTCATGATGAACCATCAATAAATTAACTTCTGCCAGAACAAAACAGCATTCTTTAAAGGTAGACAGCATATTTCAGATTTACTACAATGTAACATTGCAATGCCCAGCAATTAACCCTGAATCCTTGATATTGTGAATAATATATTGTAGAAATTGGAGATTCTCCTCTATTTCTCAAAGGTTTGATTCTTTTTTGCTTTATCAGAAAGTTAGCATAGATAAACTCAAAGTCCATGCTCTGACTCCCCTACAATGACCAATAGCTGAAATCTCTACATTTTTTAGCTGGTCTATTTGGAGTCTGTCTGGTGTTGGATAATTTAAGAATCTGGAGCAGAGTTTATACACAGAATTTGATGTTCCCAATCCCAGTTTCTCTCCTTTCTAGATTCTTTTTCTCACTTTACAGTTGCTTTGACCCCCCTGAATTCTGTCTTCTGACTCTTCATATGAATAAGACTATGAATTTTTACTCAAATTTTATCTACATCATGTGCTCACTATAGTACTTTCGGCTAAAAGTGCATTTAGCAACTCATGAAATACATGGTCTATACAGTTTACCCTTAAACAATGTGGGAGTGAGACATGCTGACCCTCATGCACTCAAAAATTCCAACTTTTAACTCTCACAAACCTTAATTTCTAATAGTCCACTGCAGACTGGAAGCCTTACCGTTAAGATAAAGTGTTGATTAACACATTTTCTGTATTTTATATGCACTGTATTCTTACAATAAAGTAAGCTAGAGAAAATAAAATGTTATTTAGAAAATCATAAGGAAGAAAAAATGCATTTAAAGTATTGTACTGTCTTGGGCGCCTGGGTGGCTCAGTTGGTTAGGCGACTGCCTTCAGCTCAGGTAGTGGTCCTGGAGTCCTGGGATCGAGTCCCGCATCAGGCTCCCAGCTCCATGGGGAGTCTGCTTCTCCCTCTGACCTTCTCCCCTCTCATGCTCTCACTCTCTCTCTCAGATAAATAAATAAAATATTAAATAAATAAATAAAGTATTGTACTGTCTCTACTGAAAAAAAAAATCCATGTGTAAGTACATCTACAGTTCATACCTGTGTTGTTCAAGGGTCAACTGTATAGAAAATCAATTGTATTTGTGTAGACCAGTAACAAAAAACTACAAAATTAAATTTTTAAGTGTTAATTGTAATAGCATCTTAAAACATAAAACATGGAATAATTTTTTTAAAAATATATAGAAGACTTCCATGAGAACTCTTGTTTATTATCCATAAAGAATTAGCACATTAAGCTAAAAGATAATTTCTCCCTATTGCTTTCATTCATAATCATGAGGGATTATTTTTCCTTGATTACCTTGTTAAGCAACACTAAAAATGTAGGTTGTTTTTGTTTTGTTTTGTTTTTATTTTTCTTAATTTATTTATTTATTTAATTTCTTTTCAATATAACAGAATTCATTGTTTATGCACCACACCCAGTGCTCCATGCAATACGTGCCCTCCATAAAATCCATCACATGGCTCCCCCAAACTCCCACCCCCCACCCCTTTAAAACCCTCAGAATGTTTTTCAGAGTCCATAGTCTCTCATGGTTCAACTCCCCTTCCAATTTTCCTCAACTTCATTGTCCTCTCCATCTCCCCATGTCCTCTGTGTTATTTGTTATGCTCCATAAATAAGTGAAACCATATGATAATTGACTCTCTCTGCTTGACTTATTTCACTCAGCATAATCTCCTAGTCCTGTCCACATTGACACAAAAGTTGGGTATTCATCCTTTCTGATGGAGGCATAATACTCCATAGTGTATATGGACCACATCTTCCTTATTCATTCGTCCTTTGAAGGGCATCTTGGTTCTTTCCACAGTTTGGCAACCGTGGCCATTGCTGCTATGAACACTGGGGTACAGATGGCCCTTCTTTTCACTACATCTGTATCTTTGGGGTAAATACCCAATAGTGCTATTGCAGGGTCATGGGGAAGTTCTATTTTTAATTTCTTAAGGTATCTCCACACTGTTTTCCAAAGTGGTTGCACCAACTTGCATTCCCACCAACAGTGTAAGAGGGTTCCTCTTTCTCCACATCCTCTCCAACACGCATTGTTTCCTGTCTTGCTAATTTTGGCCATTCTAACTAGTGTAAGGTGGTATCTCAATGTGGTTTTAATTTGATCTCCCTGATGGCTAGTGATGATGAACATTTTTTCATGTGTCTGATAGCCATTTGTATGTCTTCATTGGAGAAGTGTCTGTTCATGTCTTCTGCCCATTTTTTGACATGATTATCTGTGTTGAGTCTTAAAATTGGACAGGTACATGTAGAAGAATGAAACTCAACCATTCTCTTACACCTTACACAAAGATAAACTCAAAATGGATAAAAGACCTCAACATGAGACAGGAATCCATCAGAATCCTAGAGGAGAACATAGGCAGTAACCTCTTTGATTTCAGCCACAGTAACTGCTTTTAAGATATGTCTCCAAAGGCAAAGGAAACAAAAGCGAAAATGAACTTTTGGGACTTCATCAAGATCAAAAGCTTCTGTACAGCAAAGGAAACAGTCAACAAAACAAAGAGGCAACCCACGGAATGGGAGAAGATATTTGCAAATGACAGTACAGATAAAAATGTACTTTTGAAAGAATCCTTGAGATTTATAGAAAACTTGTGATTTAGAAGCTGAATGAATTTATCAGGATCTCATTTTAAAGTAAGAAGTAGCATATCCCGTAGTAGACTATCACTCCACCAAAGCAAGTGTATTGAAATCTCCTTTCTCAGATACTATCATTATTTAAAACTGTGGAAATTCCAAAAGAAAGTGATCATGTACCTCCAAATTAAATCACTCTGAATCAAATTAAATCCACTCTGATTACAACTTGTACCTGCAATTTTGATGAAACGGGAATAACATTAGAAGTGGTAAGCTTCATAAAACTTCTAACACTTTTACACTTCAATTTTGAGAGCAATGAAAAAATTTCCATCTATGTTAAGTCATTATTTTTCAAAGGAAACCTGATTTCGAACATTTGTCTGGATAAAGAGAAGCTTCTGTTAAAACAAACAACAAAAGTTATTCTATTCTAAGTAATTTGGGGAATAAATTCTTTTAATGCAACATTTCAGAGCTGGAACTCTGTGATGGCTGTTTAAGATGAGGACTTGAGAGATTTTTGTTCTCATAATTTATAACTCATAATTTTCTGTTGGATTCTAAATTTAAAGCATTGGTTTCTCCCTTTTGTAATTTAAACCTAAGATATCTTGGTAAATTCTTTCTGGATGAAACTCCATAACACTTAAAATTATTGCAATCAAAACACTAATAATGCTTAGCTGCTATTTTCATGCAGAAAATGTTCTTTCATTTCCAGAAAGTGTTTTAAGAGGGATGGAAAAAAAACAATGGGCTTTTCATTGCAATTCAGTTACACTGGTGAAATTTAAAGAAAAATTCAGCATGAATAATTATTCCCTTGGTTATGAAGAATGTATTTTGGGAAATGTATTAGCTAGGGAAGCCACTATTTAGCAGTTATTGTTTCCCTTGATATGTTTCTCTAAATTTTT
>ML106859.1:74416-86251 GCA_003697995.1 Taxidea taxus jeffersonii
CTTAACTGACTGAGCCATCCAGGTGCCCCCAAAGCTGGTTGTTGGAAAAGATCAATAAAATGAATAAGCCTTTAGTTAGGCTTGCCAAGAAAAAAAGAGAAAAGACACAAATTCCTAATTATCAGAAATGAGAAAGCGTAATTCACTACAACACCTGTAGACATTAAAAGGCTAAAAAAAGATATACTATGCCCCCAAATTTGACAATTTACCCAAAGAAGAAAAGCTCTTTACATTGTTAATTGTTCTCCCAGCCTTCTCCAAAGATATTCTTTTACCAAGGTAACTGTACAATTAAGAAAAGGGAATAATCAGACTTTAAGGGACTACTTGACACTGACTCTGAATTGACACTAGTTTCAGGAAACTGAAAAATGTCTCTGTGGTCCACCATTCGAATAGAAGGTTATAAAGGTTAGGTGATCAATGGTATTTTAGCACAGGTCCATCTCACAGTGGGTGTAATGAGTCCTCAAACCCATCTGTTATTTTCCCAGATCCAGAATGCCTAATGAGAATAAACATACAAAGAAACTGGTAAAATCCCCACATTAGTTCCCTCACCTGTGAAGTGAGGGCTCTTATGATAGGAAAGGCCGAGTGAAAGTAATTAGAACAGCCTTACCTAGGAAAATAGTAAGCCAAAACCAGTATGACATTCCTGGAGGGATTGCAGAGATTACTGCCACCATCAAGGACTTGAAACATACAGGGGTGGCAATTCCTATCACATTTCCATAACTTTCCTATTTGGCCTGTGAAGAGACAGATGAATATTAGAGAATGACAGTGGATTATCCTGAGCTTAAATAGCTGATAAGTCTAATTGCAGCTGCTATACCAGATTTGATTTCATTGCTTAAACAAATTAACATACCCTGGTACCTGGTATGTAGGTATTCTGGCAAATGTTTCTCTTCCATACCTGTTCCTAAAGCCCACCAGAAATGTTTTGCTTTCAGCTGGAAAGGCCAGAAAAACATTCACTGCTCTACCTTAGCGGATATTGATTCTCCATCCCTATGTCATAATTTAGTTTGCAGGGACCTTGGTTACCTTTACCTTCCTTAAGATATCACAATGCTTCATTATATTGTGCTTATTGGACCTAGTGAGCAAGAAGCAGCAATTTTACACTCAACTTATTGGTGAGACATTTGTATGTCAGAGTGGGAAATAAATCCAACTAAAATTCAGGGGTCTTCTATGTGAGTGAATTCTTGGGGGTCCCATCATGAAGGCCCCACCCTTATGGCCTCATCTAAATCTAATTATCTCCCTGAATTTAGGCGGGACACAAATCAGTCCACTGTACCAAGTATCAGCAAAGGTGTGAAACAACTTCTCATAGCTGATAAGAATACAAAATCATACAATTTGGGAAATAGTTTGGCTGTATTTTAAACATTAAACACATAATATATGTGTATGTATAGATCAGCCATTTCTAACTATTTGCTCAAGAGAAACAAAAGCAAATGTCCATACAAAGACTTATACATGAAGTTTATGGCAATTTTATTTATAGTAGCTAAATATGGAAAAAGACCCAAATGTTTATCAACAGATATATCACATTGTGGTATGACCATATGTTGGACTATTACTAAGCAATGATTATTTGTTGTTAGATTATATAAATAAAATTATTCTTTGCATATCAATCTTGTATTCTGCAACCTTACTAAATTCACTCATTAACAAATGAACTGTTGGTGTGCACAAAATAGATGAGAATATAGAATGTTATGCTGAGTGAAAGCAGCAAGGTAAAGGAGAGTGCATATTTTATGATTCCATTCATATCAAATTCAAAAAAGCAAACTGCTCTGTAGTGTTGGACATCGGATCAGCAATTTCTCATGGATATAAATGGGGTGGAAAGGAACAGGAGACAGAATGAAAATGGTACAGAGGAAGTTTTGAGGATGATAAATATATTTATTGTTGTGGCTGCCATGATGGTTTTATGAGTTTATACAGTTGTCAAAATTTATCATGTGTACTTTAAATATGTTCACCTTAGGCCAACTGAACCTCAATAAAGCTGTTGTAATTTTTTTTAAAATATGCAGACACTTTAAACATTTTTTTCAACTCTCCTCATTTTGTTTACCTTTAAAAACAGAACTCACATGGAAAAGGAACCACTATATTTACTAACAGCAAGAATGAATGTAGTGAGAGTATTTGCTTACCCCAATTATAAGATCAATCTAAGTCTAATGTTTCAGTGTATTGAACTTAAATATAATGTTAAGACTAGCAGGATAAAACCTTAATACTAATAGAGACATCATAAAAATTTTAAAACCTCAGATACATCAAGTATTTCTCACAGAGAAATATTTTGATAATTATATATATAAATATAAATTTACATAAATACAATTATATATAGCATATATAACAGTATAATAATATATATATTATATATAATATGTTATATATGTAAAGAGAGAGAGTTTCTATTTTCCTTAATATACACATGGATTTTAAAAGGGGAGCATGAACTTTACTTCTTGTATAGAATGTCTCCTGAATACATAGCATCATTTTCACTAACATCTATAGATAGCGAATGAGATATTGCAAAAGAAATCGAAGACAAAATTTACAATTATAATTGGGCCAATTTCTAATCTTAGAAGTTATTCATTTGGCCTATATTAGTTTTGTCTTCACTTAAACCCTTAGACTTTATTCTCTTTGGTCTAGGAAAAGACAATGAACCACACCTTTACCCTCATAGATTTCCTTAATACTTCTTAGTAATTCACGTATCACCATACTATCAGAAAACAAATATCCAATATCCAATGGGATATCCAATATCCAATACCAGAAAACAAAAATCCAATATCCAATACCCAAATATCCAATGATATATATCTTAATACTGGCAATGACCATGATAAGAAAAGCATGTAAACTAATTTATCCTTAAGTATTTATATTTACTGTTTTATGAATGAAGTGAATTTTTGTATGTAATTGGCCAGAAATAATTATCATTTACACCAGTTAGACAGCCAAAAGATTGACATATCTCCACTAAATTTCTAATACATATTATCATACAAGAAATTAAAAAAAAAAGATACTAGGAAGAGATTTAAGCTTTGAATCAGAGAATATGAATTTGTGTTCTGATTCTGCTGGTTTCTAATTTTGTGAACTCGAAAAGTCACAGATTTTGTGAGTTTATTTTTCTACCCAAGAAATGAGAATGATAAACAACTACAAATTGTTGTGCATACTTAATCATTTTTAAAAGATTTATTTATTTATTTAAGAGAGAGAAAGAAAGACAGCATGAGCAGAGAGAGATGTAGAGAAGAGGGAGAAAAATCTTCAAGCAGACTCCCCACTGAGCACAGAGCCCAACTCAGGGCTTGATCCCAGGACCCTGGGATCATGACCTGAGCCAAAATCAAGAGTTAGATGCTTAACCAACTGAGCCACCCAGGCTCCATCTGCATATTTAATCATTTTTAAACAAAGCACCATGCATACACATACACAAAATATTATTATCTGATAGTATAGGAAATAAAAGAGTATGGATTCCTATTTTGGGTCTTTCTAACTTTCTTCATTTAGTAGCTTCATGAGTCATTGTTTATTTCTTTTTTTTTTTAAATATTATATTTATTTATTTGACAGAGAGAGAGATCACAAGTAGGCAGAGAGTCAGGCAGAGAGAGGAGGAGGAGGGATCGATGCGGGGCTCGATCCCAGGACATTGGGATCATGACCCGAGCTGAAGGCAGAGGCTTTAACCCCCTGAGCCACCCAGGCGCCCCTCATTGTTTATTTCTTATTGAGGATAATAAATATGCTATTTCTTTGGATAACTCCTATATTCCCCCCAAAAAGTGGCTTCAGGGCCTGAGATAAAACGTTCTCCTTCTCTATATTAATTCACATTTGAAAGGATAGTCAACCTTTCAGATGAACTTGGACAATCAGTATTTACAATAAAATTATAGACTAACAGTCTGTTACTTTACTGCCAGGATGACTTATGAAAGCATTTTTCCACATATTTTAAGTTGCATAACTGATAGGAATGATGTAATGTTGACAAGACTCCCTGAAAGACAAGGTGATGAAATTAAAGTTGCATGATGTGTTACCTTAGCATCGTTTATTCCATGAAATAAATCATTAATGGTGTTCTATAACTTTCATTTGAACTATTAAACATCTGAGGCCTATTTCTCATTTGAAAATAATTAAAGAGCCATTTATTTTACTGTTGAAATTAGTCTTATAATTTATTTCCCCAACAATTTTGTCATTAGGATAGCAATGGATTTCAGTCAGATGACAAGACATGTCAACACAAATGCAAAATTTCTGCAAATAACACCCAGTAGTTAATCATATGCTGGATCCAAAAACTTATAGATATCTAAAATACAGTGGACATGGTTTGTTAACAGGAATCAGCTTACTGGCAAAGATGATGGAAAATTCCAGGCAAAGACAGAAAGAATGTGTCATTTACTTAAACATCCATTTCTAAACTTCAGTTGCATGGTGGAAATGGAAAAGGGTTAGAAAGCAGAGGAAGGGAGAGTTTTATTAGGGACAGAGAGATGCAAAACAGTGAGAAATGGAATAACTCAGAAGTGTTTTAAAATTATTCACACTTTGAGTCTATTTTATGTTTTGAATTTAGCTTTAATTTTAGCTTTGAATTTTATCTTTGAATTTAGTTTTAAATTTATGGTTCACTTTATTTAGGAGAATAGCTAGAAAAGAAATAAAGGAATAAATTCTGTTGATTTCTGTTGCATCAACGTGTGAGGAAAAGAAGAACACAGCGACACAGATTTCAGGGTACAATTTGATACAATAGCATGATTCGTATTCCAACTTCCCACAACTACATTCTAAAATCAGTGTCCATTGAGTTCTTTGTGGCTAAACTCGGTAAGCTGACTATAGTACATGTGGTCAACATAAATGGACCAGTATGAATTGGTCATGGGAATCCATTCTTTTGACTAATCTAAACATAATTTCTTTTTTAGGTGTTATGAAGTTAATTCTTTCTCCTGTACTTTTAGTGATTCCTCTAACTGCATTAACTTCATAGGGATCAAAAATAAATCTTTAATACTATAACTTTACAGAAGACGTAGAAATTGAGAATGTTGAAATGTACATGTTAATACTATATTTCGGGATCACTAAGTATAAAGGGAATAATAAACTATAAGGATTCTATTTGTTTTTTCTCATATTTACTCATCTTTCAAGCTGCTCCATATTGTATTAATTAAAAAACACATTTCTATAATCTATAGAATTCTTTCAGGGTAGAAATAGTTTAAAAATAATTTTTATCTGTTTTTATTTTAAACTTACTTTGCAAATTCTGAGAATACAACTTTATTATGAATTTTTGTAAATGTTGATAAAGCGACTACAGTTCAATGGACTAGCAAGTAAAATGATAAAAAGATAATAAACTGCAACAACTGTGTCAAATAATCAAAATGGGTGAGAATAAAGCAAGGGATTAATTTATTCACTCACCAAGTATTTATTGAACACCCCACTATGTACCAGGAAAAGATACAGTAAACTGATGAGCAAAAACTTATTCTATGAAACTTTCCTCCAAAGAAAATTGAGTGAACACCATTGTTTCTATCCCTGGGGAGCTGTTCTTATCATTCAACAGAGAGCAGAAAGATATCATTCTTAGGCAAGTTACTTAACTTCTCTAAGCCTTAGTTTCTCATCTCTAACACGGAGATGGTAATAATAGTACCTGCATCATATTTTGTGATAATTGCTCAAGTAATACATATAAAACACTTAGAAAAGTGGCAAAGTAAGTATATAATAAAAAAATAAAATAAAATCTAAGTATATTGATTGTCTCTAGTTTATAGTTAAACAACCTAATGAATATAAACTCTAGGTAAGTTTTGACCTTTAATATTTTAGGATAGAATCTATATCATTTTTCTCTTAAGCACTGGATATACAACATCTCCTTCTTGAGCTTCTCCCATTCTCTGTACTTTCAACCTGACCTTTGTGATTTCTGTGCATGTTCCAACTCTGTTGACCGAGTTTAGACCCTGTCCCGGCAAATCTTATTCACCCTTTTTTTCGTGAAATCTCCCAGTATAATGTTATTATAGAATGTGATTTCTGAGGAAAAAAAGTGTGAAAGGAAATAAAATTCATAGTTACCCTCCAGATGAAGAAGACTGTGCCTGAAAATCTTCTTGCAAGGATATTGTTCTTGCAAAAATTAACTCTTTATGTTAGACTCTTCCTTTGCTTCAAAAATAGCCTACACCTGTCAGTGAAACTAGCAGAGCTCTACATTTGAACCTGTAAATTACCAAGAATGGAAGGTATCTTTTTTGTGTACAATGGACAAGAGCCAATGACCAGCTGGTACTAGAAGTTACCGATTTGTGAGAAATGATTTTGTACATATCCTTCTCATTTTCACATTCAGTGATAGTTGGTAGCTTAAGATCAGCGAAGTCACTGGTGAAGAATGGTATCTAGAGATTCTTACTTCAGTCACCCCAACCACCCAACCATCCATTCATCTGCCAGTATCTTCTTCCATATATTGATATATCCACCCTCTACTCACCTGTCCATTCAGGTACCCATCTGTACATCTAGCTTTCCATTATGCACTTTCTCACCCACCTACCTATCATCCATCCCTTCAACTGACCATATATATAACCAACTACATCTATATTTACATTTACTACATATATCCTAGGTAGGTTGAAATCGTCTCATGGATGGATATTGGCAATGGCACGTGTTAAAATTACAGGCTTTTTATTTTTATTTTTTTGAAGAGCTACTTATAAACAATTGGTGGTGTTTAATATGATTACACACTGCAATAACCAAGTGACTATTCCCTTCCTCTGAACTTTTTTTCTTTTTGTATATTAGTGCCAGTTTATTGTAAAGATTTTTTTTTTAATTTGAGAGAGAGATTAAAAAAAAAAAACACATGAGCAAGGAGAGGTTCAAAGGGAGAGGGAGCAGATTTCCCACTGAGCAGGGAGCCCAATGATGTGGGGCTCCATCCCAGGACCCCAGCATCATGACCTGAGCTGAAGGCAGACACATAACCTACTGAGCCACCCAGGCACCCCCAGTGCCACTTTATTTTAAGCAAACCATAAAAATCATGGGATGGCCAAGCAGCCTGCCATATCTGGCCAATGGATCTGTCTGCACCTTTCCTCATATAGAAGAACATGCTGGGAACCTGTAGAATCAGAAAATGTTCAGCTGAGAGCACCTGGAGCTAGGAAACAGAGTTGGGACGCCAGATGCCCAGTGTCTAAAGAGGTAAAATTTGGGGAGGGGGTGGGGGTTATGTGGAATGATACAAATTTTATTCCATAGCTCCTAGTCTGAAATAAATAAATAAAATTGCATTACTTTATCTTATAATTGAATTTAATATTTCTTTTGAGTCCCATTCCACTGAATTATGGATACTTAACCTCAGTCTTCATCAACCTCCCCCTGAAGTTACACCTAAATTTGAGTCCATAATATCACAGTGTGGATTGGAGGTGTTCGTATAACTGATCACTGGTGATATCAAATATTCATACTGACAACTCACCCATTAAGGAATACTCATTCCCATCTTTTTTCCTTATACTGATTTACTCAGGTTATTGCTGGCCATCTTTGCCACATGAGAAATGTTCTACTGCTCCCATCAGCTCTGTCTGAGGAAACTATTAGGCTAATTCAGAAAAATCTGCCCTTCACAGTGCTTCCACTCTCCCGGGATCTATCTGGGATGGTTTGAGGAAGGTGATCACATAGGCCCCTTCTGTTTTCAGATATTCTGACTTAATCTGAGGATTTCTGATACCTTTCTCCTCCTCCTGGAATACAGAAGAACACTTAAATATAATCTGTCAGCAGAAAATGATTTATTCTCCCTAATTGCCCCATCTCTACCCCTTGTCCTGGGGAATGTTTTTCAGTGTAGATAAAAGGATTTTATTTTATAGCATCTTGGATTATATATTTCCTGAGTATTTTTGGAACTAAATTTTTGGGACTCAAAATTAAGTTTAGAGAACTTAATTTTTTTTCCTGTTCCATATATCTCAACTGAGATGAACACTTCTGACTGTATGGGAGAAATAAGAAAAATAAGTACAAAGAACTGCAAGCACATTTGATAAAACTTCAAACAATCATACCCCCCACACTTGCTTTAATATATTCTCCCTATAAGACAGTTAGAAATCTCTTTTAAAATAATTACATGGCTTATGTTTTATATGTAGTTGTAGAGTCAAATGAGGAGTTATAAGCAGAGTGTTTGGGCAGGAAACAAGAGAACTTGCAAGGATTATGTCCAGGAACATCTAGTATAGAATGTGATCTGACACCTATATCACTGGGGGATAGTTAAGGAGACAAGAATAGCTGTATGCATTAGAAGGCAGGGGGGAAAAAACTTATTTTATATATTCCACATGTAATCTCCTTACCTTTTTCTCCTGGATCTTTGAAAATTAGAAAGAGAGCATAGGTTTTGGGGTACACATAAAAGTTTTACTTTCTGTTTCAAAAATTGGTATTAGAGAATTAGATAATCTAATCAGGAATGTAAGATATCATAAATGTCCATTGAAATGTTGAAATTCAGCAATATTTTTTAATGTTTAGAACATCAGATTTTTCATTAATATCTTTTTTCACTAAAGAATGTGAACTACTGATAACTATTCACAATGCGTGTACCCTTTTCTAAACTTTTTCAATAATTCACAGCTTCTCCTAACTTCCATAACTTGAAAAAGGATAATGAATCATTGTGAGTGTATGCTCAATATAAATTATTTCACTTCCCGAAGAGAGAAAGAAAATCTCACACAAAACATTCTAAATGAAAAGACTGATCCCAATCCCTTGCTATTCCAAAAGGAAGACTCATTCAAATACATCTGTTAATCTTTCTCACAAAGACAAATCTTGCAACAGTTGGCCAAGGAAGGACAGATAATATAACATGGAAATCCCTTGCATGATTATAGTATTTCTCTAGGGCATGCTTATTGTTAACTTATGACTTTGCACCTTCCATAAAGACTATCGGGAATAAATTCTTTTAGATGCTTTTGTTCTTTTGAATGTAAGTTCATAAATAAGACAATGTATTTCAGGAAAAATTATGGGGCATTGTGCATTACTTAAATTAACCCCTGAATTGACTTTAGAAAGGAAATGGGTAAATGATAAGTAAGGCAAGTGTTGTTTACTCAGTTCTCTGCAACCCCATCTTAAAATGCTGCATCTTAAAACCACAAGGCCTCCAAATGACCAAATATTTGACAAGAAGTCAAAGGAAGCTCTCGAGACTTTTTATTTTTAAGACATCTCTACACCCAACATGGAGCTTGAACTCACAGCCCTGAGATTATGAGTTGCATGCACTGCCAACTAAGCCAGCTAGGCACCCAAAGGAAGTTCTCTGTATTAACACTGAACTAGGGGACCCTTGTGATACATAATATTCATTTCACTTAGTGCATTATACCCCTTATGCATCAAAAATGTATCTTTTATCCAGAATTAATATGAATTAAAATCATATTAGTATGATACAACGTGACTCCTCACCAGGGAAGAATACTAGAATTTTCTTTACTTTCTGATTGAAGATAATAGCAAAGCAACACCAAAAAATGATAAATAAGTCTATAAGTATTGCAGTTGTCAAGTTATCTTGGAAGAAATATCTCTCTTTCAAATGTCAAGACGGTGCTGGTGAAGCTACACATTGGATCATAAGTACAAAAGTTTTGTGCAACAGTTATAGCAAGTGAAGTCCAACTCTATTACTCTTAGCAAAGATTAACTCTTTCATCTTGAAAAGGTAGAAAGTAACATTAATTTCAAGTAGAGTAGCATCCATATTTAAAATCATGTTTGCCTTGTAACTTTTCCCTAAGTTTTGATAGATATGTTATTTTATCACTTGTTATTTATGCCTATAAGCCACTTAAAATCCTTTCTGGAACATCATACCTGATCTAAACATTACTAATCTAAACAGACTGACTGGTTAAAGAGAAATACATGTGCTACTGGAAGCAGATAAACCTAGCTTTCAATCCCAATGCCTTCACTTAATATCTATATGAATTTACACATACTGCAAAACCTTTTTGGGCATCAGTATCCTCACCTGTAAAATAGGGATAAAGTTACTTAAATTGTAAGATAGTTTCAAGTATGTAAAATATATATGTAAAACCATGAGTAGAGTGACCAACCCAGAATCAGTACTGACTAAAAACCTGTTCTCTCCTCTCTTCTTTCCCTTCTCTGTTGTTGAACATGAAAACCATATTGAGAAAATGAGAAAAACACAAATCTTATCCATCACTCAGCCCTAAAAATCTTCAGTGGAGCATCTATTTTGCCCAGGTTTCCTAGAAAATAGAGCCTGAAGCAGAACTTGAGCACTATGCTTTATGGGAAAATGCCAAAGTAGCTAAATAAGGCAAGGAGGAACAGAAACAAAAAGATGCATTACCCAGAAGTCTGTGCTTCATTAGTAGACACAAACTTTCCCTCTGTCACTTGCAGACCAACAAACTATAGAGTAGCAACACTATGTTCCAAAATGGATGTAGAAGGGAAATGGAGTGGGACTTTTTCTCTCTGTTCCTCATCTTCCATTGGTCAATGTTTGCACATGGAGAGTTCCAATATGCCTTTGAGAAGTCAGACAATGGAAGTGCCTAGACTTCCATGGAGAGTGGGTCTCCTCAGCAGCAGCTGGAGCTGAACAAGGTAAACTGAAAATTTGAAGTAGCATCTAAGAGGTGTCATATAGTATACCTATGGTCCTAGTGATCTTTTATTCATCAGATTTGCTTAAGTCTCTTGTGGCACCAAGTTCTCTTTCTCAAATTCTCTAAACTCTTATTGTTGGATTTCATGCAGATGTGGATGAAAGAGAGCTTTCAATACCGATCACATCTGTGTAGAGATATCATACAATTTGAAGCGTACAATGGCAGATAACTTTGAGAATCAAAATTAGATACTGACATGCCATTCTTGTTGTCCAGTATTGAGCTGTGCAGAGTTGCACCTATGGACAACAGATTCCAGTGCTGTGTATCTGGTAACACAAACATGTAGGCTAATCCTGAACTTTCCAAAGGGATACATGGTTAGTAGAAACTGGAAATTTTGGTCCTAAAAGCATCCTGGAGGAATTCTTGACTTAAAAAATAGCAAGTGTCTTACTCACATTTTGTACCTAGTTCTAAGTTATAGTTGCATATCAAACAGTTGAGACTTCAGTGCCTTCTGGCATTGTACAGCTCTATATAACTATAAGAAAATGTACTCTCTTGGACTCTGAAGTCAATTACTGGAATACCTCAGAACACCTTTTTCAGTAGGGGATGGGCAAAACTGGTAATGGTTACACTTTGAGAAAGGAAGGGAAAGAAAAAATAGAATGACTTATGAAAAATCCTACTTTATTTTTGGCTAGATAGTTCAATTTTTCTAAGAAGCTACTTCCCAGAGGTAATAATAATAGAAGCACAATTGTAGTAACAGAATGAATTTATGCTGAAAGCTCTAATTTCATATATTCAATACATTTAAGTGTTATAAGACTCTTATACATTACATAAATTCACCACTTCTTTTTGCAGAGTAATTATTTAGTTGTTTTGGTAAAATATTCTAAATGTTTATTTTTTTTAATTTATTTATTTGACAGAGATCACAAGTAGGCAAAGAGGCAGGCAGAGAGAGGGGGGG
>ML106859.1:91251-205175 GCA_003697995.1 Taxidea taxus jeffersonii
TTATTAAGCTATAAAATCTCAACAATAAATACTACTTACATGTACATATTTGGCTGTTGATGAATGAGAAAGATCTGAGGAGGTATACTAGAGTATAAATAGTACTTGGACCTTCTCAATGAAGTAGGTTTAAGTCAATACATTTGCAGAGGGAATAGAAAGCATCCCTTAATTTTGTAGATCAGTTAAGAAGAGTAGGATAAGAGAATTCATAATTTCTCACTATCCCAACAGAAAAATGAAAACAAGACAAAATAGTAAATTATCAGTACTTATCACTACCTACAAGTTTGAGCTCTAGCTTTATTGAGATCTTTGAACCATACCCAGACTTTATCAATCAGTTCTCACACTCAAGAAACTCTAAGGCCTAAAAAAAATAAACTCATATAATTTCCTTCTTCCTTTGGAAAGCTCTTGTTCCTTTGTGAGTCCTAGAGATCATAGAGTTTCTCAGACAAAAGGTGTGGTAGACAAGAACTCAACAAAACACAAGATTTTTGTTGGTCAGAATGGAGCAGGATGGGACACAGAGTGAGGTGTGGGAAGAGGGAGGAAGTAGTATGAAATCCTATTCTATAAACGTTCTTATGTACTGAAATGGCAACTTTAAAGCTAATTTCTGAAGAGGAAAAATAAGCATTATTTTCTAGTAAAATAATTGAAGTATTCATAAACTAAACTATCTGCTAGAGAATTTCATTTATTTCCTGACCTCCTATACTGATTTCATGTTTTAAAACAACTTGTAATTTTGAATTTTGAGAATGATTTCTTTCCAGCACCAAGTTTAAGTTTCTCTCATTGGATTAGTTTAATAGCTCTAATTTTTCTGATATAATTTTAAAAATATTAATGACAAAATTTCAACACTAGAAGAGATTTTTAAAGAAAAACTTAGCTATCTATGACTCTGATCTTTCTTTCTTTTTTTTTTAAAGAAATTATCAGCAAGGATACATTTTTTTTAAGATTTTTTATTTATTTATTTGACAGAGAGAGAGAAAGAGAGAGATCACAAGTAGGTAGAGAAGCAGGCAGAGAGAGAGGGGGGAAAAGGCTCCCCACTGAGCAGAGAGCCTGATGCAGGGCTGGATCCCAGGACTCTGAGATCATGACCTGAGCCGAAGGCAGAAGCTTAGCCCACTGAGCCACCCAGGTGCCCCTATGACTCTGATCTTTCAACAAAAACTATTTTCCTTTTAAATTTCTCTTCCAGCCTTTCACTTCTATGCATACATAGTTTTGACATAATGGCAAACACAGTGAACACTTTTATTATATTATTCTTTTCACGTTTGACATTATGTGATAAACATTCTTCTGTGTTTGTTAAATAGTTTTCACTATTACCCTTTAGGGAATTCCTTTTCAAACTAACATATGCTTCATGTTAGAAAGGAAATTATTGGTGCCATAACCTTAACTGTCATCACAACATGAAGATAATTGATCATTAGCTCTATGTCAGCACTAACTCCATGGTTTAGAATTTGGACTTTCATATCAAACAGGTTTTGCTTTGAGTCTGGGCTCTGCCATGTAGGAGCTATGTGACTTTGGATACCTTGATTAACCTCTCTGAAGCTGCCATTTGTAATTTGGGGGGAAAATAGTATTTAAGTCATTGAAAAACTGCAAAAATTGAGCATACAAAGCACTCGACCACATGCCTGACACATGGTATTTAATAAATGGTAGTAATTGTGCAATAATTAGTATCTGTTCTGCGTAAACACTATTATTCAATTCCCATATTTATAATGCTTCATAATTTAAAAACAAAGATTGAGAGAGAGGGAAGAAGACCCAAATTAAGGCCGACCTTCTTCACAATCCCTTCCCAACCACATTAGGCCTTAATGTACCTCTGCTGCCTATACCACCCAGGGCCTGCCATTTTGCATTATCATTTATTTCCATCTGAAAAGTCTGTATCTCCTCCGATAAACTGTAAGATACTGAAGGCCAGGATAATATTATGCTTCTTTGTGGCTCAACAGGTAGATGTGATCACTTTTAGTCTGTTACTTCTCCAAAGCTTTGTGCAGTTTTCCCACATTGTCCTGGATGCTGGCATTGCTTCTAGTTTGGCTCATTTCCTTACACTTCCTAACTGACTTTATAGTTTTGTCTCATCTTCCTTGGCCTGGCTTTACATATCTTCTAAATTAATGTTAAGAACATTTGGATTTAAAAAGAATAGATTGTGGTGGAAGAAAATGTAGCTTTAGGTGGAGAATAGAGTATTTTATACACTAAAGTGGATAAATAAATTTAAAATGTTTGTTTAAACATTTTCCATTGTATTTATTCACTGTCACAAATCCTTCACTGAAGGAGTCTTAAACACAAACATATTTAAAACAAGAGGTTTTTTTTAAACATATGTGCAGACATTATCCAAATCTATGCAATAAGCCCTTGTCCCAGAATCAGCCAATTTCACTAAGTTTGGCAGGTTTCAATCCTGATTTTTATTTTTATTTCTTTTTAAAGATTTTATTTATTTATTTGACAGACAGAGATCACAAGTAAGCAAAGAGGCAGGCAGAGAGAGAGGAGGAAGCAGGCTCCCCGCCGAGCAGAGAGCCCAATGCAGGACTCGATCCCGGGACCCTGAGATCATGACCTGAGCTGAAGGCAGAGGCTTAACCCACTGAGCCACCCAGGCACCCTCAATCCTGATTTTTATGATAGGGCCCAATGGAATCACAAACTTTGCTGTATTTGACAGGTTTATCACTCAAGTCCCATACAAACCAACCTCCACTGACACAAAGGTTGAAAGAAACCCGTTTTGACAACTAGAGGAAAGTCAAATGAAATTCAGACAGAACAACTCCTCCATACATTCATATCTGCAACTGGAAATTTCCATCTGTCATGGGTCAAACTTAATGTTGACAAAAGTTTCAGTTATCTACATTTTATTCTGCTGTTGCCAAATTAAAAGTTACTACTTTTTAACTTGCTGGGACCTTAACATACCACAGTTTATGATAGGGAAATATCCCACTGACCACTTTTCAGGTACTAGAAGCACAGAGTATAAAAATCACAAATGTTGAACAAGGATTGTGTGAAATCTGAAGATCTTTTTAAGCCTAATTACACTTATGAGTTATAGATGGCCTCTAAATTGGTGAAAGCTTTATTTGTGGCATTTAGAGTTTGCTTAGGGCAAAAATAATATCTGATTAAAATGGAATTTGTAAAGTCCAACCTCATAAACTTATGGTAAACCACAAACCAGAGAAATTCATTGAAATAAAGTTTCCTGTTATTTTCAGGGCAGAACATGGGAGATAACCCCGCTGGGGCATTGTGAGGGAGGGACATGTCATGCTGGTTATAGCCTACCCATAACTTCAGTTATCAGAGAGCCATTTCTTCTGATTAGGATTACTAAATAGTTAAGAATAATTACAGACTAGGGAGAGGTTGATCATACAAGAGAAATAAGAGAAAGAGATTATTCCTAAAAAGAGTAGGAACTTTCATTAGACTCTTCATGAACCAGTAGAATTAAGCTCTTTGGACCAGTGCCCACTTAGAATTTCCTTGTCTCCATCTCTCCCTGTCAAACCCTACCTTTATTTGCTTCCAGCATAAAGTCAGGTCCCCTCTTCTGTAAATCTTTGTCTGTTACTTGACATGGCAGTGGATCCCACCATCTCATGGCTCTTCCATTAGGGCCATACTTATCATAGTCTCCTGAGTGAGCTCTCTCTCCCCTGCTGAGTCCCCAGCTCCCTGAAGGCAGAGACCATGGAGCTGCTATCTCGAGATGCCCCACCCTGACACCTAGCATAAAGCCTAGGAAGTGGGAGGGAGATAAATACAATAGACTCCTTCCTCCTGGGTTACACCTACTCACAGTCCAGCAGATGGCAGCAATGCTGTCTTCAGTGGATGCAGAAAATTTCATCAACACTGTTCTCTGCTCATTAATAGAAGCACTAAGGCATTTCCCTCTTTCTCCTTCATCCATGGCTGAGCCATCAACTCATAAACATTAATTTATAGCAGTGTATATTCCAACTGTGTGTGAGTATGTGATTTGCAACTCTCTGTGTAATTATTTGAAAAATAGCAGTGGAGACTGTGAAATACAATAATCCCCATTCTCCTCTTCCCACTAACTCACACATTTTGAAACACATGGCATAAATAGATCATACATACATAATGAGTAGTGTTTTCTTAGGGATGAGGGGATGGGTAGGGGAGTATATTCTCCATTCCTCCTGCTTCCAGCCAGGGAGGCTTTACTCTTTAAAAAACCTTCAATCTTTCTATCCCAACTTAGCCCTCCCTGTGAAAGAAGAATCAGTTGGTCTAATTGGTGGATGTGGGAGAAATCACTGAGCAAGTTTACTGCAGGCTTTTCCTCTTTTTCTCTCTGTCTGGAGCCATCTATCCAAGGACCCTGCCTTAAGGTCTAATCAGTATCATGTGGTAAACATCCGGGCCTTGAGGGAATTCTGCAGTCATCATATACACTTGATGCCTGATGACTAAGTGTGCCTAATCGAAGCTAAGTATTAGGAAAACAATTGTGGATGTATATCTAAATGCAGTCATCAGACCAGATTTTGATTAGTAACAAAGCTGGTATTCTGACTTCCATCAATATGATTCCTTTGTCTATCCTTACAAAGGAGAAGATGGTTGTTTTACTTAGGGTCCTCACAAGCCCCAACAAATGGTATTCAAAATTGCCTTATGTTTAAAGTTTTAAAAAGAATTTTACCCTCATTTGTTGTATATCTAAATGTTTTCTCTTGTTTTATAGCCAACATTTAAACTAACATGCCTTGAGATTTCTTACTTTCAATCATTAGCTGCTTCATCAAATGCTGGAATTAAACAATATTTTTAAAATAAGCACTCAAAGACTACTCTTTTTTATTACAAGTAATTGGCATCAAAATCAGTAGACATAGCAACTAGTCTTTGCAACAAAATAACTTTATATGAGCCTGACATTTCACCCCCCAGCCTTCCCTCAACTAGAGAAATTTTCATTCTTTCCAAAGTAGTCTGCCATACTTTCAACATTTGGTTAACCAGTTGAAACAAAGCACACTAATTTACCTCACTGAATAAAATGCTCAAAACCATTTTGCTTTCTTGACCAGCCAAGTCTTATAGCTTTTTATATATATGCTCTCTTTCTTAATGAGGCCTTGAGCAACTAATTGTTTCAAGGCCCTATAGTAGTCTCCAATATTCTCAAAATAAACCTTGACATTTTTAGTCGCTAATCAGCTACAGCTGAAAGGAAATTTCAGAAGCGTTAATGGGATGGGCCAATGATGTATACATTTATATTTCAAAGCCAAAAATTCTCCCTTTTTATCCCCAAATTAGCATAATCCTTAACCAGTCTTAGTCAAGATTCAAACAGCAACATTTGTAGCCTCTTCATTGCTTTCCCAAAATCTTTTTAAGAGGAGGAAAATTCATAAACTAAAAACACCAAATTTACACTATGTTTTTTTCTTTCCCAGTATTCTTCCCTTTCATTCTGGTTTGTCTTTTTTTTTTTAATTTCATAGACTTGAATTAACCAAATCTATTCAGCATGACATATCTCATCATTAGTATAATCAAGTTTGACTTATTTAGTTAGCTATTTCATTTATATAATTTTACTAATGAGATATTTACCCCCAGTTCCACCACTCACAACAAAGATTTCTGTCCTCAAGGATATATTAAAAAATAATCTTCTAATGGGGGCAGAGAAATTAAACAATAAATATATTTTAAGTCAAAGGATGTTCAAAGATAATAAATGCTTTGAAAGACACACACACACAAACACACCACAGCAGAATATGGGAGCTAGGAAATGTCAGAGATGGGCAAGAGAGGGTGTAGTATTAAATAAATTAGAGTAGGCTTCATCTAGAAAGTGGGATTTAGTCAAAGACTTGAAGGAGACAAAAGTATTATCCAAGCAAATATCTAGAAAAAGAACATTCCAGGTAAAAGGAATATCCAAAGGAAAGATCTCAAGGTAAGAGAGTCCCTTGTATATGTGAGGAATAGCAAGGGAACTTCTGTGATAGCTGGAGACTGAACAAGGAAGAGAGTAGAAGTCAAAGAGGAAATGGAAGTTTCTAGCCTTTTAGCTGTTGTACAGACTATAGTTTTCACCTTCAGTAAAATGAGGACTATTTCAGGATTTTAAATAGAAGAGTGTAATGGTATAATTTGAGTTTTAAGAGACTCTCTTGTTTATTTGTTGACAATAGATTCCAAAGGGACAAGAGGAATGGAAAACCTGATTGGGGATTCTAGTGACTTGGTGGAGGGGGTGATAAATGGGTAGATTCTGAATATATTTTGAAATTAGAGCTAACAAGCTTTCCTGAAAGATGAATGTGGGGTGTGAAAGAACAAACGTACTCAATAATGGTTTTCCAGTCATAAGCAACAGTAGGGATAAAGTTGCTAGAACTGAGACTAGTGAAGCACAATTGTGAATGGGCGAGGACCAAGAGTTTATTACTGGACATGTTGAATTTGAGAGGTATGAGACATCCAAGTTGAAATAACAGTGGATGCATGAATGTTAGATATGGAAAAAAGATGGTCCTAGAGTTGTGAATATGAAAGTAATTATCATATAGTTGACAATTATGGCAATGAGTATAGATAAAAAGGAGGAAAAAAGAGAAAACAATCTAACATTCCAAAGCTAAGAAGTCAGGAAAAAGAAGATTGAGTTCAAGGAGACTGAGAAGGAGCAATCCACACCGAAGAGAAGAAAACTAAAAGAGAATGGCATTCTGGAAACCAAGTGAATGGTTTATTAAGAAAGAGTGAGTGATCTGTATCAAATGAGACTGACATGTCAAGCTAGATGAGGATTGAGAATTGACCATCATGTTTAAGACCGTGGAAGTCACTAGTGATCACAAGAACAATTTTTAGACTCATCAGGGAGAAATCTTGCTTAGATTTCTTTAAAAGAAAAAGGAAGAATTGAAATCAAGGAGTAAAGAAAGATAACTCTTTTGCTCCAGAGGGGAGCCAAGAAATGGGGAGGTAAGTGGAGTGGAAAATGGGTAAGGAGGAATATTTTAAAATAAAAGAAAAAATTGTATATTTATATAATCATTAGAAAAATTCAGTAGAGAAAAAAATTTGATGATGATGGAGGGAAAAGGGAATATTGCTAGAGCAATGTCTTTGAGTAGGCAACAGAGAATAAGATCTAAAGGGTAAAGAAAACAAGGCTGTTAATGCATCTGAGTTTTTTTATGAGGGCAGTAGATTGGAAAGATTTTAGGAGATGAAGAGTGGGAAGAACAAAGAATAGAATGGTAATGTACAGTAATAGAATGGTAATGTACAGAGCCTGTATGGAGCTTCTCTTAATTTTTCAAACACAATTCATATCAGCATAAGAACTTCACTCCAAATTTAGTATTTAGCAATCAATTACTTGAAGTATAAATTACCCAAGATTTTCTGTTCCCTTGCTTACACTAAGCTCCCAAGAATTGGTAAGAAAAAGAAATGGAGATAGAACTCAAAATCCATATCAGTTTGAACATTTTTTAGAAGATCATCAGATTAAAGATGCAGAATAAGAGACTACAAGATACATTCAACAATTTTCTGAGGACTTCACATACCTGTTATTCACATTTTCCATTGCCATGACATTCTTAGGTTTCATGTCTGAGTATAATTCTATGGGCATGTGACTCAAATGGTAGTTTTTAAAAAGAACAAATAGACTTGTTGGAAATCTGGGATCTTTGATATAGCTAAAAAGAACAGAGTTCCAGTTATTTATCACAATTAAACAAATGAGTTCATAATAACAAATTTCACAGCAAAGAAGAGCAGTTCTTTTTGTGAAAATAATTGATTGGCTGGAGATTTGCTGGTCCAACAAGACAGTATGTGGGCCTTAAAAGAGGTATCTGTATCCCTTCACGTAAAAGGATTTCCAATATTTCCCTAGTGAAAAAGCTGGTTACCATGATATGTCTATTATTCTATCAATATTGAATTAGAGAAAAAGTCAGATGACGTTCCTAAAAGAATATGCAACAAAATATAAATGTCCTCCTCATAGTGGTAAGAATTCAAGTCATTTTCTTATTCCCTATACCCTTCTGTATTGCTGAAATTATTTCCAATTTTAGCTTTATAGTTTGGAAAAAGTGTAATAAAGCCATTATTATTTAAATAATAAAAGAGGCAACGATCAAGAAAATAACAAATTTGTTACACAATTATATAATGTTAATGCATAGTTCCAGCTATCATCATGGACACAGACTTAGAATGCTAACTTTTAACCTTAATTCTATCATGGTCTTGCTTGCCTGGGTGCAAGCAAATAAAAAGGTCATTTGTATGACCATTGTCTCATTGCAAAAAAGATAATAAAGAGTGATTACACCAGGGTGTGATTAATTAACTAATCAGTGCTTGAAAGAAACTTTGGAAAAGTGATGTCAATAATTTTGAAGGTTTTTTTAATTCATAGATTAAAGTCTGTGCTTTTCCAAGAAAAAAAATTCAGAGCTTCAGAGACTTTCAACTCCCAATGCCAAACTCCGTCCTCAGTTATGTGTGTACAATTAGCTGCATGTGCCTAATTGAGGGTGGAATTTGGCACATAAAATTTGGAATAATCTGGAAATTTTTTAAGTCTGGAAAAAATTAAAATCTGTTTGATAAAATAAATTATGATGTGACCCAATTCAAATGGGCTTTGATGTGTTTAAGAAACAGTGTTTTTACTTATGTGAGAAAATAAAAATTTCATTCAGCCCAATCTAGAACAGACAATTCTTGAGGATAAGAGGGAAGACAGTATCATCACTGATCTTTTCCCATGGTTACAAAGATTTTATCTATTAGGAGTGTAAATTCCCTTACTATTAATGAATGCCTCACACAGCAACAACAACAAAGAGGAAGATAAGATAAAAGAGGGAGAGTGGAAAAGTTTGTGTGTGAATAATCTTGAAAGCCTCAGAGAATTCATGACTGAGGCTTTCACATGCAACTGGTATACTTTTAGTATCTACAGATTTCCCTATCCGGCACTCTCTACTCACTATTAGAGTGAGCTCTTCTGCACGTGGAACCTTCCCAAAGTCATCTATCAAGTATAAAATCAACCCAAGCAAAATGAACTTTCGGCTTTTGTTTCTAGCGATTTTCCTTTCACGTGTCTAAAGGAGACCACCAAAGTTTTGCTTCTAATAATTTCTGAAGCCACTTTCAATTTTTTTCATTTTAAAACAGAAATTGAAAAGAAAGTAAATTCAGCTCCATACCTAGATATTTATCATATTTAAACTTTTTCTTTTAATGTCACATTTTAAATTTTGACATATTGTTTTTGTTCTTGCCATCTCACCAAGTGAGGGGTCAGGCAAAGAAAGAAAATCCACAACTCTTCTCCCCCATTTCAGCCTTAAAAAAAAAAAAAAAAAGTTAGCTGTGCAGTGTGCATAGTGTTCATTCTTCTGGCTGTGTGTGTTGAGCTATTTATCAACCCACAAAGTATGATCTGTTTCTTCTTTATGGCCCTTTCAACACACAAAAAAATTGGCATTGCTTCTCTGTGCCCCTCAAGAGAGTCATCTGGATTATAACCACACTACCCACGGGATTAAACCACTTGTAAAGAAGTGGAGTCCTTCGCATTTGGATCTTGAAACTTTGAAAACAACCTTAAGCTATCCTTCTAAAAACATTAAAAGGAGCATTTTTGTGTGCTTTTCAAGCATCTTTACAAGTTCTTGTGAAAGGATAAATGTGGGTGGTTTGCATTTTATATGTTCATTATTTCAAAATAGCCTTGCCTATCACCATAGATATGGTTATAAAATCAGAAAAGAGAAGCCAAAGTCTCTGTAATGGCCTTTTTTTCCCTCTATGCACCAAAGGCAAAATATTTCACAATTAAACATTAATATGGTTTTTGCCCACTACTTCAATAACCAAAACCAATATAACTGGTCAGAGACCTGGTGCTACCCATCTCCTCTACCCAGTGAATCACAAAACCTACATTCAGCATAAATTTTTTAAGAGGCTGGTCTATTTTGTCAGAATCTAACCAGTATTTGTTGAAAATCCCTTCTTTACAGCTGGGTAGTTGTAAAGGTAAGTTCCAAGTCTCATAGTATATTTGTTTGCTAGGACTACCATAACAAAATACCATAGGCTAGGTAGATTAAATGCCAGAAATTTATTTTCATGCAGTTCTGGAAGCTGGATGTCCAAGATCAAGACACCAGCAGAGTTGACTCTTCTGAGACCTCCTTACCTTGTACTCTTTGTGTGGGCAACTCAAAGGGAGGGAGTTGCCATCCTTTTGTGCAGGAGGGCTGGGTGTCTCTCTTTCTTTCTTACAAGGACATCAATCATTCTGAATTAGGGCTTTATACTTAGTGCCTCATTTTCACCTAGTCACTTCTTTAAAGATCTTATCTCCAAATATAGTTACATTTGGGGGTTGTAACTTCAACCTAGGAATTTGAAGAAAGGGGACATAATTGAGCCCATAATACATAATTTAACTTCTTTACATCAATGTCACACACACTCCACCCCAGGAGCTATGGCCAGACAAGCATTTGGTTAGGTATATCTTGAGGAACTTGACATTTAAAAACTAAGCAGGAGGGGCACCTGGGTGGCTCAGTGGATTAAGCCTCTGCCTTCGGCTCAGGTCATGATCTCAGGGCCCTGGGATCGAGCCCCGCATCGGGCTCTCTGCTCGGCGAGGAATCTGCTTCCCCCTCTCTCTCTGCCTGCCTCTCTGCCTGCTTGTGATCTCTCTCTCTGTTAAATAAATAAAAAATCTTAAAAAAAAAAAAAAACTAAGCAGGAGTTTGTAAGTTATTGATTAATAGTAACATTAAAATCTTACTTTTCATCAGTATATAGATTTCTTGTCTTGAGCAGAGTATGAAATCAATAAATAGTTCACAATTAAAGAGTCACAAACTAATCAATGAAATAATAAATTGAGTAAATAAACTTTCACTGGTATGGCAATTTTCAAATTGCAACACTCCAACATATCAGTGATCATGATGAAATTCTAGTAATTCTATAAATACAAAGGTTTATTTATCATAAATGTATCTCCAATAATTTCTTAATCCCAAATAAATTTTCTCCGGGATTTAAAAAAACACCTTTTTTAATCCTCTATGATATTAGATGTAACTGATGCAGTGATTCAGTGATTCCTGGACTAAATCACTAGAAATTCCTCAAATAATTATGAGTGTTCCTCCTGGCCCTTCCATGTAGGCATTCCCTAAATTCCTCTCATAGGCATTTTTCCTCCTAGCTCATTTTACAGACATTCTCTTGAGGATCTTGCCCACTACCATAGTTTTACTCTCACTTCTCCATAGATGACTGTCAAACTGAGTACCAAGCCTACATTCCCAACAGCTTGCTGGGTTTCTCTGCAGTGTTGCAGGCCCCTCAAATGGAAATCACCTTCTTCTAAAAATATGATTGTCATGTAAACGTTGTGCTACTGTGACATAAGAAATATATATTTGATCTTCATCTCTGCTTCTTGACACAGAACTTTTAAAACCCTTGGAATTTAAAGACCACTAAGGATAAAGGGAACATTCTTTATTATTCATAATTCCCTTTCAAACATACCTGCATTTATGCTAATGACGTGATTTTTGGAGGATAGGGGCTGGTTACCAAAGGAACTGACTGTGAGATAGAGGATTGGAACTTGCTTTTAGCTCCACCCCAGATCTCCAGAAAGGGAAATGAGGCTGGGGGTCAAGTTAATCACCAACAACTGATGATTTAATCAATCGTGCCTAAGTAATGAAACCTCCATAAACAATTCTAAATAAGGAGATTCAGAGAGACTCCAATGTGGTGAATGCAACCATGTGCGAGGAGAGTGGTGCACCCCAAATTCCACAAGCACAGAAACTTTTGCATTCAGGACCCTTCCAGACCTTTCCCTATGTACTTCATCATCTGACTGTTTATTTGTATCCTTTAAAATATCTTTTATAATAAAACAGTAATAGTAAGTCAAGTATTTCCCTGAATTCTGTGAGCCATTACAGCAAATTAGAGAAACTAAGGAAGGGATCATGGGAACCATGTTAGAAGTGTGAGTAACCGGGAGATCCACTAATTGTGTAGCCAAGTTAGAAGTGTGAGTAACCGGAAGATCCACTAATTGTGATTGGCAACTAAAGGGAGGGGGGTGAGGAGGAGTCTTGTGGGACTTACCACTTAACCTGTCTGTCTGTGCCAATTCTGGGTTGTTAGTTTCAGAATGAATTAAATAGTAGGACACCCATTTGGTGTCCACAGGGAATTGGAGTTTGCTGGTGTGGAAAATGAACAAACTTGGTGTCAGAAGTATTGTGAATAAAGAAACAGTTTCCTTTTAGAAAAGAGCATGATCTTCTGATTCAGACTGATCTGGGAAAGTTACTCAAGCTCTCTGAGCCTTGAGTTAATTAATCAATCATGCAATAATTTTCTCCTGTTTTTCGTCCCTCCAATCTTCTCTTACTATTCCTATTGCTGTTTCTAGACTTTCTTTCACACCACTCATATTTTTTTTTTATCCTTTTAGCATCTGACCACGTCAATTAAAAAGCTATCAAGGTCCTATCTTGTAAGGAATATAAAGTAACATCTGTGTCCATTCTAGTTTGTCCATTGTATTTTTCCACTGAAACAAACAAAAAAAAATCATAAGCTCCAGCCATAAAGGACATATTGTTCACAAACACATACTGTAGATCATATATGTTTGTATGTATGCTTTTATGTACATATACTGTACATTCTATACACTTCTACTCACATCATGCCCTGCATTTAAAACAGCTCCTTCCTTATATTCACCTACCCAGATTCTACCCACTGTTCTGATATGGGAATGATTAGTCATCCCAACTCTGCACTCTTCTCCACGTACTGAAATGACTTGGAATAGATTTGATGATCAGTCAGATACATGTTTAGTCAAAAAGACATTTAAACATTGTTAAAATATTAGTTTTATTATTGGTAATATTGGATTAATAAATGTAGCTTGATCCATGACCAGAATTAAAGTCTTTTTTTCTTTTAACTCACTTCTCCCAGACCAGAATTATTACTCCAGAGGAGAGTTGAGGTCTTCAGAACAGACATGCTTATCCAGAATCCCTCCTATACCCATTAGGCCCTGGAGCTGGGACGTCTGAAATGCAGGCTCTTGGTCACATGCCTTGAGCCAATGACATTTATGCTATGGAGGAGCCTAGCAAAAGACACATCTTCCTCAAGGTAAACAGATCTCAAAGAGGGAGGGAGGAAGTATACTAAAGCCAAACAAGTGCAATGATTCTCTTCTCAATTTCACCAATCAATTATGTCAGTCTTCTTGGGGGTGGGTGTGAGAAGCAAATGGGAGAATAGTCAAGTTTCACTTTTTATTAGTTACGGAAGGATCAGAGTTTCTACTTCTTGAGAACATGTGGGCAGAAACACTGGAAGAGGGAAAACGTGGTCCCACCTATACCATACCTTTCAATGTTTAACTTTGAAATCTTAAAATGAGCATAAAAAACCAAATTGTCCTTCTGTGGAAAAGTTGAAAGTATAGCTAAACATAAAAACTGTATTAAAAATGAAAATACTGAAATGAAACAATCAAGTAATGGAAAAAATTGAAAAAGTTGACTGGCCAAGAAGGGAGCAAGAAAGAACAGAAAACATATGGAAACTCGTGTGTGTGTGTGTGTGTGTGTGTGTGTGTTTTAATTATTAAGGCATATGTGGCCAAAAAAATAAATATAAAAGTTTGTATATGTTTAGATATATTTGCATTCCTTTTTCTCTGTAGTGGGAAACACCAGAAGGCAGATTTGTGTTTTATTTAGTTGCATAGTTTGAATTTCCTGAAAGGAAAAGTAAAGACTGTTTAACATGAATAAGAAGATTTGGGGCTTTTCCCCAACACACTATAAATGTAGAATAATAAAATTCAATTTGGTTTTATTGCTGACAGTACTATCGTGTCATGGTGTAATTGCAGTTGAGAAAAAATTGAATACGTATCTGAAAACAGGTAGAATTTTTCTCATAAGAGATATATATGTATATGTAAATACACATATATCCTTGGGGCTGAAATTTTTTGTCTCATTTTTAAGTTTAAAGGTAAAATTTTCTTAGAAAATGGGAAAAAGTTCCAATCATCTGTGATTTATCTATTTTTTTAAAACATACATCTTACATTAAAAACAGGTTTGAGGGGCACCTGGGTGGCTCAGTGGGTTAAAGCCTCTGCCTTCGGCTCAGGTTATGATCCCAGGGTCCTGGGGATCGAGCCCCACATGGGGCTCTCTGCTCAGCGGGGAGCCTGCTTCCTCCTCTCTCTCTCTGCCTGCCTCTCTGCCTACTCTCTCTGTCAAATAAATTAAAAAAAAAATTTTTAAATTAAAATAAAGGTTTGATGTGTATTTTTTTATACCCAGATGAGTACAAAATATGCTTTTGAAAGAGAACTTTGAATTTTACCCTCATTAAAAACCCCTTTGATATATGAGGGAAAAAAAATATACCTAGAATTATAAACAGCCAAGCTGAAAAAGCTTCAGAGTTCAAATTGCCTCAAATACTAAGGCTTCCATTAAAACTATACTGAGACTCCAAATTCTTAAAGTAGGAAACATGTAAGAATTTTCTTTCTTCAGATTAAATTATTGAGACAATATAAATGAGTTGATCCACTTATTCATTTTTTAACAAAAAATATTTGCTGTCCATCTTGTGTCAAGCCCAGTTTCATGACTTTTTTCACAGTAATGAAAAAAAGGATAAATATTTTAGCTCTGACTGAATTAACATTTAAACAGATTAAAAATAAAATAAGCAAAACATTTGGTATGTTATTGCTAAGTGCTACAAAGGTAATATAAAGCAGAACCAGGGATATAAAATATTTCAGGGGAGGGAGAGGTCAATACTATGCTAAAATTATTTATCAGTTTTCACACATCAGTCCAGTGAATGGTCAGTTTCAGGCTTAGAGTAGCCTTGGTTCCAGGAAAAAGGCTTTATGGGTTTATGTCATATTAGGAGATAGTGAAAGGGAAGCCTGAGCCTGACATTTGTTCACCATTGTCAGTTACCCCACCTTCAGAAGTACTGACCAGACCTACAGGAGGTATAAGAACAAAATAGCACATCTTCAGGGAGCAGCCTCTGGAAAATCAGCGGTGTTCCCCATTTTACAAATGACCAAACAGACCTCCAAGGGTTTAAAACAAGTATTCCAAGTTTAATCAGTGGCAGATTAAGTATGAAAAAGTACTATTCCAAGTGTGGTTCTCGGATAGCAATTTTTTCTTTCTCGTTTTCAACAGAAGAATTTAAGAAAACACATTTAGAAACTTCGTGAAAGCAGTTTGACAAAGCAGTTTTACATCTCTTCCATTCAATAACTAAAACTTAGACGTTTTTTATCTTTATGTTTTATTTTGTAGTAATCCACTTTTTGTATTTTTTTTTTTTATTTGACAGACAGAGATCACAAGTAGGCAGAGAGGCAGAGAGAGAGAGGAGGAAGCAGGCTGTCCACAGAGCAGAGAGCCGGATGCGGGGCCCGATCCCAGGACCCTGGGATCATGACCCAAGCCGAAGGCAGTGGCTTTAACCCACTGAGCCACCCAGGTGCCCCCACTTTTTGTATTTTATAAAATAATCAGTCTGAGACAGACTGGAAAGTCAAAAAACCTAGTTGTCCACAGTTTGAGAAGCACTGATCCCTTGACTCAAAGTCATTCTACAAACAATCACATATTAGCATGAGTAGCTTTTATGTGCCAAGGGCAGTGTTAGGGGCCACATATTCATAAACAGTCTATGCCTTCATGGAGCTTACAAGAGAATGAGGCAATAAATAAGCGAACAAGCTCTGGGCATGGAGAGTCCAGTGTTTTCCATTAAATCTCATTGCCTCCTGCTTGTGTGGACTGAAAATCTTAGATTCTGTGCCTCTTTACTACCACTCGTGTAGACTCACGTATAGAAATGATGTTTGGGAACACATGCATTACCTGTGGTGACTGTATTTCTTTTGAATAGAGAGACCTGAGTCTGTCTGTAGAGGCAAGGGTCTTCAGGAATAAGATCAGGGCATTTCTTTTCTTATAAACTGCCTTCAAACAATCTTACTATTTTGTGTGTATTCTAAAATGTGGTGAAAGGGATAGTCTATGTGCAAACCCCAAGTCATGATTCCTATCCTGCTTTAAACTGCCAAAAAAGTTATTTGTGAAATTTTAATCAGCCTTGTGACTTACTATAGTTTTAAATATATTTTTAAATTTTAGTCTCGAGTTTATAATCCTCATTTTAAATACTACGGTTGATAAATAGAATTGGCAAATTCTTTAAGAGGTAGACTTTTTAAAAAATGTGGCAATCTACAAGTATTCTAGCCTTAATCCACTTTAGATTTATGAAGAGATTTAGCCTGAGATGAAGGTATTTATTTTGCTTTATTATTATTATTGTTATTATTATTATTATTATTAATTTTAGTCCATGGGTTGTACACATAGCAATGATAAAGGGCTAAAATAAAAGAGATTGAAAAGAGATGTGGGGGACATTTTGAGAGATTTTGAAATGTCAGTCCAGTCGTCTCTGCTTAGTGAAGACTAAAGTTCATCTGGCAGTAAAAAAAATTAGTACTAATTGATACCATCTAGAAAAATAGCAGGGCTGTTTAAAGAGGGCTTAAGTTGACACTTGATAGCCAGGGGGAAAAAATCAAATAGAACTGTTTCACTGAATGAGGTGGGCAATAGATAGTGAAGAAGTCCCAGTAGTTCTCAGGGCAAAATAGCATGAAAGATAGTCAGGGGTAATACTTCCACTTAGCTGTCTGTAACACTGTGGATAAATGGACATGACATGTTAATAAACAGATCTCAATGATGTTATGAGATGCTCTAGTCATCCAAGGGATTGTTCATTCCTCTGAAAGAAGGATGTCTGATAATGTTTCAACCTGCATTGGAAATTTAATCTCTCAGAAAGCTGATTAAGCAATGAGAAGAAAATCCAACTCACAGCACCTGATTGTTGGTAAAAGGAAATCACGATTCTAAATACGCCACTTCCCAGCTCCAAAACGTTCAAAGACCAAAAGTTTTTGGCTAAACAGAATCCTAATAGCAAGATTCCTCTGCAGCTGGGCTCACGTTTCCTTTCAAGGCTTAGCTCCCACAATTAATTGACAAGAAAAGAGATGAGAAGGATAAAGAAGCTCATGTATCTGAGGATATAGTATAAGCCAAGAACTATACTGTATTTTTCCATTTTATCCTCACAACTCTTTCATTGCATAATTACTGTGAGGGTTGAATACAGTAATTAATGTCAAGTACTTCACACAGGTATTTAAATTAATAAAATTAATAGAATTAGCACATGGTAAGATTTCAACAGAATGTAGGCATTTATTAATATTTAGAAGAACATAGAGAAAGAGAACATCGACATCTCTCCTTTAGAATGGGGAAACAGATGACAATAAATGTTAAGTTGTTTTCCCAAAGTGGTTGTGGTGCCAGGGTTTTATGTGACTCACAAATCTTTGTTCTTCCCACTGTACCAAACTCTCTCTGCTATGACACTCTATTCTTCAGCTGAACTAGACTCAACTCTTCCCCCAAATATATCATATTTTCCCAACATTTTACCTTTATTCATATTTTGACCTCTCCTTAATGTCCCTACCTTCATTGCTACCTTCTGAGAGTAGAGGATCAGCTAGAACTAACTGTCCATTCCACACCTCTCCAATTCATGCATGATCCCCCATCTCCACAAACCATCTGGAACCAACAAAGCAAATGTACTGACTAAAGTTAGCTTGGCTTGGTTTTTTGTTTGTTTGTTTTCTGGGCTTTTTTTCTGCATTATGACCCTATTATTTCTGAATTTTTAAGGCCGAGGACAGACATGTATTTTAAACTAATCCTAACATTTGTTTCAGTTAATAATTATTAAATTCTATGTGTGCCAGGCAACAGACATACATCAGAATATTACATCAACAAGATGGAGAAAAGAGACTATACTTACAAAAACTTAATAAATACTAGATGACTATCTGTCCTGTAAATATAGCTTTACAGAAAAATAAGACCCTTCCCTAAAAATTCATGAAACAAACATGTTTAGATTTGAGCTATTCATAGCTCAAAGAACTCAATTATATTTCTAACACAACCCCCCAGGCCTATCCTTATTTGGAGCACCCATACCCTATAACATTTCTGGATTGAATTTTTCTGTGTAATACTTGGGTCTTATTTTTCATTATCCTTCAGATTTTCCTGTACTCCTCTCCCCAGTGCCATTCACTAGGAAAGAAATACAAAGACATCTCTGTATTTGAGACAAAGACTTGAAAAGTTATTGTTTTAGATTTGGTAATAAGCTCCTCATACAAGAGCTATTAAGTGTGCTTGTCCCAAATACTGCTTCCTCAGAGACTAAGAGATTGAGCTGTTAATAAATTCCTTTTGGCATTCTATCCTCACAAGTGTTGGTCATCCTCCCAATTCCTCCAACCCAAGTGCCATTTGATTAATTGGAAGCTTACATTGCTATTTTATTAATGTTACTCCTTAGTTTGCATTACCTTGTGTTTTATCATAAGACCAAGTCTGTTTGTCAGATAACTCTTAGCTTATTTCTTTATCACACTGTTCATTGGACTTGCCTCCCTAACCATTGACTATCTTCTTTTGGATGTTAAGTGTATTTGATTGCTTTCTGTGGATCATTAAAGTACTTTCTTTTAAAAGAAATTTGCTTAGCCATATAATGAAAAGTTCTGAATGTCAGTTGAGCCATTCGGGTTTATTTGGTGGGTTGTTTAAGATTATTTTTTAAAACTAGACATTTATTCCTAGCAACATTCAATTAGTTGGAAAACTATGATCCCTGGTTTCATAGTCACCCTGACTATAAAGTTCAAAGTTGTGATAAGAGTTTCTTTCCATGAATGAATGTAAGGCAGGCTAGATTCCTGCAACCTATTGCCTGTGAGTCAAGTGGGAGAATCTGCAGTCAATGTTGGACTGAGATGTGAAGCAGCTTTCCATAGGCTGCTTTGGCACACTTTGAAAGCATTTTTCAATTATTCTACATCCAAACTCTCCAAAGTTTCCCCATTGCCATTAGAATTAAATATAATCTCCCTACAATGACTGAAAACCCTATACCTTCAGGCCTCTGAGCTCATTTCCAAATGCACCTCTCCTTTTCCCACCACAATACAGTCATGCATGCCTTCTTTCTGTTGTCTTGCCAACCTCACACTAGGTCAGCCACTGAACTTGTACTCCCTAACCCTGCAGTGTTCTTCCTTTACAACTTCATGTGGCAACCTCTTTCTTATCATTTGGCCTTAGTTCGGATGTGATGTCTTCAAAGAAGCCCTTGCTAACACTCTGTGGCTGAAGGTTCCACCCTGCTCCCATCCTCCCCAGTTTCCCTTTATACCACTGCCCCTTTTTGTAGCATATCACTCTATTTCACAGTACACATCAATATCTTAAGTATTATTTATTTTGTTTTCTCATAATATGCTTCTTTCCACCAGAATGTAGGCTCCACAATAACAAGGACTTTTTCTCATCTGCAGATATATTCCCAGTACACAAGTCTGCCAAGGTAGGTGCTAAATAAATATTTGGAGAGTCAGTAAATACATATTTATTTATAAGAGAGAGCACAGCCTGTGGTAAGATCAAAGAAATAAGGCAATTAATGGCAGCTGTGGCCTCCACCCTGTTGTCCTGAGTAATTAAACAATGCTATGCTAAGCAATCTTCAGCACTGTGGTTAGCCTGAGCTACCTTCCTTGAAAGATGGTTTGGAGCTACTTGGGCCATTAGAGGGTCTCATCTTCCTTCACCACCTGTGTGGCTTATCATTTTTTCTCTTTCCAATCACTTACAGTACTATCTCTGAAAGGATGTCTTTGTTCTCTATGTCATAAACATCTTCTCTCATTCTCATAAGTGTGTCTTGATGACTGGATTCCCCCTGGTCTGAAGTTTTTAATAGGGTGGACCTGGAAGCATCACAACCATTTCTTACCTCATTTCCCTGGTAAGTGAATTCCCTGATAAGTGAATTCAGATGCTCCGTTTCACCATCAGTCCTAACTACAAGGGTGCTGGGATATCTGCTCTCACTGTGTGCCCAAGTAAAAAGAAGAAATGTGTCTGGTGAGCAGATGGATCCGTCTTCACCATTATTAATCTCTCTCAAAGGGACTATTGGGTGTTAGGTGAGATAACAGTTGGAGACACTTACCCCAATACCTGCTAAAATAAGTGGTTGTTTGAGGGTGCCTGGGTGGCTCAGCCGGTTAAGCGTCTGCCTTCAACCCAGGTCATGGTCCCAGAGTGGGCTCCCTGTTCAGCAGGGAGACTGCTTCTCCCACTCCCCTTACTTGTGTGCTCTTTCTCTCTATATCTGTCAAATAAAATAAATAAAAATCTCTTTAAAAAAAGTGGTTGTTGTCATTAATTCAAGAATGCACAGGGGGAAAGGAAGCCACACCATTATTCTTTCTCCCACCGTTTAATTCAGAGTAATTTCTGCATCTTTGGTTGTAGGAAAGCTGGTCTTAGAAAAGTTCTCCAGCTGTCTCCTCCTATGAGTAGAAACCCAGACCTTTTCTACTCACCTTCCCCAATATTACTGAAACAGAATAACCATCCAGCATTTATATGAGGGCAATAAATTTTAAAGAAGTATTTCCTTTTATACATAATCTTAAATGCCATGCTTAGTAATATAAAAAAGTAGGTATCAAAAATTCTCAAGCAAACTTTAATAGTAAATATTAATTATGTTGAGGAAATAGGGGGCACACACAATTCATACCCCCTTTGCTAAAAATAAATTTTTAAATGACCTTATGGAGTTATAATTTACATATCATAAAACTCACTTTAAGTGTGTAATTCAATTATTTTTAGAAAATTTATAGGGCAATAAGTCAAGCAGAGAGAGTCAATTATCATATGGTTTCACTTATTTGTGGAGCATAAGAAATAACACAGAGGACATGGGGAGATGGAGAGGAGAAGGGAGATGAGGGAAATTGGAGGGGGAGATGAACCATGAGAAACTATGGACTCTGAAAAACAATCTGAGGGTTTTGAAGGGGTGGGGGATGGAAGGTTGGGGGAGCCTGGTGGTGGGTATTGTGGAGGGCACGTATTGCGTGGTGCATAAACAATGAATTCTGTTACACTGAAAAGAAATTAAATTTTTAAAAATGGGAAAAAAATTTATAGGGCTCCACAACCATCACCATAATATAATTTTAAAACATTTCCATCATCTCCAAAAGTTCCCTTATGCCTATTTGCAGATTTGCAGTCAATCCCCAACCCCACAGCCAGCCCCAAGCAACCACTCATCTGTTTTCTGCCTCCCTAGATTGCCTTTTGGGGAATTTATATAAATTGGGTCATATAATATCTGGTCTTTTGTGTCTGGTTTCTTTCACTTAGCATAATTTTTTAGTGGTCCATTCATGTTGCAGTATATATCAGTAGTTCATTCCTTTTGGTTGTTGAACAGTATTCTCTAATATTGATATATCACAATTTGCTTAACCATTTATCAACTGATGAACATTTGAACAGTTTTCAGTATTTGGCTATTGTGAATAATTTTAGCAGGGCTCCCCATTCTTGCAATGGTAGTTAGATGCTACCCTCTAAAAGGTTATGTCCAAAGGTTATGTCCAAGCATGTTACTGTATGTTATAGTAGGAGAGCATTATAGTGGAAAAATCATCAGATTTAACATCAAAATAACTTGAACATATGCCTACCTTCTCTCTTTTTTGAGCTGCCTGACTGTAGGGATAACTTCACACTTTTTGGTATTAAGAGCCTAGAATGGTATGTGACACAGTAGATGCTCTACAATGTATTTCCACTCTATTGTCCTTACTCCATTGTTCTCTGTAATAAACTTACAGCATCCCCAGATGCTGGGACAAAACTTCCCACATTCACATGGATTGTTTCATCAATATTGTGAATAAAATAAGAGTACCTTTAGTGTACCCTTGGAGGAAGTGTTTGGAGGAAGTTTGGAGGAAACCACTTTGTCTCCCTCACTCTTTTCTTACTGCTCAATAAAATAAGAGCTTCTATTCACTCAGAAGTGTTGGTAAGAAGCATCTACCTTTCCTTCTAGATCTCATTTGTTCCCGAATATTTGTGTGAGAGAGGGGGAGAAAGATCACAGGAAGATACAGAGAGAGGGAGGGAAAGAGAGAATCTCAAGCAGGCTCCACGTTCAGTGCAGAGCTCAAAGAGGGGCTCAATCTCATGATCCTGAAATCATGACCTAAGCCAAAACCAAGAGTTGGTCATTCAGTCAACTGAGCCACCCAGGCACCCTTCACTTGTTCCTCTTTATAGGAGGATTTGGAATTTATCTGTTTGATATGTTAAAGAGTCTAATATTTATTAAACCATATTTTTCTGGTGGTTAGGGTTAACATGGTAAGTCACTACACACATAGAGAAAGCCTCCCTCTTTTGTCTCTGACTTGGGCTTCCTGGGTGGACATGGTGAGGCATTGATGGTTGGATAAGTTACTGCTGTAGGTCTTACTGCTCAAGGGAATATAATTTTGGAAAGAAATATTAGAATGCTAGATAGGCCATAATCAAGCTATACTTGCCAATCCAGCTTTACCTTCAGTAAAACTGACATTACAATTTTCTGATTCCTGTGCTTAGTTTTCAATCAGCTGCCATTTTGAGGGCAAAGGATGTGATTAATTCCCTCAAACCCAACATATGGAGGCTATTTGTCTTTTACAGAAAGACAGAGCTGGGAATATATTTAGGCAGACTTACTTTTGTAGTCTTTTTTTCCTTCCATGTGTGGAAGACTCTTCTTAGGACTAACCACCCAGTAATGTAATATTGTTATCCTATCATTTAACACAAGTTTACTCAATCCCTCTTGGGTTTCCCAAAGGAATTTGTGAGCTTTCTTTCTCTGAAGTAACAAATTATAGTTTGAGTCTGCCTCATATACCACATCAATCACTTGTTCAGTCCCTAGGATTGCTAAATGATTGACCCAATTGGATTGTTTTAGCTGCCCAATCATTTGGATTTGGGGTGTTAAAACAACTGAAGTGGTCTGACTACTTAGACTTAAAATGCCTGAAAAACCATGATGAAGGCTAAAACATTCAATTTAACTGGAAAACAAACAAAATTGTGGAATCTTTTAGATGTATCCACATATGTGCACAAGCACAAGAAGTGTCTCTCAGATCCTCATTCTCACTCCCCTCCCCTCCTCTCCTTTCCCTATCTCCCTTCTCCCTCCTTTCTCCTCTCTCCCTCTCATCTCTCATGTTTCTCTACCTCGATATTTTTTCTTTCTTTTTTTTATTGAGGTTTACTTGACATATAACATTATATTAGTTTCAGGTATATAACATGTGATCACCATAATAAATCTAATTAACATCCACCACCATATACAGTTTACAACCTTTTTTCCTTGTGATGAAAACTTTTAAGATCTTGTCTCTATGTGTCTTTATCACCCACCTTGTCTCTACCTCTCAGAGTTAGCAAATATTCATAATGGAAAAATATGCATTTTTTATTAACAGTGCTTCCTTCTCATTTCATCCAGCATCAGAATCTAAGAAAGACTTAAAAAAAATGGTTACATTTGTTTACTTGAGGATTGAGATGAGTCACTGAACTATTTATCATGCATAAGAAGAAACAACTTGATCTTGGCCAAAGGAGTTGAGATACAAAGAATACCTTTAAGAATATAGCAGGTCCAGCATATTACTAAAGTAGCAAAAGCCTCCCTGTAGTCCTTAACACTAAACTATCTAAATCTTTAATAACATCTTGAAGGTTGCCCTCTTTACTTACAATCCAATGTCATCCTCTTGGAAGCCAACCTCATTCCATTCTTCACCTCTAAGTGCTTTTGACCATGGGTGTTTGGCTAGAGTCCCTCAGAGAATGGAAAATCATTGGCTTTGTAAAGATCCAAGTCCCAACAATTACCAAAGTAAAATAAAAGCTGAACAAATGAAAGTAGAAAGAAACACGTTAATCTTTTAGTAGAAAAAGGTCATCATCTTCTAGGCTTCAACTTAGCCTTTGATATAATATCATGAAGTCATCTTTTAAGACTGGAAAATTAAAGTTGCAAGTGCCCCTCATGCAAATGTTACATCAGCCCAGAAAATACAGCTGGGTTATCCCAAGAAGTTCAATGCCTTGTCAATGATACAGCAACAAGTGTTAGGGAAATCCCATGAGCAGCTCTCCAAAGAGAGCTTGTTGAGATTGTTGGCCATCATTCAAGATTATAACATCCTCATTTTGAAGAAAATCTCAAGAATCTATCTTTTGAGATTTTGGCTCATCAAGACATGTTACTCTCAGTACTGCTGAAAATAACCATATCCAAAATAGTACAGAGCCCTGTCCAAGACAGAATGTGAGGACATAAAATTCTCTGTAATGTGTATAAAGGAAAGAACACAAAAAGTCTTAATTAAAATACTGTGATATTTGGAAAGTACTTTCTCTTATGCAACAGATTACTCAGTACATCAAATGCTTTTTTTTGAAACATGGAACAATTTAATCGTAATCATTAATGCATTGCAAAATGGTTTTGTTTCTGTCCTTTTTTATTTCTTTTAAAATAAACTGACAATTGTCCTGCTGTCAAAACTCACTGTAAGACACCATATGCTTTGAATGTTTTATCCTGGATTTTAATTAGACCTGAAAAACTAAATAGAGCCTTAGAGATGAAAAAACTTTTGTATTAACTTATTAGATTTGAACATTTCATCTTAATGTCTATTATTATTAAAAAAAACTCAGGACCAGCACCTTCACTCTTTGTTTTGGACTGACCATTGTAAGTAATTCTCTGCCTCAGAATGGTATCAGGGAGGAAAACACCTTGGCTGCTTCAGATATATTCTATAAAAATTCAGATATATTCTATAAAACATGTGCCAATAGTTTTCAGGTCAAGCAGGGCACTCCACAGTTCACTTACAAAGATAGGCTGATTCTTTATACTATATACACATTTTTTATTAATCTTTAATATGTAAAATTACAGAGAATAAAATAACAAACACCCATTTATCTACCATATACTGTTAACAAACATTAACAGTTGAATATGTTTACTTTAGCTTTGGTGATATGAGTCTTTTTAAATTACAGTGTAATTAACATACATTGTTGTATTAGTTTCAGGTGTACAATATAGTAATCTAATATTTCTATATATCACTCAGTGCTCTTCAAGATAAGTGTACTTTTAATCCCCACCACCTATTTCACCCATCTCCCCATCAGCCTCCTCTCTGGTAACCATCTCTTTGTTCTCTGTAGTTAAGAGTCTGGTTTTTGGTTTCAATAGATAGGTGGGATATTATTTAGCCATAAAAAAGAATGAAATCTTGCCATCTGTAACAACATGGATGCAACTAGAGCATAGCGCTAAGCAAAAAAGCCAGTCAGAGAAGGACAAATACCATATGATTTCATTATATGTGAAATTTAAGAAAAAAGAAAGATTTGGGTTTTTTTATTATTCATTTGCTTTTTTTAATAGATATATGTGTATATACTAGGACATTTATTTTTTTTATTTTAAAGATTTTATTTATTTATTTGACAGAGAGAGGGAGAGATCACAGGCAGAGCAGCAGGCAGAGAGAGGGGGGAAGCAGGCTCCCTGCTGAGCAGAGAGCCCGATGCAGGGCTCAATCCCAGGACCCTGAGATCATGACCTGAGCTGAAGGCAGAGGCTTTAACCCACTGAGCCACCCAGGCGCTCTGACATTTATTTTTTTAATTTGTTTTTCTTTTCGAGTTTTATTTAAATCCCAGTAAGTTAACATATAGTATAATATTCATTACAGGAGTAGAATTCAGTGACTCATCACTTGGAAATAATTCATTATTTGAAAATAACTCATTAGTTGAAAATTTTATTGTGTATTTATCTTGCCACATTTGCCTGCCTCTCTCCCAGAGCATATCTCTATCTTACCTTTGGTATGAATCTTTCCCATACAGGTTTTTATTCCTTCTTTCAATGGAAATAGAGATAACCAGTTCCAATGTATAGGACTATTTTATCAGAGCATATATGCACTTCTTACTTTTTACTCATTAGATTTTTTTTGCATTATCAATGTCAATACATTTATGTAGCTCCTTTTTAAAAATTACAATAATCTATTTCATTAGCTAAATCTACCACTACTGTTTATTTATTTATTCTCTACTGATTTCTATTTTATTTTCTATTTATTTTATTCTCTACTGCTTCCAGTCTTCACTAGTAAAATCAATGCTCCTTATAACTGTCTCCCTATGCACACATGCCCAAAGTTTCTCTGGGATATATACTAAGAAGTGGAACTGCTAGATTGTCAGGTGAGTGCCTTTTTAATAATACTGTTGTCAAAATGCTTTCCAAAATGTACACTCTTTCCATCACTGTGTAAGTCCTATTTTTTTTTTTAAATTTAAGGTTTATTTAAACATATAATGTAACCCCACCACCCTCTCCCAACCCCTCTCCCCCCCACCCCCCTCAGTTTGTTTTATGACATTAAGAGTCTCTTTTGGTTTGTCTCCCTCCCGATCCCATCTTGTTTCATTTTTACTTTTCCTACCACCTTAACTCCCACCCCCGTTGCATCTCCACTTCCTCATATCAGGGAGATCATGTGATAGTTGTCTTTCTCCAGTTGACTTATTTCGCTAAGCATAATATGCTCTAGTTCCATACATGTCGTCGCAAATGGTAAGATTTCATTTCTTTTGATGGCTGCATAGTATTCCATTGTATATATATACCACCTCTTCTTTATCCATTCATCTGTTGATGGACATCTAGGTTCTTTCCATAACTTGGCTATTGTGGACATTGCTGCTATAAACATTCGGGTACACGTGCCATTTTTTAAATCTTCACCTGATATTCTCAGACTTCAAACATTTAGAATTTTCAGATCTTAAAGCTGTTGCTTTTCAATGGCTGTAATATTGTATTTCATTATTATTTTAACTTGTATTTTACTTATTACTAACCTTACCAAAGTGGATTACCCATTTTAATTTCCTCTTTCCTGAACTGCCTCTTCATGTCCTTTTACTCATTGTTATGGGATTGAAAAGGAATTAATATGAAGAACAGGTTGGAACTATAAACCAAATTAACAGTGATCAGCTGTTACGAATAAGTTAAACATGCTCAGATGTATCTATTAAATTTTAATGTGCATATTCTTGGGCTAAATGTGCTAAATGCATCCTGTAACTTTGTTTAGCATTACCTGTGCTTCACACACACAGAGGTGTTATAAAGATTGCCGTACTACTCAGAAGAATGGCACTCAAATTACCTTTTATCCTGCAAGGTGACTCTTCCAAAAACATAGATTTGTAGGATCCTGAGATGGAAGGGGAAAAAAGGCTATTTCAGATATGCAATACCTTTTCCATATCTTCTAAGGATAGCTTCTGTACCTTTTTAAAGCAAGAGAAACCATTTATTTGTTCACAGTAATATGTAAGCTTAATCATTTGTATTCAATCCAACAAAGGAAGCAGGCATCCATCCATTATTGTCTGGTATCTTTTTGTTGTTCTTACTCTATTGATTTGTAGGAGTCCTATATGTATTCTTGGTGTTAATCCTTTGTTCTCTGTCATAAACATCTTCTTTCATTCTTATTTATTGTATCTCTTATTGTTTAGTATTTTATAACTTCAGTGTGGTTAAATGTATTGATATATTCCTTTATGACTTATACTTCTTGTATAAATCATATACAAGATGCCGTTGGATCTGGCAGTTGCTTGGGTGATGCGAAGCCTGAAGATCCACCTGAAGCAAATGCAGACCCTCTGGGTGTTTTGGTAAACACGGATTCTGAGTCTGATAAAGAGGAGAAACCACAAAGCACTGTTATACCCAAGGAAGTGACACCAGCCCTGTGCTCACTCATGAGCAGCTATGGCAATCTCTCAGGGTCAGACAGTGAGCCAGAAGAAGCTCCCATTAAGACTGAAGCAGACGTTCTGGTGGCCGATGAGGTTTTTCATAGCAATACTCCTATGAGACCCAGTCCCAGTGCTAAAGTGACTGCTAGGAAGTATGGGAGCCCAAATAAAAGTTTTAAACAGACAAAACCTAAGAGGAAAAAAGGTTATCACAACTATCAAACGTTATTTGAACCAGGGACACACCATCCATATCTCCTGGAAATGCTTTTAGCTCCGGACATTCGACATGAAAGAAATGTGATTTTGCAGTGTGTTCGGTACATCATCAAAAAGGACTTTTTTGGACTTAATACTAATTCTGCAAAAACTGAAGATCACTTGTTTAAGTTATCTTCTTTACCTCAATGTAATGAAGATATTCTTTATATTCTTTGAAAAGATTGTAAGATCTTGGGGCACCTGGGTGGCTCAGTCGGTTAAGCATATGTCTTCAGCTCATGTCATGATCTGGTGTCCTGGGTTTGCCGCATTGGGTTCCCTGCTTCTCCTTCTCTGTCTGCTGCTCCTCCCCCAACTTGTTCTTCCTCTCTCTCAAGTAAATAAATACAATTTTTAAAAAAAGAAGAAGAAAGATTGTAAATGGAATTGAACACATGCATATTTTTTTTTCACATTTGGATAGGTAGTTCCACCACCATTCACTATAGTTTAACATACAGTAATGAAATAACACTCATGAAGTGAAATCCCATACATGTAAGATCTATATGCTTTGGGGTTTTTTGTTTGCTTCTGCTTTCTTTTTTGTCCTTTTGATGTATTTGCCCTTTACTGAGCTAACACCATAAGTATGTAGATTCTATACATAAACAAATAATATAAATAAATATCTAATTCTATAGATATATAAGTAAGTCTTGATAACTAGCATTGTAAATGTGTCTTTCTCCTTCTCCCTCTTCACAATTAGCTCAGGTTTCTTTTACTTATACTCTTTCATATTTATTTTAGAATCAATTTCTCAAATTCTATGAAAAACACTATTGAAACTTTATTGAAATCACAGTGAATTTATGGATAAATTTGGAAGAGTTGAAATCTTTATGATGTTAAATCTTCCTACCTATAAACAAAGTAAACATCTTCAGTTAATCAAGTCTCTTTGTAAATGCTTCAAAACTATTTTATAATTTCACCCATGTAAAACTTAAATAACTGTTTTTAATTTCAATTTCTAATTATCTTAACTGTTCTGTTATATAGCAAATGCTTTTTTAAATTTCTATAAGATTTTCAAAGCACTGATTGCAGTCATTACAGGAACATTATGGATTTTATATATAAATTTTATCCCCACCATAATAATTTAACAGGAGATACTTCTGCATATTTTTTAAAATATTTTATTTATTTATTTGACAGAGAGGGATCACAAGTAGGCAGAGAGGCAGGCAGAGAGGGAGGGGTCCCTCGCCGAGTAGAGAGACTGGTGGAGGGCTTGATCCCAGAACCCCGAGATCATGACTTGAGCTAAAGGTAGAGGCTTAACCCACTGAACCACCCAGGTGAGAGTCTAAAAAATGTGTTTTTTTCTTTTTATATGTAATCTCTATATCTCTTATGTCCTTTCCTTTCTTACTGTAATTATTAAAACCACTGGCACAACATAAATAATATTGGTGATAGCAGGTTTTTTTTAAAAGATTTATTTGTTTATTTTAGAGAGTGGTGGGGGAGGAGCAGCAGGAAGAGAGAATCACAGGCAGACTCCCAGCTGAGCCCCTGAGATTATGACCTGAGTCAAAATCAAGAGTTGAATGCTTAACTGACTGAGCCACCCAGTTGCCCTAGTAATAGCAATGATTTTGAAGAAACCCAGTCATATTTCTTGTCCATTTTTTATGTTTACTAATTGCTTAATAAAATAGCTTTCACTATGAAAGAATACTGAATTTCATTGAATTTATTTTACATTTATTGAAATGATGGTATTTTCTATCACATTTTATTTATTAATGTACCAAATACATAAGTATATATTTTTTGTTGAATAGTTCATCTATGCTAAAATAAATGCTATTTGGTAACAATGATGTATTCAATTTGCCTAACAACTCTCTAGTAAAACTGATCCAGAGAAAGAGATAAAGTATTATAATTCCACATCTACATTTAGAAATGAGATCAGCCCTTATTTTCTTTTTTTTTAAAGATTTTATTTATTTATTTGACAGACAGAGATCACAAGTATGCAGAGAGGCAAGCAGAAAGAGAGGAGGAAACAAGCTCCCGCAGAGCAAAGATCTATTTGACACAGAGAGATCCCAAGTAGGCAGAGAGGCAGGCAAAGAGAGAGGAGGAAGCAGGCTCCCCGCTGGGCAGAGAGCCTGATGCGGGGCTTGATCCCAGGACCCTGGGACCATGACCTGAGCCTAAGGCAGAGGCTTCAACCCACTGAGCCACCCAGGTGCCCCAGCTCTTATTTTCTTATTATACATGCCTCATGTAATTTGGGCATCAAGTTTATCAAATTTTACTAGCATTAAGAAATGAGTCAAGTAGCTTTGCCCCTTCTGTTCTCTAAAAATGTCAAAATCAGAATTACTTTTAAGCTAAAGGTTTGCTAAAAATCCCTGGTAAAATTCTCTAGGTTTGGTGCCTTTGTAGGAAGAGTGTGAATTGTGATTGTCAATTAACTATTTTAATGTTATTGGCCTGTTCAGGTGGGCTTTTGTTGTTTTGTTTTGTTGAATTGATTTTGGTAAATTGTATTTTAAATGATCCAATTTATCTAAATGTAGTCATAAAAATGATCATAATATTCTCATTGAATTTGAGAGTTTAAAAATGATGGTATCTACAATTTTAACCCCATTTTCCTCCTATCTATTTTGCCTTCTTTCACTTGATCAGTTTTCCAGATGTTTATTAGTGCTTCTTTTTCTTTCATTTAATTTTTGGTCTTATTGATCATTGTAACTGTTTCCTATTTAATTTTTGCTCTTACCTTTTATTATTTCCTTTTTTCTCCTTTTATAGGACTCAGACTTTTTCTTCAGATTCTATAGAAAAAATGTGGCTCATTAAATTCCAATCTTCTCATTTTATTATATATACATAAATTCACTTCTGAGTACCACTGAACTATCCTGTTTTATAAATTTTCCCAAGAAATGCTTTGAGTACATAATCACAAGTTTCAATTTGTGGTGCACTTTTTTAAAATTTCCTTGATTCCTTCTTTAACCAATTAACTATTTAGAAGTTTGTTTTTATTTTCTAAGTATATGGATTTTTTTCCCCATTTTCTTTTTGGTTTCAGTTTTATTGCATTACGCTCAGCAAATAGGAATTTCTCTTTTCAATTATTTGGAATTCATTGAGAATTTATTTTAGCCTGATACAACATCAACTTTTGTAAATGTGTCATGTAAACTTGCAAAGAGTGAATTCAGTATTATGTGATTATTTGTGTGTGTAATCTTCATGTATATAATACATATCCTTGTATATATATAAACATATCATAGATATGCCATATGTATGTATTCATCAAGCTTATTATTTGGGCTGCTGCATAATATTTATAACTGTTCAGTTTTATGAAGCACAGTTTAAGAAGATAGATACATTTTTTAAGACTCAGATTTATTAAATACCAAAATTGCTTAGTTTGTGAGTAAAATGCATTGAGCCAACACTTTGTAAAAGCATGGTATTATGTACTAGGGAGAAAATATCACACAAGTCCCCGATGTCACCAAGTTTATAACACAGTTATCTTCTCAGAAATACAAAGTAACCTCAGGAAAACCAATATTAGCAATAATAATGACTAAACTTTATGGGGCTTTTATAATGTGTCAAGTGCTATTCTCATTACTTTACTATTTAATTTCACTAATTCTCACAATCAAGTGAGAAGGCTGAGCAGAAGTTAGTATGCACACTACTGGAAAGTGGCAGCACTTTTGAGTGTCTCCAAACTCAAAATGTGAAATATTAGCCTTTTGTTCTCAGCTGCAGATGCTTAACTACAATTCTGAAGATAGAAGGGCATCCCACTGGGTTTCTAACACCACCCTGATTCAATATTTTGATTTCCTGTATATAAATCTTATCATAGCTGTAGCCTTCACTGTAAGCGATTACAACTAAAGAAAGAAACTTTCTTTCCCCCTAAATATGCACCATCTCCACATGTTCCCCATAGAGATTAAAAGAGTCACAATTGGATTTACTTTTAAGCCTTTTAAAAGCTTGATACCCTAGTTCATTCAAATTTATCTTAAATAATTGCTTTCTTTGAAAACCACAGAATTTTGTTAACTTATAAATGAAGAATTAAAACTTATAAATGAAGAATACATATGATCTTCTCTGTTTATATTAGGAAACCAAACTCTAAGAAGACACTAAAAGTCCCACAGTTCAGTCTATGAAGAGTCAGATGTGAAATTGTATTTCCATAGGATTTCTAGCTAAGCTCTTTCTTTGATCTTCCATAAAATGTTGATGGAGATCTGATACCTTGGTGATATTGAAGATTAGCTTCAATAATGTTTACCAAGTAATATAGTAATATCAGTTCCTCAAAAGAAGTTAAGCTAACTAAAGTCTTGGGATTTTTTTTGTGTTTTTGTTTTTAATGGACATATTTTGATTCCTTATATAGCAACACAGAAAGCTTAAATTTGGGAAAATGTAGAAATCCAATGAGGTAGAGTCCTAAATAAAGTTCGTTAAAATTTTATCTGCTTAACATATAATCTTTTTAGTTGAAGTTTGATTTTGTTTCCACACATTTTCATGGGTTCTACTTTCAAACTGTGTTATGGAAGTCTTAGCCATGTAATGCAGGTTCCCTTGGGTCTACCTAAGTGCTCCCTGGGTGGAAAGGAGACCTAGCTGCTGGAGTTCTGGGCCTCCAGCCCTTCTTCTCTTCATCTAGAGCAGTTCTGCTTTTATCTGTGATAGGCACCAGACTCAAGGATAAGATTTCATTAAAGGACTAGTTCTATATCCACTGTTTCAAGCCATTTAATCAGCTAAAATATCTTCTTTTCTAACTATATACCTTTTATAAGCCTTTGTAGTATAAGTCAGTTATAAAACAATAAACAACCTGATATCAGAAGCTTGCCTCTCTGAAAAAAACTTCTCAGATACCACTAAATAGGGCAGTGCTATATTTATTTATTGCTCCTGTGCCAACTGAATTCATCCTTCTGGAATCCTATCATACAGGGGTATAGTTGTGTGTATGTGCATGTGTGTATTTTATCACATTTATACTTTTATAAGTAGGGAAGTTTATATCAGTGGATATGTTATCTGTAGAAGACCTAGTTTCTTAAAAATACTTTGCTTCAAGTAAAATTTAAAAATAATAATACCAAAAGACTTAGAGTTACATTACAACTATTATCCTAGCATAATTATTCATAATCTCCCTTTTCATCTTCAAATACATCCTAGTTTGGGTGATCAGTTAGATGGTCACTATATTTATGTAACACTTACTAGATCTTCTAAGCAATTTACATATACATATACTCATTTAATCTCCATAACATCTTAATAAGATAAATGCTGTTGTTATCTAGTCTTATAGAGAAGGATATCACAACACAGAGTGGTTAGGAAAATTGTCCAAGGTCAAACAAATACTCAGAGAGAATGGAATTTGAATCCAAGCAGTCTGGTTTCATTCATCTATGGCCTTAACCTCTATGCTAGTTTATGCTTCATAAGGCTTGATACTTGTTTTCCTTCTCCCCCTTTGTTATCCTTTTAAATGATCATGTTGCCATGAGGATACCTTTTGGGTGTTTCCCACACCAACTTATATATGAATTTAGGCCCCCCAGATGCTTTGACACTCAAGAGTATTTTGATCTAAACTTTCTAGAATTGGCTGTCTGAATAAGAATGCTTATGGATAGAAGAAAAGGGAGAAAAAAGAAGGAAGGACTGAATACTATCATCAGACACCTTGGTAAGAAACCAAGTGTTTATTCTTCCTGGGCCCATGCTGTAGAAAATGGGTGGTGGAAATCAGAAGAGAGGGTGGCTGATATTTGGAATTTGGAGATGACTGAATTGCACAACAAAGAGAAAAAAGATTTTCATGTTTGTGTAAAGATTATGATGTTTGAGCTAGAAGATAATTCACTGCAAGAGGATATGTTATAAAAGTGACTTTTAAAATAAAGGAGAGAGAGTTCAGCTCCCACTCCAACACTGGAAGCCAAGGCCATATTTCTTAGCTGCTGCCAAGATCCACCGACATGTGTCAAGTCTGAGATATTTAGTCACTTAAACCTGCTGTGGAAAGACAAATTCACATCCAGGGAGTTGCGTTAAGAGGACTCTTCAGTTTCTTTAAACTTGATCCAGGAAAAAGTGGCTGCTATTCTGTTTCACTGAAATTCTTATCTTAGCCATTGCAGTTCACATTTCTAGACAGCTTTAGAAGTTTTTCCAAGGATATTCAAAAGTCCAAGAATGGCATGCGGTCCTCTTTCACCAGGTTATATCTTCCCTAGTCCCAATATATTATTGTATTTCTAATTAATTTCAGTAAAATCACAACAATTATGTCTTAAACATTTTAGATAAAATTCAGGTACCTATAGCTTTTAGTTTCATTTTAAACCATTTTATTTTATAATAAATATTTTTATTTATTTGTATATCATTTATTTTATATATTATTAATATTTATTTTATAATAAATACTTTTTTCTGATTTTTTCTTCTTTGCCAGATTCACTACAATTACTAGTAATAATATGCAAGTATATAGAAACTTTTTGCACCTCAAACTTATTTCCAAGTTTTTTATTTCATATTACTCATTCAACATAATTATGAGGTGTGTTGGGGTCCCCAAGATCACCCCATTTTGGTGATTTGTTAGAAGCACTCACAGAACTCTACATATAGTCTTACTCATGGTTATGATTTATTACAACAAAATGATACAAAGTAAAATTAGCAAAAGTAAAAGGCAATTGGGGTAAAGTCCAGGGGAAAGCAGGCAAGAGCTTCCTGAGTCATCTACTGGTATAATCACATGGATAAGCTTAATTCCTTCCAGACATGAGTTGTGACAACAAATGTGAAATGCTATCTATCAGTTAGGCTCAGTATCAGGTTTTTTATGTGGAGCTAGTAATATAAGTGCCCTAAGCCTGGCATGTACACAAACTTTAGACTCTCAGAAGGCAAACAGGTGTTCAACATACACCATGTTATTTGTACAAGCATTTTTGACACAGTGAACCACTCTTACAAGGAAATAGAAGGAATTTTCCTAAAATCCATGTTCCCAGATAAGTCAAGGGCCCTCCTATAAGCATACCTTTCTAATGATAGCACCAGGCTTGCTCTTCTCCTGCACATGTTTCATAGCTTGATTTTCCATAGGTAAAAATAACTTAAATAAGCCAAATTCTTTTCTCATAATCAGGAGTTTCTGGTTGGGCCAAATCAGCTCCTACCCAATACTCTTCCTAACAGATTATACAGCTGCTTAGAAAAGCATCTGATACCCAAGCAACTTAAGGCTGCTTTAAATAAAGTGAAGTGACTAATAAGCAAAGATGCAGTTACAGCTTTTTGTCCTTCATATATGAACTGGAATAATAGCCCCTAGATTAATGCTGTCCATGGTAATTTTCAGCAATGATGGAAATCTATAATCTGTTCTAATACTGAGTACTTGAAATGTAGCTAGTGTGACTGAGAAACTAAATATTTAATTTTGTTTACTTTTAATTAATTTTATTTCATATAGCCACATAAGTCTTATAACTATATATTGTAAGCACAGCCACAGATATAATTTGATTTGCTTTATTGAAACACATTATAGTAAGATTCATAGTTTAAGCCCCTGGACACCCACCAGAGTTTCCTTTGGATTTCCTGAAGGCCAAACCAATACAACCATATGGTCCCCCCAAAATCTTCATTTCTTCTGGTCTTAATCCAAAATTTCAGCTTTAGCCAAAATAAAGACTACTCCCACACCATTGACTACATTTTTTTTAAGAATCATTTAAAAAATAACCTAGTGTATGAAGATTGGTAGTAGTTTATTTGCATAAATAATACTGATTGACAGCCCTTAGGAAAAGGAAAAGCCTGCAATTCTATAAACGCAGACATATACTAGCACAAAATAGTGAATCTCAACGTGTAAACATCAGTTAATATATCTTTAGAGTTTACTGGCCACCATGCTGGAAAAGAGAGAAGGGAAAAAAAGCAAGAGTAAAAGTTTTCCTCAAAAAGTATATAATGAAATTGATAACAAATTTTAACTTACTCCAAATATTAAAATGTTTGGCAGCCATACCTTCATGATATATCTCAAAAGTCCAGTAAAGTTATTTTTATATTTGTAAAACAGAATAAAAAGTGGTAGCATATAAAGTAAGCAAAATCATTTTTCAAATGTAGTCAAAGATCTATTCTTGTCTTCCATGCCAATATAAAAATTTCAAATTTTTCATCAGGCTAGAAAGTAAAAATAAATGAGTGCCATCTTATGGTTGCATCTACCACTCCTATGTGATAAAAATTGCCCCCACTTTCCAAAAAATGTTCCTATTAGAAATGCTTTAGACAGATTTGGTCTCTGGGTCAGTTTCAGAATGTAGAAAAAAGCAAAAACAAAATTGAAGAATTGGAGGTAGAAGGAAGGGCCCAAGATTATTCACCTGAAGTGAACACCAGAGTGAAAACGATTTTTTTTTTTAGATTTTATTTATTAGTTAGAGAGAGAGAGAGAGCCAGCACAGGCAAACAGAGAGGCAGGCAGAGGCAGAGGGAGAAGCAGGCTCCCTGCTGAGCAAGGAGCCCAATGTGGGACTCAATCCCAGGACGCTGGGATCATGACCTGAGCCAAAGGCAGCCGCCCAACCAACTGAGCCACCCAGGCATCCCAAAGATTTCTATAGAAAATAAGTAATATTGGTAACAGAAAAAGGGACTTTCAAAATTCGTAAAGTGAAATTGGTAGCCTATGGAGAAAATAAACGTGTGTGTGTGTATAGATATATATCTATATACATAGACATATATTTCAAGATCTTTTTAAGGGAAAATAAAGAAAAACTATTTAAGGTGATGTTTACCCTACCAGTATTAAGTTGCTAATAAATGAGGAAGGGAAGAATAAAATAGGGAAAAATTGTGACTAAATCTAAGTTTTATTCTACTTATATTCAAAATGCTATAAAACACTATGAATAATAAGAAAATTGCTTTTCTACTTAACACATAAAAGCTTTCAGTAGAGAAAATGGCACTCAAAACTAGGATGTTTGGGGCGCCCGGGTGGCTCAGTGGGTTAAAGCCTCTGCCTTAGGCTCAGGTCATGGTCTCGGGGTCCTGGGATTGAGCCCCACATCGGGCTCTCTGCTCAGCAGGGAGTCTGCTTCCCCCTCTCTTTCTCTGCCTCTCTGTCTACTTGTGATCTCTGTCAAATAAGTAAATAAAATCTTAAAAAAAAAAAACAACTAGGATGTTTGATTGCAGTGGGAATCAGCCAAATTTTTCACAGACTTATCACAATAGTGCATGGTACTAAAACACAATGATCCATGACAAATATTAGGAAAGTATACTAAAAACCAAAGATTTTTTTATAACAGAACTATTTGGAATCTTTAATATGTTCATATGCATTGTGAATACTCAGAGACAAATTTGAGTTTCATAATTTTCTAAACTTTAATGGGTAAAAGATCATTTCTTTTTTCTTTTGGTGTATATCCAAGTACTAATGCTCTACAAGGACATTTTGGGAAACACTGCTTTTATTCAATAGTTCCAAATCATCTTCACTGAAGAAGACTTTTGGCATCCATTCTCACTTGCTCTACCTGGACTCATTATCACGAAGGAAGTCGTTTTATCCCTAAATGAGAACTTGCCCTATTAATTATGTTAGACATCACTTAATATTGCCAACATAGTCAATGACTTCTTTTGAAATTTAGCTGTAGCAGTGAAATTATAATCCCATTCATAGTCTTTAGGAATGCTGACAAAGTTTTTTTGCCACAACAACTTAGGAAATCAAGGAATATGGCAATAATTGTTTATTAAAGGACCACTGGTAACATAGGTACACTATAAAAAGAGATTCTGGTGGATAAATAATGTAAGGCACAAATTGGATAACTGTTCACCAAATTCTTTCTTTTTTCTCCTAGTTATAAAGCTAGGGCACATTTCTCAGTCTCCTTTATATTTGAATGTTTTCATCCAACTAATTTCTAACCAATAAAACATGGGTGATATAAGATATATAACTTCCAGGTTTGGCCCATAGACACCTCCCACATGATCGTACACTCTCTCCCTTTTTCCCAATTCACCAGCAGAAGTTGGTCCCCAAAAGCCTTGGAAGCCACGAATTGAAAATAAGTCTCACTCAGCCTGGGTCACTGAATGACTGCATAGAGCAGAGACCACCCTCTATTATCACACCTCTGACTGAACTTTACATGAACAAGAAAGAATGGTATTAAGTCACTGAGATTTCAGATTTATTTGTTCATTGAATCTAAAACTACTTTAAAGATTTTATTTATTTATTTATTTATTTATTTATTAGAGATAGAGAGAGTGGGAATGGGGGGAGAAAAAAAGAAGGAGGGATAGGGAAGGGGAAAGAATCTCAGATTCCGCACTCAGTATGGAGCTCAATGTGGGGACTGATCTCACAACACTGAGATTATGACCTGAGCCAAAACCAAGAGTTGGAGGCTTAACCAACTGAATGACCCAGGCACCCCAACATCTAACACTACTTTAGCCACCAAAGAGGATATAGAGTTTTTTGAAACCAAACAGTGGCCTAGTTATATTTGGTTAAAATTTTTAAGTTTTGTAACACTACTTTGGTTTCTTCTTTTTAATGATGTTCCATATCCTATGTGTTTATTTTCTTATATTTGTAGAAACAGTGAGAAAAAAAGTAATGCAGATAGAATCAGAAAGTCCACCTAAACCAGATGGACCTAAAATATATATTCAGAGCACCCCATCCAAAAGCAGCATTACACACATTCTTTTTGAGTACACATGAAACATTCTCCAGGTTAGACCACATATGAGGCCACAAAACAAGTCTCAATGAACTTAAGATTGAAATCTTATCAAGCATCTTTTCCAACCACAATGGTATGAAACTAGAAATCAATTTTTTAAAAAATACTGGAATGTGAGAAAAAAGTAATGTAGGTAGAATCAGAAAGTCCATACATACATATGTATGGAGGCTAAATAACATAAACAATCAATGGGTCAACTAAGAGGTCAAAGAGAAATAAAACAATATATTCAGACAAATAAAAATGGAAGCAAAATGGTCCAAAATCTTGGGGATGCAACTAAAGCAGCTCTAAGAAGGAAATTTATAATGATACAGGCCTACCTCAAGAAATTAGAAATATCTCAAATAAACAACCTAAACTTATAACTAAAGGAACTAGAAAAAGAAAAACAAAGACCAGAGTTAGTGAAGGAAGGAAATACTACATATTAAAGCATAAATAAATGAAATTGAGACTAAAAATGGAAAATGTCAATGAAACCAAGAGGCGGTTCTTTGAAAACATCAACAAAATTAATAAGCCAGAGATATTAAGGAAAAAGAGAAAGGATTCAAATAAATTGGGAAATGAAGAAGAAATACATCCAACACAACAGAAATACAAAGAATTATAAAAGAATACTATTAAAAAATCACATGTCCATATAGAACAGTCTAGAAGAAATAAATTCCTAGAAACATACAGTCTTCTAAAATTGACTCCAGAAAACATAAAAACTTTGAACAGATTGATAAGTAGCAACCAAATTAAGTCAGTAATCAAAAAACTCCCAATCCCAACAAACAGAAGTCCAGGACCAGAGGGCATCACTAGTGAATTCTACCAAATACTTAAAGAATAGTTAATACCTATACTTCTCAAACTATACCAAAAAATTGAAGAGCAAGAAATGCTTCCAAATTGATTGCATAAGACCGACATTACTCTGATGTAACAATAGACAAAGGCAGTGCAATAAAAGAATTATAGAGGCACCTTGGTAGTTCAGTCTGTGAAGCATCCAACTCTTGATTTCTACTCAGGGATCAAGCCCTGCATCAGGCTCCACATTCAGTGGGGAGTCTGTTAAAGATTCTCCCCATCTCCCTCTACCTGTCCCCCCACCTCTCTCTCTCTCTCTAAAATAAATAAATAAATAAATAAATCTTTAAAAATAAGAAAGGGGCAACTGGGTGGCTCAGTTGGTTAAGCATCGACGTAGGCTCAGGTCATGATCCCAGGGTCCTGAGATTGAGACCTGCATTGGGCTCCCTGCTTAATCAGGAGTCTGCTTCTCCTTTTCCCTTTGCTCCTTCCCATACTCATGCACTCTCTCTCTCATACTCTCTCTCTGTCTCAAATAAATAAGTAAAAATCTTAAAAAAAAAAAAAGAAAATTATAGGCCAATATCCCTGATGAACATAGATGTAAAAATACTCAACTAAATATTAGCAAACCAAATTCAACAATATATTAAAAGGACCATTCATCATGATCAAATGGGTTTTATTCCAGAGATGCAAAGGTGGTTCAATATTCATAAATCAATCGATGTGATAAATCACATTAACAAGAGGAAGGATAAAAACCATTTGATCATCTCAAGAGATGTAGAAGTCATTTCACAAAGTACAAGATCCATTCATGACAAAAACTCTCAATAAAGTGGGTTTACTGGGAAAATATCTCAATATAATAAAGGTCATTAATGAAAACCCATCAGTAACATCAAACTCAACGGTGAAAAATTGAAAACTTCTTCTAAGATCAGAATCAAGACAACTATGTCTACTCTCACCACCTTTTATTCAACATAGTACTGAAAGTCTGAGCTGTAGCACAGTCAAGAGGAAAAAAAAGGCATCCAAAGTGATAAGGAAGAAGTAAAACTGTCACTATTTGAAGAAGACATAGTTTTATATAGAAAATCCTAAGGACTCTACCAAAAAATTATTGGAATAAATGAATTCAGTACAGTTGAAGATCACAAAATTAATATACAGAAATCCTTTGCATTTCTATACACTAATAATAAAGTAGCAGGAAGAAAAATTAAGAAAACAATCCCATTTACAATTGCACCAAAAAGAATAAAATGCCTAGGAATAAATTTAACCAAGGAGGTGAAAAACTTGGACTATGAAAACTAAGACATTGATGAAAGAAATTAAAGAAAATACAAACCAGTGGAAAGATATTCCATGCTCATGGGTTAGAAAAATTAATATTGTTAAAATGTCCATACTGCCAAAAGCAATTTACAGTTGCTTTACATTGCAATCCCTCTCAAAATACCAACATCATTTTTCACAGAACTAGAACAAATACCAAATTTCATGTGGAATCACAAAAGACCTTGAATAGCCAAACCAATCTTAAGAAAGAACAAGTCTGGATCACAATCCCAGATTCACTACTAATCTACTAATTTACTACTTATCTACTAATTTAATGCTAATCCCAAGATATACTACAAACCTGTATTTATCAAAAAAGTATTGTCCTGGGACAAAAACAGACACATAGTTCAACGGAACAGGATAGATAGCCAGAAATAAACCCATGCTTATTTGGTCAATTAATCTATGACAAAGGAGTCAATAATATATAATGGGGGATAAAACAGTCTTTTCAATAAATGGTGTTGGAAAAACTGGAGAACTACATGTAAAAATATAAAACTGGACCACTTTCTTGCAACACACACAAAAATAAACTCAAAATGGGTTAACGACCTAAATATGAGACCTGAAATCATAAAACTCCTTAAAAAATACATAAGCAATAATTTCTTGGACATTGGCCTTAGCAACATTTTTCTAGATATGTCCCCTAAGACAAGAGAAACAAAAACAAAAGTAAAATCTTGAGACTACACCAAAATAGAAAGCTTTTGCACAGCAAAGGAAATCATCAATAAAGGGAAATGCCAACCTACTGAATGGGAGAAGATACCTGCAAATGATATATCCAATAAGGGGTTAATACCCAAAATATATAAAGAACTTATACAACTCAGCACACACACACACACACACACACACACACACACAACTCCAAATAATCTTTTAAAAATGGGCTAAGGGGGACGCCTGGGTGGCTCAGTGGGTTAAGCCGCTGCCTTCAGCTCGGGTCATGATCCCAGTGTCCTGGGATGGAGTCCCACATCGGGCTCTCTGCTCGGCAGGGAGCCTGCTTCTCCCCTCCCCTCTCTGCCTGCCTCTCTGCCTACTTGTGTGATCTCTGTCTGTCAAATAAATAAATAAAATCTTTAAAAAAAAAAAATGGGCTAAGGATCCCAAGAGACATTTTTCCAAAGAAGACATACAGATGGCCAACAGGAAAATGCAAATCAAAACCACAATGAGATGTCACCTCACACCAATCAGAATGGCTAGTATCAAAAAGACAAGAAATAACAAGTGTTGGTGATGATGTGGGGAAAAGGGAATCCCCAAATACTCATGGTGAGAATGTAAATTGGTGCAACCACTGTGGCAAACAATACAAAGTTTCCTCAAAAAATTAAAAATAGAATTACCACATGATCTAGTAATTCCACTACTGGGTATCTATGCAAAGAAAATAAAAACACTAATTTGAAAAGATATATGCAGCTTTATATATATTGCAGTGTTATTTACAAGAGCTATGATATGGAAGCAAACCAAGTGTCCATCAAGACAGATACATAAATATATGCAATGAAATATTTCTCAGCCATTAAAGAGAATGAAATCTTGCCATTTGCAACAACATGAATGGACCTAGAGATAAGCTAATTGAAGTAAATAAGACAAATACCATATGATTTCACTTATATGTGAGATCTGAAAAACAAAACAAATGAACAAATAAAAACAGACTCTTACAAATAGAGAACAAACTGGTGGTTACCAGAAGTAAAGTGAGTTGAGGGGATGGGTGAAATAAGTGAAGGGGATTAATAAGTATAAACTTATAGTTACAAAAAAAAAAAAAAGCCATGGAGATGAAAAGGACAGCATTGGGGAATATAGTCAATGCTACTTTAATAAATTTGATGACATGGCAATGACACTTGTCGTGGTGAGCATTGAGAAATGTATAGAATTGTTAAATCACTGTGTTGTACGCCTGAAACACATAACATTGTATTTCAGCTATTCTTCAATAATAAAAAAAATGTTTAAATGGGAAAAGAACTGGCTATTTCTCCAAAAATGACATGAGTGGCCAACTAGCATCTGAAAGATTCTCAACATCACTAATCATCAGAGAAATGAAAACTACAATGAGATATTACCTCATACCAAGAGAGGGTGGCTGCTACCAAAAAAGACAAAAAAAAAAAAAAAAAAGCTGTTAGTGAGGAGGTAGTTGGAATACCTGTATACTATTGATGGGATTGTAAAATGGTGCAACTGCTAAGGAAAACAGTATGGGGTTTCCTCAAAAATTAAAAATAGACTACCATATGGTCCAGCAATCCCACTTCTGGGTATATATCCAAAGAACTGAAAGTAAGATCTCAAAGAGATATTTGCACATCCATGTTCATAACCACACTATTCATAATTACCTAGAGGTGGAAATAACCCAAATGTCTACTGAGGAGAGATTGAATCAAAGTATGGTACATGCATATAGTGGAACATTATTTAGCCATTAAAAAAGGGTGTCCTGTCACATGCTACACCATGGATATATCTTGAGGATATGATGCTAAGTGAAATAAGTCAATTAGAAAAAGACAAATGTTCTATGATTCCACTTACATGAGGCATCCAAAATAGTTAAATTCATAGAAACAGAAAGCATGGTTGCTACAAGAGGGTAAAGAAAGTGGGAAAAGGGGAGTTGTTGTTTAATGGATATGAGTTTTAGACCTGCAAGATGAAAATATTCTGAAGATCTATTTCACACAATGTGAATATACTTAATACAACTGGACTGTACACTTAAAAATGGTTAAGATGGTAAATTTTATATTACATATTTTCTATCACAATTAAAAATAAAAACAATCCCAGGCAAACTGAAACAAGCTGATCACCCTTGTACCATTACACTCTGCAATAGGAAGGTTTTATTATCATTTCATATTATCAATTCATATAGATTCATAAAATTCATGTTATAATTTCATGTGAAATTATAATTTCATTTTTCATTCATATTGATATCTTGGATTCTTGTCAGTTCATTCACATGAATTTCATATTCATAAATTCATATCAAATTCATATAATTTCAAATCCCATTCATATGGAAATCTCATATAATTTCATAAAATTTATCTCCTGCTTTTTTAGGTTCAGAGGCTACTGCTGTCCTGCAAACTTGAACATTTTCATTAGTTCTCTAGTTGGACAAAGATCTAGTTCTTTGTCTCTAGTTGGACAAAGATCAAGAAACATTAAATAAGACTTTACTGAAGCTTAGAACTAAAAGTCTGAAACTCTGTGTAAGCTCTCCTCCTAGAATACATAAAGATAGGACAGGCTGAATGGTCTTCAAGGAACAAGGTGTCTGATAAAACAGACTATTTTGTTTTTAATTATTGGTTATGTCCTTATTTGAAAGGCCATTATCACCACATCTTTAGGAAAGCCTAATTGCCACTGTCTGGTGTCTGCAGAAATGTGGGGAGTTAGGGGTTTGGCAATGTGTAAAAACTTGGATTTGAAGAGTTAAAGAGAATTCTCTTCAGGGCAGTGTTGAACCAGTGCCCAACTTAAAGGTGAATCCTGGTGCAAAATTGTGAGAGCAAACCATCCCATCCTATGTTGAGGTTCTCACTCCACAGCCACTCTTGGATTAAGTTCTCTGCCTTACCTACCTGAAAAATATTTGCTTTAAGATTTAGCTGAGGAGGGGTGCCTGGGTGGCTCAGTTGGTCAAGCATCTGCCTTTCGCTCAGGTCATGATCCCAGGGGCCTGGGATCAACCCCCCACCCCCATGTCGGGCTCCCTGCTCAGCAGGAAGCCTGCTTCTTCCTCTCCCACTTCCCCTGCTTGTGTTCTCTCTCTCTCTCTCTGTAAAATGAATAAACAAAATCTTAAAAAAAAAGATTTAGCTGAGGATTCACCTTTTTATAATTTTCTTTAGCCCCCTTTTCCAGAGAGGGAGCTAGATAGGCACTCCTTCATCTCTGCTCTCCACAATTATGGATATGGTAGCTTTGTTGTTTTAAAAACAAAGAGAGAGAGATCTTTCACTGGCCTAATAACTTTTTATAGATATTAAGATTCTTTCTTGCTTATATTTGTAATACTCATTCAAAAAATGATTGTTGAATGAATATGTGAATTCAAGAAGCAATTTGAACCAAAGAATCAAAGATGAATGAAGTATCCTTCATAAAAGTTTCTCCACATCTACCTTTAGATAAAACAATTGTTTTAAAGTTCTCTCTTGTGGGACACCTAGGTGGCTCAGTTGATTAAGCAGCTGCCTTCGGCTCAGGTCATGATCGCAGCGTCCTGGGATGGAGTTCCACATCGGGCTCCTTGCTCGGCAGTGGGCCTGCTTCTCCCTCTGCCTCTGCCTACCACTCTGTCTGCCTGTGCTCGCTCCTGCGCTCTCTCTCTATCTGACAAATAAAAAAAAAAAAAAATTTTTTTTAAATAAAATAAAATAAAGTTCTCTCTTGTACCTTCCATCACAAATAAAATTAGTTTCTGTGGATCTCAGGGCAAATTTTCCAAGATGCATCCCACTGAGCAGCACATGGCTAAACAAAGCCAAATGAACAAATTGGACTCCCCATTCCTTCCCCACTGCATCCTGTGACAAAAACTGTAATGTTTACCTTCTCTTTTGTCTACATTTTCTTTCCATATATTTTTAAATAATTTGACCATAGCATGAACTAATCATTTCCCAAATTTCCTGTTCTTAAAAGTATAAAAAGTATGGTTTTAATTAGAAAGAACAAAGGAAAAAAGAAAAAATTTTCTCATCCTTTCAAAAGTTAAAAATGATTTGAGAATTCCTTATAATCAAATTCTATACACAGAAAAACTATTCCTTCAGGGCTTGCATTCTGTACCCTCCAAATCAGGTTAGGATTAATGGCTAGTGTTTTTTTCTTAATCCTATGGAAACATTTCTTTTAAAAATTAAACGGTATTAGAACACTAGTAGCAAGATCCTAGGAAGGGACTTTTGAAATTTCGTGCTCCTGATAATGAAACAGAATTGTAAAGCTCCAACCTAAAGTTTTATTTATTTAAATATATACAAAGGACAATTTTTTCCCTTCTGTAAAACCTCGAAAAATGTACCAGGACTTTTGCTAGAAATGTGACAAAGGGAAAATAACAAGTTGAGTGGAGTCAGAGAAATCTGATCACAAACTCCAAACCTACCACCAAACCAAAAATCTGCACATCCCAAATCTACCACTTATTAGTTGTGACCATAAACAATTCATTTAACTTACTTGAGCCTTTATTTTTTTTAATATTTTATTTATTTATTTGACAGAGAGAGAGAGAGATCACAAGTAGGCAGAGAGGCAGGCAGAGAGAGAAGGGGAAGCAGGCTCCCCACTGAGCAGAGATCCCAATGCGGGGCTTGATCCCAGGACCCTGAGATCATGATCTGAGCTGAAGGCGGAGGATTAACCCACTGAGCCACCCAGGCACCCCGTTGAGCCTTTATTTTTCACAAATAAAATATATTTGATAATAAAGACTTCATAATATTCTTATGAAAACTATATATTATATATAAAGTATGTAACAGAGTGCCTGGCACAGTTGGTGCATATTAAGTGTTATTTCCCTTTTTCTCTCTTGAAACATTAAATTTAAATTAAAATTTTATGAAAACTCATGTGTTGGAATAATTCCCAATAAGAAAATGATGAAAAGACATAAAACTTGGCCAACAGTTGATACCTGTGTCACCTGTATTAGTATTATCATGTAATTAGGATAACTATATTTCTTGTGATTTCTCTTTTCTTGTCTTGACATAAATTGGTTGAAATAGTGCCATGGAGCCAATACTAACTTTTTTTATTACCACTCTTTAAAAATAACTGATAGAATATTCTTGTTTACATGTTCAGGAGGAAAGAACCAACTGACTTTTCAAAGGGACTGCCATGCTTCCAATCCATACTTAAAGCCTGTCCTACTTGAATTTGCATTTTATTCATTTTATTTTATAGTAGAAGAAATAAAATAAAATCAGTAACAACTTTCCTTTTGAGCCCAAAATTGTTGTCCTGTCTTCTTATAGTAAAAGCTTTTTAACTTTTTAGGCCCTTGAATATTGACCTTAAAAATAGTCGCTTCAGGGTGCTTTGTAAGATCATCTCACAATGGTAAGTCAGGAAAGAGAATGTGTATGTGTGTGTCTATGTGTGTGTATACAGTAACAGAGAAATTTTATGGTTTCCTTGACCTTATTTTGGCAACCTGAGAAGAAAACTTCTGGGATTTGAAGATGTTGTTCCAGAGAATTTATGTGTACTGAAGCTGATACTTGGGCTTCTGAGCCATTCCCTCTGGCAGTTAAATATGTTCTAAAAATTTTGGCTCTATCATGCAAGATAGCTTTAAAAATACTAAAATAAACAAAAAGAAATGACAATTCAACTAAATAAGAAAATATTTACTATTTTTAAGAAAGCTAGGAAAATTTTTTGAAATTAAATGGAAAAACACTAGATGTTTTACAAAGAATTCTATATCTTCATTCTGTCAGGGAAGCTATAGTTCCCTTTGGATAAATAGAAGTATGGCTACTTAGTTTCTAATATCTGAAAATGTGTTATTTAAAATTGGACTGTTGAAGCTGATTAGTTCTATATTTGTTTTCTACCACTAAAACTGCTTTTATAGTTATAGCAAGAATAAAATACATAAAAGACTAGGATTCTGTCATTACCCTCTAATACATCCTAGAAACTCATTATGAATATCTGTCTTTCATTTTGCATGTGCTTAATAGATCTGAAACCTGAGTAAAAGGCATAACAGGGAACCCACACATACACACACACACACATCTTCTAAAATATGTTTACAACTCTATTATCTCTCTCCCATCTTCGCAGCAACTTCCTTCTAACTCTGCCTTCAGTCCAAACCTCAAGGTAGTCATGGATTTAATCCCAAGTTAGATCTTATCCCAAAACCAGATATGGCCATACTGGCTCTAGTATGGCCATGTGACTATTTGACCCAGCTATGTATGGTCCCATGAAATACTGGTGTTTCACCAGTTCACTGGATCTAGTGATCCAAAAAGCAATGACTTTTTTCAGTTCACAGTGGGAAAAACATTCTAACAAATAGAATATTCTCAGTGCTTAGTTTTCCTCAGATATTTTTTCATACACAGTTAGAGCTTACTATTTATCTACTGTGATATCCCCACTATACTGATTTCTTTAGCAATTCCTAGAACAAACTATACTTTATTTTATACTCCTCTGTCTTTGCACACACTATTTCCTTTGTCTTTCCTTCTTCCTTAACTTCCCACCTTCCTTGCTCTAATAAAACCCTTCTCATCTTTCAAATGACAAAATAGGTGATACTTAATCTTGATCTCCTTTTCTGACTATGCCCTTTATGATGCCAAACTTGATTTAGATACTTATCTCAGGTGCTTTAATTGGACCAGGTGCATAAATGTACTGTAGCATGATCCCTCTGTAATGGCACTACTTTTTTACTATTGTTTTTGGTATGTGACAAACTCCAAGGCAAATACTGAAGGTATGGTCTTCATGGTATCCTCAAGAGCTAGCATTCATTCAGTAGTGTGCCATACTTGTCTTAAGAGATCTTTATTGAGTGGCATGAAAGAGTGCTAACAGATGATAAAACTGAAGAAATTGCAGACAAATCTTAAAAAGTTGAAAAGAATTATTAAGCTAGTTCAGTAGTTTTTCTTCCATAGATGCTTATGATTATGATTTTTATATTGTATACATATTGTATAATTATTTTCCCATGTTTTTCTTGGGGAAAAATGCTCCAAATATAACTTAAACTACAACTGCCTAGAATTTAACCACATAAACATGTTTTGAAAATCACTACCCCCAACCATTTCTTATTTTTCCTCTGTCATCAACTCTGTTCTGGTCACACTTCTTTTGACTTTAGCTGCTTCTATAATCCCTTAATATATAATTGGCATAAACAATGAGACACTTCTAACCATGGATCTCTTACTTACTTAAAAGATTTACTCCTATTCTCAGCCTCAACTACAAAGTTTTTAGAAAGAAGAAGCTTGTAGAGTAAGACTAAGTACTGGAGTAATATGAGATTATCATCATAGGTGAGTAATATGCTATCCTATCTTCTCTACTGTTTCAGGAAATATCTTTCAAATAGCTCTCTATGTGTTGAGGATCTATGTGGGAGTATACTTTATTTTTTTTTAAGATTTTATTTATTTCCTTGACACAGAGGGAGAGCGATCACAAGTAGGCAGAGAGGCAGGCAGAGAGAGGGAGAAGCAGGCTCCCCGCTGAGTAGAGAGCACAATGCGGGGCTCGATCCCAGGGTCCTGGGATCATGACCTGAGCCGAAGGCAGAGGCTTTAACCCACTGAGCCACCCAGGCGCCCCTGTGGGAATATACTTTAAATAAAGGACAGCAGTATGTGTTATTGCTGTTTGTTCCCTTAGGGAAGAATATATTTAAAATTCAGTTTTCCTGTGTGAGCTTGGAGAATCCTCTTAAGTCATTGAAAAAGAAAAGGCTTTTATTAAAGTGCCCCTTTAATTGACATTACAGTGACTACCAGTATCATCCATTTAACACATGCAAGAACTGTGACCTGAGGCATAGATGGCCATTAAGATGTCTGAGAAGGTCTAGCTAAATTACTTCAGGAATGAGAATAGGAGAGATGGTGGGAGTAACTGTGGTGGGAGTGGTAATGATGATAGTGGTGGTTAAAGCCTCAGTAGCAGCAGCGGTATTGGTAGCAGTGGTAAGACTGGTAATGGTTGTTGGTGGTGGCAATGGTAATATTTTAGTGGCAGTTATTTTGGTGATGTGGTGGCAATAATAATAGTGATGGTGGTGGTGGTAGTCATGGATAGAGTAGAAGTATTCTTTCTGTTTAGTATTTTAGAGACTCAGAGAAAGACCAACAGAGGTGGCTTTTGTTTGTTTTGTTTTCTTTTGTTTTGGCAAGTTTTTAACATTTTATGGATTTTCAGTGGAGCCAGTTTTTCTCTATTCAATCCAAGTATTCCTGGAAGAAGTAACTCTACTGCTCTGGGGTGACACGGTGACCTTCTCTCTTCTTAGATGGCCCACCACACTCAGGTCATCCTTTCCAAGGTGTCCTTGGGGACAGTCTAAATCCACTAAATAATGTGTAGAAGTAGGCCTCTGCACAGGGCCAGGCCCTTCTTTGGGCTGAATTTGGACCTTTTCTTTTCTTTTTTCCTTCCACTCTACATATAACTGAAGTCACATTTGTCTTTTCCTGTCAGAGATTATTATTATTTCTAAGAGGGTTGACTTTTTTTTCCCATGAAAACTTAACACTCATTCATAACTAATTGTTTTCTTCCCAGGTTTTTTGTTTGTTTTTGTTTTTGTTTTTAAATTCATGTTAGGGGTGCCTGGGTGGCTCAGTTGGTTAAGCCTCTGCCTTCGGCTCAGATCATGGTCTCAGGGTCCTGGGATTGAGCCTCACATTGGGCTCTCTGCTCAGTAAGGAGCCTGCGCCCCTCTCTCTCTGCCTGCCTCTCTGCCTACTTGTGATCTCTCTCTCTGTCAAATAAATAAATTAAAAATAAATAAATTAATTAATTAAAATAAAAATTCAAGTTAGTTAACATATTGTGTAGTATGAGCTTCAGAAGTAGAATTTAGTGATTCATCACTTACATATAATACCCAGTGCTCATCACAACAAGTGTCCTCCTTAATGCCTATCACTCATTTAGTCCATCCGCCCTTACACCTCCCCTCCAGCAACCCTCAGTTTGTTCTCTATAGTTAAGGGTCTCTTATGGTTTGCCTCTATGAGGGTGACCTTTGAACAAGCCTCTGACAAAACTTCTCCACAAATATGCAAGAAAAACAGAATATTCAGTTAATACTAAGAAAAAGTCTTCTATTCATACTGAGGTGATATGGTACCCAAAACATGGTGCTCAGATATGTTAAAATCATTTCTTATAGAATGCCGTATGCCATCTGCCCCTCACTCCCCTCAGACTATACACACCACATTTTCATTCACTCCTTTAATTATTTATGTAGAATACTCAAACCAAAAGTCATACCCTCTGAGAAACCTCCCATGACACCCAACCCACCATAGTCCTCAGGGCTTTCCACTCACCAACCATTTATCATAGTTTTAAATTATTTACCTATCTCTTCAGTAAATAAAAAAGATCCTTGAAGACAGACAAAAGTTATGCTTTTTTTCATCTTTGTATTCCCAACATCTAGCACAGAGTGAAATAAATGTTGAATACTTGGATTAAAGAAAGAATAAATGTTTCCTATAAGACGGTGGGTTGCTTTGAAGTAATGCATCATATCTTTTTCTTCTTAGCTTTTTCTGTCCATCTCCCAATATTTTCTACATAGTAAGTTCTTTGTAACACTGGAAGAAAAATAAATTCAAAGGACAGCTTTAACATTCATTCATTCATTTAATTTACTAAACAACACTAAAATAGGTAAATATTAGCACTCCACGATCCCTTCCATTCCTAAGATTTAATGGTGTGATGATGCTAGTGAAGTATACAATTACATGTGTGAAGGAACGCCAAAAACGCTTTACTTCAGTCACACATTATTTCAGGAGCAGAGCCCAGACTGAGCTCAAGCGTTTTTGCTCCTTTTCTAGTTCTCCCTTCACAAAATCATGTTAACTTATACCTCATTTCTTTCTCTTCTGATGAGTCTTTTTTAATATGTGGTATTAAGTACTTATGAGAACAATCCTCCTTCAGTAAGACATAGCATTAATAGTAGTTGCACTGTCTCTATTTTTAGGACCCACCTTTTCCCCAGTTAAAGCAGAGGCAGTCACCTTAGAAAATAACACCTGCAAAGATAGAGGAAAAACAATGATTTGGTCCAGATGGCAATGTTTGGCAGTTGCCAAAAGATTCATGTGGCCAGAACTCTAGGCCAAATCAATTCCATCGCACCTTTGCCTGGAGATGGGCTGAAAACAAAAACATGGTCAATTTCCAGTTTTCCTCTCACTTCTTTGATGTAGAATTTCACCCATTAGGGACACCATTCTAGGACCAGAGATATAAAAAAAAAAAAAAAAAAAAACAAAAACACTGGCCTTTATTATCCTTTGCTTGTTCCCTCTGACACTGCTTGCACAAAGAAAAGGAGGTGGAAGATTTCCAACTTGGGTTCAGCTCTCCTGAGAAGCTTGTGGTTTCGTGAGTCTGAAAACAGTATAGTCATTCCCAAGACTACTTTATCCAATAGTGTGCATTGGATCCCGTGCTCCCAAAGCAGAGCTCTAAAAGCCATTCCTTCCACGAGAGCCAGTTCAACCAGCAGCCAAGAGTCAACCTTGATAAATACAATTTTAATAAGTGCTAGAAAATCAGGAAATTGCAGGCCCTTGGCTCTTGTAATTTTTATCATACTGAGTTCCCTACAGAGAGCAAAGGAAGAGCCAGTAATGTGTCATCCTTTCCGTCAGAGTCCTGCAAAAGTCAGTGTTGAAGAGGCATTTTCCTGTCAGGTACTACTGTATATCAAATGTATCCACCTCTTGGAGGAAAAGGCATAATTAATTTGAAAACAAAGAGAAGAGTCTATAGCAACACTGGCAGAGGATAAGGTTTATAAGCCGGCCCAAGGGTACTCCAAATCTACCATAAGGGAAACATCTGACAAAGAAAAATGTGTGCTGGCAACTTGTTTGATTGTAATTTCAATGAAAAATTGAAACCATACTTCCACAGGATTAAGCTTCCCTCATTCAGCAGGAGGAGGTTCCCGTTAATAAATATGGACCATGTTAGCATCCCCTGCACTTCTCCTTTCAGGCTGCTTGCTTCTAAGTATACATTGTGAGCTGGAGATGGAAGAAACCTTCTCAGAGGTGGTAGAATTGGTTTTTAGGATGTTGAAGACTAAACTGGTTGCTTTGGTGACAAAAAGTAGACTTTTTCCTTGCAGATTCAATATTAATTAGAGGAATAAGTTAGTCTGAAGGGGTTCCTTCCAGAGAAATAATAAGAATCTCTTGATGATATGCAGGAAGGGCCCATAGTTTACCTATTATTGTGTAATGATGCTGAATGAAGGAAAGACATTTTATCTTCCCCATTGGCATATATCTTTATTTTTGGCATATGCAGGAGAGTGGTATAAGGAAAACGGTCATGCTCTTGGTTTACAAAAGAACAAATGTTTGGTAAGGAAGAGCAACTTAGAACCCAAGGGGTCCTTCACAGCATGTGTTTGCAAAGAATACCAGAACTGTTTACAGCGTGTAAATATCCCACAGAGTCAGTCAAAATAGTGATAATTAATGTGTTTAAAGATTAATGAGCTCAAGACCAGTATATGGTGAATACAGCTGACAGTTTAACAAGGGCTGGAAGAAAGACTTATTTTGTCTATATTTTCATTTATTTATCTTTACCAGCATGGCTGCTTGTCCTGCATTATGGTCCCCATTGCCTCTTTTACAGTATTCTGACCATCCACAGAAATACACAGATATTGACCTCCTGTGAGTAAATGTTTCATAGAAAAATCAATCCTTGGGATAGAGAGAGGATTCTCTACTCCGGTGAAATTATTTCACTATATAAAGTATTGAATTATTTGGGAGTGCTTGTAAGAGAAACACACATCTGGTGGGAGGAAGGAAAATGCATCTGAAGGTTAATCCCTTATGAAAGGGCCTCAGCCAAAGAATCTTCTATAGATGTGTGATGGATACACTCTCCCTAGGTAGCTCTAATTATGCAGAAAAATGTCTGATGTTTCTCTGCCATGTCCACATTTTATATAGGTTTCTAAAGGTAGGAGCTGTGTCTTTAAAACATCAACTCTTTTATATGGCATATGACTGATGTTTAGATAGTAGAGTAAAATAAAATACCCTTTTATAGAAACTCTGCTTTTATACAAATCAAGAGAAAGAACATAAAAATCAGAAGCCAAGAGTCTTTCCAATACAAAAAATGAATAAGACTTGTTATAACCAAAGAAAAAACAGCTGGAGTTTTAGATATTACATTAAGACTAACTCCAGCTCCACCAAATTCAATCCAAGCCTGATTTAAATCTTCTTCATTTCTTCCATTTTTTAATGAGCAACCTAATGGATTAAAATTATCATTCTATTTCCAGAAGTTAAGTTACTAGGAGTGTAAGCAATAGGAGGAATCACTCCAGTAACTCCAACAGCTTTCTGCCCTCACAACACCCTGTTGGGCCATAGTGGAAATGAGAAATAATTTATTGTGTACTTCTGAATTGTGAATTATTGTGAATAATTTATTGTGTACTTCATAAAGGTCATGGAGGGCATCAAAGATCCTCTACATCCCTGGCTATATCACCTGATTTTGTTTAGAGACTGTTTTAAAAAGAAGGACGAGCTGTTCTTTCACATCTTTCTCAGTCCCAGAAGACAGGGGACAAGCCTTGGTAGGAAGCAGTTTATATTAGGAATGGCCTAAGGGAGAATCTCTTTTCTCTGTGAACAGCCATCACTACTAGATCATGATGTTGGTTGGAGGCAAATAGATGAATGAAAATTCTGTTTCCTTGGATACTTGAAACTGAGATGTTTTTCAAATGAACCTTGGATAATTGAAACTGAAATGTTTTTCCAATGCACCAAAGGCAAACTGAAGAAATGGAAATAACTAGAACACAGAATATATGGTCACAAATATGTGGGCCCTGGATCTGCAGCATCAGCATCATCGGGAACCAGCCCCAAATGCAAATTATTGAGCTTTTTCCAGACTTACTGATTAGAAATTCAAGAGGTGGAGCCAAGCAACCTGTTTCATCAAACCCTCTAGGTGATACTGAAACTTGCTAATATTTGAGTATCATTGCTGTAGACTAAGGACAAGTACAGAGTAGGGGTACCTGGGGAACAAAAATGCCTTCCAGATGATAAAGATTTGAGAAAATGGTGGTAGCAACAAGATGGAACAGTGTAGATGATAGTTGCAGACAATGGACTGACTAATAAATTAATATTTTATGACTATAATCCTTAAATATATATTCAACTTGACCTATAAAACAATGCTGTTATACATTCAGTACTTTTTAAACTTCTACTTTAATATTGAGTGAAGTCTAAAGTTTTGGAATTAAGGGGAAACATGACATTTTACTATTTGGGACCTTATCTAAATAAATACCAAGCATTAGTAATAATAGAAAGACCAAGTAAACTAAAAATCAGCTTTGGGAAGATTCAACAGACTCTTTCTTAACAGATTCCAGTTAACCGATTTCTTAACCAATAATCTTTCTCCACAGGTCAATAGTTCTACATTAGAACAAAGAACTTTAGTTCAGTAGATTTGTTAAGCAATGAGATGGCTAACACAAAAAAGGTGCATAAGTTTTTTTTGTTTTTTGTTTTTTTTTTAGATCTTAAATAGATTATTGTGGGATGGTTTACAAGCAACCCAATTAAATGGCAAAAATATACATTACTTTCAAGTTTATCTTCTGATCTCAGTCTACAAGTTCATAAATATAATTTTCACAAAAATATATCTTTTTCAGCCCTATATAATTTGATAAGTAAGTCTTTTCCTTCTAATGTGAACCCAAAAAGCATTAGATGGTTCTCGAAGGATCAAGCATTTAGCAGACAACACGCTAGAAATATATTTTTAAATAGTTTTACTGTCTTGAAGTGATTGAATTAGATTTGTCTTACCCTATTTCTTCCTAGCTGTATGTCTTGAAACCAGGCCCCTAATCTTTCTGAAATATATTTCTTACTTTTAATATACATCTAATCATACCTTTCTCTAAATGTTATGAGCTCAGATGGTGTAATGAATAGTAAAGTCTTGGTAATATTTAGTTTGTGTGCTATATGGCCAAAAGATATGGCTTTTAAAAATCTAGAACATTCATATGCTTTCAAAAGTGTTCTTTTAGAATCATTTAACATAAGAAACTTTGAAGTATATATTGACACAATATAAACTATCCCATAGGAATCTTTGATTTTTTTTTAATAAGTAAATTTTCACTCTGTTAAATATAACGGCTAATTTAGTTTCTTCTGAACAACCTTAAAAAACTTTTTTTTTTTTTTTTTTGCATATGAAGGTTATTGGGTTGAAATTGTTTTTCATCAAGACTAGGCAAAAATGATACTGGCAAGCAATATTTTGGCTTGTGTTAATACAGGGAGCAATTGTAAAGGGGAATACTTGGCTTTTATGTTCACTTAGCAATCTATAGCCCAAAATAGAGATGCTCAAAGAGCTGTTTTGCAATATCTCCATCCTTCTAATACGTCAAAAAGCCAGGATGATGTAGCCTCTGGGAAAAGAAGACATTTTGGGAGCTGTAAACAGAACAGCAGCCTAAATGCTCAGGTGACCTGGAACCACAGACAGATCATCACATCAGATTTGCCAAACAAGAGGGAAGGTCTTAAGACACAAGCAGCTGAGAAATGAGTTGATCTGATGAACTTTCGCATGATTCATGGTCAGAATACAATGAAATACAGGAAGATCTGAAAGATTCATTGAGATCATATTAAACTTTTACCACTCTTTAGTCCCCAGAGAATCTAGTTATCTGAAAAATGCGCATATAAATCTGGTTCATTCAACTTTTCAATGCTATTTCAACTTCTAGGAGGAATACTGCCTCCTTCCCCACTTTGCTAGTGGCAATATTTAATGAAATGTTCTATTTAAGAGTAATGTACTAGGGGAAGGTGATTCTCCTCAAATAACCTACCATTTCTATGAAATCTGGCTTTGCAATCTATGCTGCTGAATTTTATATGAAAGAAGGATTTTTACATTGGGAGAAAATCCAAAACAAAGAGACTTGGGAAATACGACTTGCTTCACTCTGCAGGGACAACAGAGGAACTTCCCATTTGCTGAGATTGTACTTCTTAAGTAGTTACATATGGTTTGCATCTGTTCATCTTTTGAGTGCCCTATATCTTTAATATTCCACTATTTAGTGAATTTTCTATTAGTTTTAATCATTTAATTAAAAAAATAACTTTCCAAAATGGCACCCTTTGAGTTGCGAGCCCTGTATCCTTCACTAAAGTAAATCATTCTGTGGCTGCTTCATAACAGGAACCTCCTGATAAGAGCACTAATAATTTGACTCCACTCATTTCATTCAATAAGTATTGATTGCTCACATTTTAGGCCAAATGCTGGATATGTTTTTAAGTTCTCCCTCTAACTTTTACTGTCTAATAAGCATTCACTCTACACAATGACATTCTTTTGACTATTAATTGAAATTTTTCAAAACGAACATACATTTCTATTGAAAATATTATTATTTATCATGTACCATAAGTGAAAATAGCACAGGATGAAAAGTAGGAAGCTTGGGTTCTGCCACTAAATTGTTGCATGATCTTAGACAAGTCCCTTAACCTCTGTGGTGCTGGGTATCCTCCTGAGGCAAGTAAGCAGTTGGACCAGAAAACTGTTAAGGTTATTCTAGTGCTGGGACTTGTGGCTTTTCACAGAACAGTGCACTGTTATGATATAATCTCATATCCCTGTCTCCAATGGCAGTTGTGCTCTTGACAATTCCCACACAATATTTTGATTTCAGCATCCACTGACTAAGAGGAGGCATGGATCACTTGGGATGAACACCATAGCCATGGACTAAGAAATTATTTTTATCATAAACTATGACAACTACTTCCTCCATGTTCAATGTCAACTCAATTTCTCACCTGAAGGTTAACTGTTCTGTGGTCTGTCAGCTGCACACAGGCTGATTAAACCTCTGATGGCTGGCTCTGGCTGTCAGCTGAGAAACCAGTTAGAAAATATTTGGATCCTGGACGTTGACTTTGGGACTTTTTGATCCAGAGGGAGGTATCAAATATTATGTGGATCAGGCACTAAAGCCCTTCCCAGAATAGTCAGGTTTCCACTGTAATTGTGATGCTATAAACTGGATAGTAGCTGCCTAGGTGCTGTGTGCTTCAATCTAGAAGTCTAGAATGGTCCAAATGGCCCCCAAGGAGCAAACCTTTGAGGCCTTCCCAAACATAGAGCTCACAGCTGCCCCCACCCCCACCCAGGCTGCATGCAGCTGCTTAGAGCCACCTTTCCCGACATAGACTTAAGTCAGCTGCTCTTGGATTTGCAGGGCCAGAGGGAAATAGAGGAGGGGACAGAAAAGTGAGACAGAGGGAAACAGTGGTTTTCATGTCCTGTGTCCTCAAGGGGTTATCATTTGGATAAGTCTGAGAGTTCTTTCAGGACATTGTACAGACTCACTGTGTGAGAAATGATCCTCAATATCCTCACCAATAATGCCTGCAGCATTACAGAAATCAGGTATGTTACTCGGTCAAGTCCCTGGAGAGTAACCAGTCACCTTCCACCTTTACCAACTACCACACAGTCCCCACACCCAAGGCCCTTTCCTGTCCCTCAGCCTCTTCCTCCTTCCCCAAGTACCCCCTCTCATCTCCCTCCTAACTCATGCAGCAGGCCTGCATGCCCCCACTCTGTGGCGCCACTTGTGTGTCTAATTGTGTCCCTTTCTGTCTTCCTTTTTATATCTTTCTGACTTTTTTTCCGTCTCTCTTGTTCTGTGCTATGTGTTTTTCTCTTTCTCTTTCTCTTTCTTCCTCCCTGCCCTCTTCCCCACACCATCCCTAATTGACTTGAAAAAATTTTTTTTACTGTTTCTAAAAGCACATCAATCACCGATATTATTAATTTTGCTTTTAAATGTTACAGTGCTAATACAAATATATATTGAAAAGGAAAATAGATCTAAGTCCTTTTTTCTAAGTGTCTCCTATAAAAAAAGGGATCAGGAAAGATTTGGAAATTCTCTTCTCAGGCTTGAGAATGTGTAGTTTGGAGGGCCAGACGGTAGCCACCAAGTATCCCAAATTAGGTCTCTGCTTCTGGAAGCCCTAGAGGTGACATTCAGGCTTGGGAGTGGTGGTGGGTATAGCTATGGCCCACTCATCTCCCAGGGTCCTCATTGACTCCAGAGGCTGGTGCTCATGTCTGCTCTAGAACTCCTCCAGTGGGTGTTTCTACTAAGGTAGCAGAATAAATTTGTGGAAATCACACAAGCTTCAGAATTAAAAGACCTGAATTCATAATCTTTGCTCTGCCTTTATATTGGCTTTGATGTTACCACTTAATTTGTCCTCTTTCCTATTCTTTATATATGAAATGGAGACGATACTAATCTTCTTTATGAGGTTTTTTTTTTTTTAAGATTTTATTTATTTGATAGAGAGAGACACAGTGAGAGAGAGAGAACACAAGCAAGGGGAGTAGGAGAGGGAGAAGCAGGCTTCCAGCTGAGCAGGGAGCCCGATACGGGGCTTGAACCCAGGACCCTGGAATCAAGACCTGAGCCAAAGGCAGATGCTTAACAACTGAGCCATCCAGTCACCCCTTCTTTATGAGATTTTTAAGGTTCTTGGGACTGTGAAATGATAATGAATAGTGTATTAAACTGCTTCTTTTGGTTGGTTTGGTTTGGGTTTTTGTTTATTAATTCTTAGGTGCAATGGTTCTCAACTGAGGCAATTTTGTCTCCCAAGGGACACTTGGTAACGTCTGGACAACTTTGATTGTCACAACTGAAGGGGGATTACCAAAATTGACTTGGCAGAAGCCAACAATGCTGCTAAACATCCTACAATGCAAAGGGCATTCTGCCACCTCAGAGAATTATTTGGTTCAAATAATGCCAACTGTGCAGAGTTTGAAAAAACCCCTACTCTTAGAATGATAAACTTTTTAGAGTAGTCTACTTATATTACTATTGTATCATTTTATTTTCATTGTTTTGTTATTTTCAATGTGCATTTTCTATATTTTATCTTCTTGTCACATCTATGAGGATGTTCCATGCACTAAGCAAGGGAAGTTGGCCAACTTCAACCCTTTGGCAATCTAGCCCCCAGTATCTGTCCCTTTGACAAATACCTGGACAATAAATAAGACATACTATATTAAATTGTAAAAAGATTCACAAGCCCAAATTCCTCCTCATCATATAGTAATTGCAGGTCTACTGACAACATAGATAAGTTTATTCATTTGGCCATTTGAAAACTGGTTAATTAATTTGGGCAAGGCACTGTGATAAGGACTGGGGAGAAAGATTTAAAATAAATCCGGATATGATCTCTACCCCCAGGAATTTATAGTCAAATAGAAAAGATAGAAGGCAAACAAAGAAACAAAAATTGTACAAATAAATATACAACTACAAATTATGTACAAGTGCAATAAATGAAAAGAAATAGATTCTAAGAATAAAAATAATATAAAGTGACCTTATTTAAAAATTGGGGAAGGGGTGAGATGGATTAAGGGAGACTTTGATTGACAGCTGTGCTATGACCTAAGGGAAGGGTACCAGTTAGCCAGGCTAGGAATCTTTCCAGAAGAGAAAAATAGAATGTTTCAGGGTTCTAAGGTCAGAAAAAGCTTGAGCCATTTAAATAGTTGAGATTTTGGAATACATTTGTCTCCTTGCCATGAATCACTCAAATTCTCTGTGAAAACTGCTAACTACAACTGGCTATATTTCTCATTCTTTACAATCTCACAAATTAATAAGGTTTTTTTCATTGCTCCATTTTTGGGAAAATATATAATCAAGGCAAATATACTGATGAATGTGTTATTGGTCATGAATTATAAATCCCAAATAAGGGAGTTAGAGACTATAAAATAGTCTAGCTAGAAGAAATGCCAAACTTCTTAATTTTACAATTGAAAATAAAGGAATTAATGATTTACATGAACATTCCTCTCCAAATTATCTGTAAGTCTAAAACTAGAATTAAAGTCTCCTGACTCCTAGTTATCATCTTGTCCTTATTTTAGATGCATCCCCAAATATGTCAGTAACATGATAACATGCTACAATTTTTTCTATAAAATGTCACATGTTTCGAAAATCATGGACCGACACAAATAAATATATATATTTATTACTGGTCTGATCCACTATGGTATTTTTTTATTTGCTTGTTTTTATTCAAGAACTAATAAATAAATACATTAACCAAGCAGGAGATCTCCTTCTAATACAAAGGCTGAAATATGGCCAGGTTAATAAAAATTGAATTTTACTTTTTAATAGACAAAATAACATAGAGAAAAAGAAATTTAACAAATTCCTTATATGCTCTAGATATATTTCATTTAGACTTTCAGATCTACTCTTCAGCCTTCTTAAATTTGTTCTATACTGGCTTGATGGGAATGCAGGAGTATGGGGGAGCTGGTGGCACCAGACTAAACTATATGCACTATATGAACAGGTTGCCCTCTGGCATTTGGTTGGGTTTGACAGATAAGGTAGCACTGAAAGGGGAAGGAAGGAAAGAGATCAGGATATTTATTAGCTCAGGCTGCCTCCCTGTAGGGTGCCCATGGGATAGCTGTATCCCTTGACCAAAGTCTCCTGTCAGGCTTCCAGCTCCTCGAAGTGTTCTCTCTCTTTTGGTTTCTGTCTCTCTTTCTGTTCAAATAAACACTTCCTCCATCAGGTCTATAGGTGATAGTAACAAAGCTCTATTTACTTACTATTTGCAGACTACCACACAATCTTTGTGGTCTCCTTGTACTCTTCCCACACATTTGTAATAGTTTTAATTTTAAGTTTCCTCAAATATCCTAATTTAAATACCCATATGTTACCTAGCTATCTTCAATTTGACATCCCCAGTAGTGAACAGGAATGAGGTATTGTCCATCAATAATCAACTTCTCTTTAGCTGGTCACACATACATGAAAGTCACAAACTACAGAATTTCCAACTTGAGTTGTATCTCTCAACCCTTAGAGATGAGGCTTCACCATTATCTTTTTTACTTCTATGCATTACCCATTTCCTAAATGGACCTGGTCTTTGATTAATGCTTTTGAAACTTCCCTGATAACCATTTCTTTCAGAACCATTTGAGAACAAATTGCTACCCTTTGGACTCTATTTTAGGTTGAATTATGTCCCTTAAAAGATGCTGAAGTTCTAACCACCAGTACCTGTGAAAGTGACCTTATTTGGAAATAATCTTGCAGATATAATCCAGTTAGGATGAGGTCATTTTCAATTAAAGTGGATCCTAATCTAATACGACTGGTGTCCTCATAAGAAAAGGAGGAGAGAAAGATAAACAGATACAGGGAAAATACCATGTGACAACAAAGGCAGAGAATGGAATCAGGCATTTACAAGCCAAGGAGCACCAGGCCAGCAACATCAGAAACTAAGGGAATTGCATGCAAAACCTTCTCCCTTAGAATCTTCAGATAGAGCACATCCCTGACAACATCTTAATTTTAGACTTTTAGCTTCCTTAACTGAGAGGGAATGAATTTCTGTTTTAAGTCATTTAGTTTTGAGGCACACTGCCCTAGTAGACCTAAGAAACTAATGTAGACCCCTTTCCTCTTTTTTTCCCATTTTGCATGTTTTGTCAATCTGTTTATCCTTTTCTTTCGATGCCTCACCCCCCAGCTCCCACCTCATGCCCTCAGATCCTACCATGAGTGGTCATTTCAGGGCTCTCTAGTCTCTTCTGTGTGAACTTAGTGCACTTAAATCTCATATGTGGGCAGCTACAAAATAATCAGACCATTCACATGACCAGATGGCCTTTCATATGTTTCCAATTCTAGAGAAATATGTGTAGAAGTGGAGATAATGGAAAAATTTTAAGAGGCAATATGCTAATTTTGTTAGACTTGCTTCTAGCATAGTGGTTCTCATCCAGGGGTCATTTTTGCCTTATTCTGCACCCCCTGCCTCAACCATGTTGGGGACATCTTTATTGTCACTGTTGTAGGAGGTTGCTACTAATATCTAGGAATCAGGGATGCCGCTAAACATCTACATGACACAGGGTAGCCCCTTGCAACAACGGTTATCTGGCCCAAAATGTGAACAGTGCCAAAGATGAGAGACCCTGCCTTAGGTCTTGCCCTAAATATGTTTACTTTTATCTTGTCTATTGAAAGAGAGAAATGTATTTGAATGAGCAGCAATGAGAAATAATCGACTAAGCAGCATGAATATTTGTTCCATTTTGTTCTAACTCAGAGTGATGAAGTTCTTTAAGAATCACTCTGAATATCTGAGAAAAAGTAAAACTGTTTCCCTTTCAGCCAGTGGCACATTGTCCCTCTCATGCAAAATTCCATTTTCTTTCTTTTTTTTTTTTTTTTAAGATTTTATTTATTTATTTGATGACAGAGATCACAAGCAGGCAGAGAGGCAGGCAGAAAGGGGGGGGGGCGGGAATTGGGCTCCCCGCTGAGCAGGGATCCTGATTCGGGGCTTGATCCCAGGACCCTGGGATCATGACCTGAGCTGAAGGCAGAGGCTTTAACCCACTGAGCAACCCAGGTCCCCCACAAAATTCCATTTTCATGTCAATACACATTTAGACTCTTTAGTCTGGAACTAAACTTGCAAACTTTTGGCACAAAGCAATTTCTTTTTTGCCTTGTTCTCTTTATGATATCTGCTTGCCTTTAGAGCTTACAGCTCAGACATGTGTTTCAGTTCTTGTATCCTGTCTCCTCTTTTTCCTGTCTCTTCTCTCTTTACCCCTCCTCATTACTGGTTTTACTAAACTTTGCAAACTTGTAGACTTTTGAAAAGATTAATCTGCCAAAATTCTAAAACATTTTAAGGAAACCATAACTAACATAAAACATGTAGGTGTTTTTTCTCTAGCCACTAAGTAGGCTGAAATTGAGTCTAAGTGAGTCTACTTTTACTAAACCTGAATAATTTGGGTTAAGACCTACCTCTTCTCAATCAGTATTTTAAAACCATCTTGCCATGCTGTCATTCTCATCTGTCAAGTGAGAAACACATGTTATACCAGATGTTATTTCTCCAGAGATTTCTTGATATATTTGAATTCTCCTTTTTGTCCCCTTTTAATCACTTTAGCTTGATCTTCCTGAAAGATTAAAGGTAATAAGTGGCCATTATAGGTACTCATAAATCTACCCTAGAAGGAAGAAGACTCTGGTTTCTAGATATGATTGATGAGGGTCAGTTGGGTGACTCCGTCAGTGAAGCATCTGTCTTTGGCTCAGATCATGATCTCAGGGTCCTGGGATCAAGCTCCATATCAGGCTCCCTGCTAAGTTGAGCGTCTGCTTCTCCCTGTGCTCCCCACCTTGTGCTCACTCTCTCTCTCTCCCTCTGTCAAATAAATAAATAAAATCTTAAAATAAAGTGTGGTTGATGAGCTGGGAGGGAGTAAAAAAATGATGAGTTACTTATGTTCTTTTGACACCGGTTTGTTGTATAACTTTGGGAAATCTGATTCATCTTTCAATGGAATGATTTTTCTTCTCATGTTCAAAATAGAAATGATACAAGTGTCTAAAAGTATTTGACCCATAATTTATTATAAATGGACTGTGAATATACCTTCTATATTCAGGTTGGAATGGTTCATCTTCATCTCAGATCTTAATGCTTAAGCATGAAAGGGTTGTTGTGTGATAAAATGTCTTTCACCACAGTGGGTCAAGCCACATATGGACCCAGTAGTCATAATGGAATACAGTTAGAAGGTAAAAAAAAAAAAACTTAATTTAATTTAATTTAAAAAAGAAAGAATATCCCACCCCATGTTACTATAATTTTTGAAATATTGGTTTTAAAGCTATTTGAATAACTTCACATGTCTCAACTCATTGAGAAGACTACTATCCCTTTTCGTCACAACATCACATTCTCAAATGCTAAAACAAGTTTTCTAAGAAACAACAATGGGAAATCTGTTTCTTTTTGGAGAAAAGAATTAATGAGGTGAGGTGAGGACTTGAGTGAGAATTTTTGCATAAATATGACAGATTTAGAAGCCAAAATGCCACTCAATACTAATACTAATACTATTTTAATAATCTCTGAAGTGGTTGCATTGTTATAGGAAAGATGCTAGATCTTTAAATATGCAGAAGTCTGCTCAGTGTTGAAACAATACATTATGCTGCAAAATGTGGTTCATACAAATTCGGACAAAAAATAGCCCAACAAATTTTTCAATATATAAATTTGAATGACAGGTTGGTAATCCATAAAATGTGCAATGATGACTATATTTCAAAGACATTGCCAGTTATAAGACAAACCATCATTTTAAGTACAACTAAGAAAGGGGAGAAAATCTTAGATCGTTATTTTAAGTATGAGTAAAAAAGAAAAATTGGTGCCAACTGTATTATGACATAATGTTATAATGCTTTCTAACTACATTGAGTGTAAGAAGCATCTGTTTGCTATGTTAAATTGTGAAAAACTGGCATCTTAGAATGCATGAATATAATCATCTTTTTTCCAAGTTTTATTTCATAAAAAGGTATTGATCAACTTTTTTTTTCCTACTCTACAACCCCTTCTTGTGAAGCTTGTAATATTCTCAACCTTGGAAAACAAGAAAGATTTTATTGATGTTCTTCAAGATAGGAAAAGAAACAAGAGAAATTCTCTTAGCATCATCCTGAATGGAATTTGTTTGTAAATGCTGGCTTGTATCAGGAAATCTTTCTTTCTGGTAGACTAAAGAGCCAGGGGAAACAATCTTTGCTGGAGTACAAACTATCAAGCATATTGCTTACTATTGTACTATCTAGTGAATTGTTTGACAATTTAACTGTTAAGACTTACCCATGTAAACTAGTCAAGAAGAAGAGAAAGTATGAGAAAATAACTAAGTAGATTTAGTTTGGCTAATATTTGATTAGACCACTCACAAAGATGCATTATCTCAAACAATGAGGAAATTAAAGCATTCAAAATGGTTAACTGTAAGCTGCCACAGCCACCTGGTAGATTATCAAAACCAAGTCCACAAATGCCCTCGGATACTCTGCACATCTCTAATTTGACTTCAGAGTCCACCACTCCCAGTAGTCAACTACTGTCAAGATTATTGCATTAGTGCATGTAGGTTTGCTGTAACAAACAGATCCAAAATCCCAGGGTTTCAACACAATAAAAGTCTACTGCTTGCTCATGCAACAGTCTAAAGGAAGAATTCCTGGACTAAAGTCCTCCTAAATCTCTCTCTTCCACAGACTCAAGGACCCAGGACCTTTCTAGTTCTAAGGACACATATGACCTCCACTCATCTGCAAGATTGGGAAGTAGAATCATATGTGGGAGAATTCCATTGGACAGAGCTTATTTATATATGGCCATATCAAACTGCAAGGGAAGTTGGGAGATGAAGTATAACTGTATGTCTGAGAGGAAAAAGGGAAATAACAAAGTAGTTTCTGCCACAGTTAATAATGCCTCCAGGTGAAGTATGTTTATATTACTTGAACTCTCAGCAGAATTCAAGACAGTGACCAAACACTCCTTAAAACACTCATTTCCTGGCTCCTGTGACACCATAATCTACTGATTCTTCTATCTTAATGCTCACAACTGCTCAGTCTTCTTTGCTGATCTTTCTTCTGCCCAGTAGCCAAATGTTGCTGTGATACAGGACTCATTAGACACCTTCTCATTGCCGCTTTATACATCTTTCCAGGTAACTTCATTAGTTCTATAGCTGCAAATATAATCCATATACAAATGACTTCCAAAATTGTAAATCTGGACCTGTCCTCTCCATTATTCTCCTGACTCATTACATATCCAGCTGCCCACTTCACATACATATTTAAAAGTCTAATAAATATGCTTCATAATACTTGTCCTGAGTAACCACCTCATGCAGATAAGATTTTGTATCCTTGGTAAATTCAGGAATTTAATCTAAGCTTTTTACCTGTGTGGGGGGGGGGGGGGGGAAGAGAGAGATATTTCTGTCTGTAACTTATCAGAAAGACTGTATCATCCAACATAAAATAAATAAATAAATACAATTTGGGGGGAAGATTAAGACTATAAGAAAGTATCAGAAAGAATATAGAGAAGAAGCTAAGAATAGCAAAGTGAGTTAGAGATATAATGAGAGATATTATGTTGAGTATTATAATATATATATATTGTCAAATATTTAATATGTTGTTAAAGTGTATACTGAGGACAGCATGGATTACATTTAGGATATCACTTCAGAATCTTGGTGCCATAAAATGCTACCTAAAAAGAGGGTCTGGGATAAAATATGCTTAGAAATGCTACTAAAGAAAAGCTACTCTTAAAAAATCCATAATATAGAGGCGCCTGACTGGCCCAGTCACTTAAGACTCTGCCTTCTGCTCGAGTCATAATCTCAGGGTCCAGGGATCAAGTCCTCCATTAGGCTCCCGCCTGGCAAAGAGTCTGCTTTTCCTTCTCCCTCTGCTCCTTCTCCCACTTGTTCTCTCTCTCTCTCTCTTTCTCTCTCTCAAATAAATAAATAAACTATTTTTTAAAAAATCCATAACACATGTTTATCTGTTAAAGCCTCTATAGACTAGTTGTTTGAAGAATGACTGTCTAACTAGATGTATGCATGGGGATGGATGGATGGATGGATGGATGGATGGATGGATGGATGGATGGATAGCCTGTTGCCAAACTGGCATAACTATTATTTAAAGTAATCAAAGTGGTACAAATAGATCTCTAGAACATGTATTTTATCATATTACAACTTTCTGAAAGTTGTTATTTTTGTTTTATGAGTATAAAATTTCCATTACCATCGAAACTAAAGTTTCCATCCACATGTGACACTTGATCTAAAACTAGCAGAAAGTTACAGTTATTGCTAGCTCTAGGTTTTATAACAACGTTTTATAGTAAGTGAATTATAAATCACAGATATCAGTAACAAGCCTTCTGCTTATTAACTGGATGTAGAAAAGGATAAGCTTAGGAATATTTAAATAAGAACCATTTGTTTAGAGGAGTCCTGGACAATTATGATCTTATAATTTATGGATATTTCTTAGAATTTCACAAGTATTATATAGTATTACATTGGTACATCTTTTCTTAGAAAACATTTAGCATAGTTAGAAACCTCCACATGGTAGTTTTCTATTACTGTTATCACAAATTACCATAAGCTAGTGACTTTAACCAATAGAAATTTTACCTTTTACTATCCTTGAGCCCTGAAGTCCAAAATGAGTCTGACAGGAGTAAAATCAAGGTATTGGCAGAGCCAAGCTCCCTTTGGAGGCTGTAGGGTAAAATCCTTTTTCTTATCTTTTCCAATGTCTGTAAGTGCATTCTTGGCTCTCCTTGGCTCATGGACCCTTCTTCCATCTTCACAGCCAACATTATAGTATTTTTCTCTCTGATTCTCCCTCAATTTCTGTCACGTGGCCATCTTCTCTTTTATGTCACATTTTCCTTTGCCTCCCTCTTTTTTTTAAAGGTTTTATTTCTTATTTGACAGAGACACAACGAGAGAGGGAACACAAGCAGGGGGAGTAGGAGACGGAGTAGCAGGCTTCCTGTAGAGCAGAGAGCCAGGTGTGGGGCTCCATCCTGAGCCAAAGGAAGATGCTTAAAGACTGAGCCACCCAGGCTCCCTGTCTCCCTCTATTAATGACACTCTTTTTTGATAACCCGGGATAATCTCTCCTCTCAAAATTGAGATTCTATTTTTTTAAAGATTTTATTTATTTATTTGACAGAGAGAGAGATCACAAGTAGGCAGAGAAAGGGAAGCAGGCTCCCCGCTGAGCAGAGAGCCCGATGTGGGGCTTGATCCCAGGACCCTGAGATCATGACCAGAGCTGAAGGCAGTGGCTTAACCCACTGAGCCACCCAGGCACCCCTCAAAATTGAGATTCTTAATTTAATCACATCACAAAGTCTCTTTTGTATTATAAGGTAACATTCACAGGTTCCAGAAATTAGAACCTGGGTATCTTTAGGGGCCACTATTTAGCCTACTACACTCCCTTTTCCTATACTACCAACTGAAAGAATACAGTTTTTGCATTTCATTCTTTTCTACATTTGTAGAAGAATATTTTTCTGTTTGACTTATCTATATTTCTGGAGCAACTATGTGAAGCTATTCACTTCTTTGAGACTTAAACATGGCTTTCGTTAGTGCACAAATACATGCAAGGCAGTAAGCCAGGTGAAGGCAAAATTTTTGTCAGCTAACCAAGACTACTTGGTGTTCTGCCTACCATGGAAAATATGAGCCACAGACTTATCTAACTAGATTTACTTTTTGCTCTTAGGAGTGGTTTATTCATGATGCTTTAATTTACTTTTCAATTATTAGTTGAAGCTGTTTTAGGTGGAGACTTGTTAACTTGGCTGTATTAAAATTCAGACTTAGGTTTTGTGTGCCCAAGGTTTTTTGTTTAAAATTAGAGTTCACATTGCTAGGGCACAGCAACTAAGGTTCTGGTAGAGAATTCTGCAATATGGGGCTTGTAGCACAATTTGAAATATGATTTTTTAAAAAAAATAAAAATTCAGTAGTAACAATAAACATCACCACAATCACATGAAGAAAAAAATACTTATGCTATTTCAAATCTTTTGTTTTCTTCATTCAATGTAGTTCCTACAATATATGTTTCAAAATAATTATAAGTGGAGTATTTTGTCAACCAAAGTGATAGTACAGGAAATATCCATACTGGAGCACTGGAAAGTAGAAGGATAGAAAATATAGAAGACAGCATAGAGATACATGGGAAAAAATTAAATCTAATATGTATATATATTTTTTAAAGATTTTGTTTATTTATTTGACAGACAGAGATCACAAGCAGGCAGAGAGGCAGGCAGAGAAAGAGGAAGGGAAGCAGGCTCCCTGCTGAGCAGAGAGCCCGATGCAATGCGGGCCGATCCCAGGACCCAGAGATCATGACCCGAGCCAAAGGCAGAGGCTTTAACCCACTGAGCCACCCAGGTGCCCTAATATGTATATTTAATTGAAATTCCAAGAGGCAAGAAAAAGAATGAGGCAGAATTAATACTTGAGAGACAATTGTGGGAAATTACCCCAAACTGATAAATAAATTATAAAATTTAGCAGAATAAACAGAAAGCAGAATAAACACATAATAAATCACAACTACGTGCATTATAGAAAAAAAATTGTAAAAACCAGAGACAAAGAGAAAAGAAATCTTCAAACAGCCAGAGGAAAAAAACATACACTACTTTGGATCTCCTTTCAGATCTTCTAGGTCTCTTATTATCAGTGTCAAGTTGGACCCTGTGCCAACAGCATTTTCCCCAGTAAAATGACCAAAAATTTCTGGGGATGGACTGCCATACTCACCTATCTTGATGTTTTAAGATTCTTCCTAAGGGATGAGACCTATCTTTAGTCAATGAGTCAGTTATGAAGCCTGGCTGATGTCAAAGAGCAAGCAAGGGATGGTGATTATTTTACTGAGTGGCTTTCCTTAGCCTCATCCATCCCCAACTTCATTTGATTATATAGATTCAGAAATGTTCTTGTTGGCCACCCATCTATCTTGCCCCTAGGAATGTCTTGTTCCATTAATCATATCCATATCTCTCTGTGGATCTGTTCCCCTGGCTGCTATTCTGACCTAGACACCTTTTATAATTATTGTTCATACATTGCTTCTAGTAGTAAATGTTGGCATACAGCCTCTCTAATTCAAAACCTTATCACTTCAAGCAAAGGTATCTGCGAGCCCAGTTCTATAACAGCATCTTCTACCATCAGCCTTGGCCTACAGAAGATAACCACCATCTCACCAGCATAGTCCTTAACACTTTGCTGTGTGGGGTATCTTCTGGCTCTCTCACATAACATAGATAGGCTATCAGTTTTCTGGTCTAGTCTTAGGTAGTACATCGACTCCAACATGTCTACCTTTCTAGGCCTTTTGATCCTTTCTACCATCTGCCATGGAGTTCTGCCACTAGGTTAGGCCACCATTCTCACTGTGCATTAGCACTATCTCCTAGGGCCTTTGCCAGGGTGATAAATATCTCATCATGTGAGAGTACTCTCACATTAATAAACTCTCCCTTTATCAAACTTGTGTTCCATACCTTCTCATCTAATACTATCAGAACTTAGTACTATATATTTTTTTAAAGATTTATTTTTTATTTAAAGATTTTATTTTTTTACTTGACAGAGATCACAAGTAGGCAGAGAGAGAGAGGAGGAAGCAGGCTGTCCGCAGAGCAGAGAGCCTGATGTGGGGCTCGATCCCAGGACCCTGACCTGAGCCGAAAGCAGCGGCTTTAACCCACTGAGCCACCCAGGTGCCCCAGTACTATATATTTAAATATGTGTAGTATATTTAATATATCTATTACCATATATCTAGTATCAGTCTTCCTTTCTCCTGCCAGTACATGTTGGCTGGTCCTGCAGCTCAATCAGTGTGTATCTTCCTTCCTTTGTCAGGCCTAACACATCCCTTATCAAGCCTAGCACATCAGTTGTGACCTAACCCTAGCTATAGCTATGAGGGAAAGTGAAAGTTAGATCCTTAAGGGGTCTCAGCATTGCTTTGTTGATCAAGGTTAATTACCCCCTGTCAATATGCTTGTTAATCTCTGAATAGAAGAAATCCAAAGTACCCTGTGGCAGCTTATAATTCAAGAGACCCATCCTCTGTCCCAAAAGAATGTAGTTTCTTCTGAATGTAATTATCTGGTAACATCTGACCCATTTATTCCATGGTTGTGGACCCACCTTCTGTAATATGAAGTGAGTCCCTGGTCTAATGTAATGTTACATGAGATTCCCAATAATCACTAACTGGTAATGTCTGAAAAGGGATATTGCCTTGTTGATCAGGTATTTCATAGGGCCTGTGATAGTGGTGTTGGGTGAGGTTCTACAAGCAAAAAAGGCAAACCCCTATCAAAAGCATCTATCTCAGGGAGGATGAACTACTGGCCCTTCCCAGACTAAGGAGATCCAATGTAACTGACTTGCCAAAAAGTGACTTTTCTGTTTTCTCTAAGAATAGTGGTATATAGAGGACTAGTTTAGTCTCTATTGCTGATAGTTTAGACATTCAGGGATAGTAATTAGATTGACCTTACTGGGGATCCAGGCTGTTGGGTCCATATAGAGCCTCTATCTCTGCCATTATGGTCACTCTGTCCTTGATGCAAGTTCCTGATAAATTTGGACTTGACAGCCTCAAAACTGTGGGTGCTAATTTCTTAAAATAAATCTCTCAATACATACATACATATATACATACATCCTACTCATTCTGTTCCTCTGGAGAAACCTAATACAGCCTCAATGATATTAGAATGAATGGTCCATACTCATACTCTTCTTTCTGAATCTATAAGCAGCATTGGACTTAGTTGATTCTCTCCTAAAAAGGGACTTTTCTTCATTTCAATTTCAAAGTACCATTCTCATGTTTTTCCTCCTAAATCACTTATCTCTCATATTCAAATTCTTTTGTTGATTGTTCTCTTTTCTTGATTTCTTTTTTTTAAGATTTATTTATTTATTTATTTATTTGACAGGCAGAGATCACAAGTAGGCAGAGAGGCAGGCAGAGAGAGAGAGAGAGGAAGGGAAGCAGGCTTCCTGCTGAGCAGAGAGCCCTATGCGGGGCTCGATCCCAGGACCCTGGGATCATGACCTGAGCCGAAGGCAGAGGCTTTAACCCACTGAGCCACCCAGGTGCCCCATCTCTTTTCTTGATTTTTTAATGTTGGAGCAGATTTGGGATACTCTCTGATCCCTTTTTCCTCTATATCTATACCTCTCCTTTAGTGATCTCACCCAGTTTCATAACTATAAAGGCCATCTATACACCAATGACTCTCTTCTTTAATTCTCCAATCCCATCATGGTTCTGGACCAATCTCAACTTGGTTCTAGACCTCCAAATTCACATATATAACTTAGTACTTGATGTCTCTACATAGTTATCTAAAATATATTAACATGTTAATATAAACATAACATTATATTTTATATTATTATATTTATATATAAATATAAAATTAACATGTTAATAATTGAACTCCTGCTATTCCCTCATCAACCCATTCCACCCTAGTGCTACCATTTCACATTGAACAATAAACCTCTTAAGAAATCCTGTGGTTTATGCCTCACAATGTATTCATAATCTGACCATTTATTACTTCTGCTACAACTCTGGTCTGAGTCACAATAATCTATGTCTTAGATTAGCTGATAACCTTTCAAATATTTTCCCTTTTTCCACCCTTGGCATGCCTTTTCTAAAGACAATAATCCTAATTAATATAGGTCAGATCTCATAAATTTTCTACTTAAAAATTTTTCAGTGATTCCACATTTCCCTAAGCTATAAAAAAAAATGTACTTACAATGTCCTAGGCATAACGTAAGGTCATTTAATTCTATATGAATATGATGCAGAGGCCCCATTGGCTCTACATAATCTAACCCTCCCCTCTCTTAGTTCTCTGACCTTATCTCCTTGCACTCTCCTCCTGTTATATTCCACTGGTCTTGCTATTTTTCCAACACTATAAGCAAGTTCCTCACTTAGAATCTTGGAAAGCAATGCCCACAGATATTCACATAATTCACTTCCTTCAAATCTTTTTTCAAATGTCAGCTTTTCAATGAGTCTTATCCTAATTGCACCATTTAAAACTGCAACCTGTTTCCCAGCCTAAACATTATTCCCTTTACATATTTCCATATTAAGTGTCTTGTTTATTGACCCAAACTCCAGAGTCATTTACTCCCACTAGAGTACAAGCTACACCAGGTCAGAGACTTTTGGCAATTTTATTCAGTGTTAAATCCACTAGTACCTAGAATTATATGTATGACATATAAGACATAATACTACATGTTCACATTTTAATGAGTTAAAATAAAAAAATTGATCAAAAAGCTATATAAAATATATTTTTCTTATAAATATACAAAATTAGAGTTACCATCTTATTGCAGGAAAACAATTCAAACACCCTTGAAGTCCAAACTCCTAACAAATAGGCTAAACCTATATTCAATATCATTTTGATGACTTTTTTTAGGAAAGAGTTTACTACAACTATAAAAACCAAAAGAACACTCAAGATGGATTGATTACAGACACCCGGGGTAATCAAGAGCAGAGAGAATGGTATCATTGCTTCAAGAGCATTGCTCTAAGAGGTGAATGAAGAAGGACTGTACCTGTTATTACTTTCCTGACTACACGCCAACTCTTTACTCTAGGAATGTGGATGTCATAAATAGCAACATGGAGTAAGATCATGAAAACAAACCTGCTTAGTTGTAATTTCAGTAATTTCATACAACAATCCATCCTGGCTCTTTTAGAACATTATTCGAGGAAAATTACCTGGCCATAGGCCTTTATTTCACTCAGGACAAAAATACTTACATAATCATTGTAATATATTCTAACTCACGTCTAGATTCTACACTGTCATCTCATGATCATTTGAATAATATAGGGCTAATCATAGACCACTATCCAAGGTGGATTATATTTCTTATAGAAATGTTAAATAGAACAGTAAAGTAGTCTCTATTTGTTGTTGATTCATTGGTTTGAGAGCTTACAATCTTCAAAATATTACCCTGGAAGGAATCAGTTATTAACACAAATATATCATGGATATTCAATAATTCAGTATATGCATTATTATATAATAATAATGTTGTAAGCTACATCATCATTCATATCCCAGAAAACATTCATCAAAATATTAAAATTAATCATATGTATATAGCTAGCTCAATCCTTGAGGTCTTCCCATAATAGTTAAATGACTCACACAAAAAAATTCTAAAAATGGATTTTCTTAATCTATAGGGTAGTTACATTAATGTTTCCTTTTTCTGGTAACAAAATAAATATACATTCTTTGTATAAAACTCTAAATAAATTTTGAGATGGATATCCAGGTTTCATACAGTACACTAGAGTGTACTCTATACTTGTCATATATATATATATACATATATATAAGAGGATTATCTATATGTAGGGTATGTGTGTACATACATATAATACACATATATGAAAAAGGTGGAAAAGAGAGATCCAAGATAGATCTTAACTTGAAATTAAGAAAATGTCAGTACCAATCCATTTTTAAGGTTTTAAGATCTGGTTGATGAGTTTTCTAAATAATGTGCCACTAGTCTATATTTTTTTGGTTGTAATTAAACTCACAGCTGCATGTTTTGGGAAAGAGTGTGTTAAACCTATAAAAAACAATGTAGCTTCCTTTGGTTTTTCAAATAAATCTTGAAGTGATAAGATCTGAAATATAATATTCAGTACTTACTATTTTTCTTGTAGTCAATTGTGAAGAAAAAAGAATATGATAAAAACCTCTTGCAAAACAACAACAAATCCATGCTCCTTGTTGTAAAAGGAAAAGACTACAATTGAGTTTTATGATTTCATGCACTGTTTTAGTATAGTTATAACCAAGTTTTCTTTTCTTTCTTTCTTTCATTCAAAATACACAATTAAATAAGAGACCTAAACTATAACCTTAAATGAGAGCTTATACACTGCATTCCTTACAACAGCTGCTTCTATTTTATTTTAAATCAGTCAAATTTTATGTAGAGTCTTTGGAGTTGAGTTTATAGAATAGCAATATTATTAGGCCTAAAGCACATGTTGCCGATCTTGTGTAACTGAGATAATATTTCTTATAATATTCAAGAAATGAGACTGCAGAGGAAAAAAAACTATGTATCGCTTAAAATATCATTGATATCAGTATGAATGTTACCTACTGAGTGCACAGAGAATATAGGTTTTATCTCATTCTTGCTTAATCCATCATTTCTACTTTCTAGAGATCCATATTGCAAAAAATACAACTTTGACATCTAAAAATGACTATGTTAGTATGGAAAAAGAGACATTCTCTTCTTAATTTCTATTCCCAGTGAAATTTATGTTTGTATGTAATAAATTTTTTCTATGGGACTTGAATCTCATGTACACTAATTGGTGAATCCTTTCAACATCCTCATGAAAGAGGCAGGAAATTTCTTTTAGTCAAAACATGAATGAAAACAAAGTTATGGTCTATTATGTATCATGAAAAAGGAAATCTAATGAATTCTTGCATAGAAATTGTTAATTAGCTCTTCTTCTCTGTTGAGAACCAAACAAGAGGAAATTGTTTTAAAATGTTCTTAAATTATGGTAGAGAATAGATGATAGCAATATATAATATTTTTTTTAGTGGTGAGAGTAAAAATGAGTCAGAATGAGGTTGATGAGCCTACAGAAAGCTTGTTAACATTAGAACACAGAATGATAGGCATGGATTGGGAATATGGGGGCTATGCAAAACACCCTACCACTTTGTCCTATAACTCTTCTTCCCATCTCAGGATGGCCAGGCACTTGTATTTGAAATATTCTCTTAGCACAATCCCAGATATCAGGGAAACATTTCTCCTGTACAAATGGGTTAACCCAGGCAAAACCAGAGCTCCATAATACAACAGCTTACTGTGGGTCTTTCCTCATTTTGGAAGAAGGTAAATAAGATAGATTTCAGATGTTATTTTTACATGATTTATAACAAGAGGAAACTAATGTTCATTTCAAACTCTTCCAGTCCATGAAGTCCCACATCAATGAAAATTACATAAAAGTAGTTTTTGGATCACTTTAAGAAAAAGAGGGCTATCGTGGTTAATGATACTTTTATCTTCTTTTAAGACTATAGACAGGTGATTACTGACCAAGTGGGTAATTCAACTAAGATTAACCTAAAGTACTTTAGGAACCTATAAATAAAACATTTTAACATATTGTCTCTTCTCCAGTCATTGAGGAACTATAGCTCTGAATCCCACAGATTTACTCATCCTTTTTATTATCTCTCTATGGTGTCCCAAAATATACTATAATTTGCATAAATAGTTCAGAGTACTATGCATTAGCATTCTCTCCACCAAAGTACGACTTCATTGATTTAGTACAGTGCAGATGTATAATTTTTTTTATAACTGCTAATTTAAAAATTTCCTTTGTTTCAGAGACATAGATCAAATTAATGAATTTAGAGCCAAAGGGGAAAAAGTATTAATTTAACATTAATTTGCCTTTCAACATTCCAAAAAGTATCAAAGCAGAAGCTTATGAACATTTTCAAAGTTTTGAATTTCAATTCTAACAATCTTAGGTATAGATACAGTTATAGATATATATCTTCATTCACACATACCATCCCAAAAGCCAGGAATCATCAATATGATTAAATTTATTGGCTTAATCCAAAGGACTATTATATTCATAATTTCATGTATTCTCCAAAATATAGCTTTGGATACAAACTTTAATTAAAAGGGGCACCTGGGTGGCTCAGTGGGTTAAAGCCTCTGCCTTCAACTCAGGTCATGATCTCAGGGTCCTGGGATGGAGCCCTGCATCAGGCTTTCTGCTCAGCAGGAAGCCTGCTTCCTCCTCTCTCTCTGCCTGCCTCTCTGCCTACTTGTGATCTCTGTCTGTCAAATAGATAAATAAAATCTTAAAAAAAAAAAGTTCTTGGGGTACCTGGGTGGCTCAGTGGGTTAAGCCTCTGCCTTCGGCTCAGGTTGTGATCCCAGGGTCTTGGGATTGAGCCCCGTGTGTGTGGGGCTCTCTGCTCAGTGGGGAGCCTGCTTCTCCCTCTCTCTCTCTCTCTCTCTGCCTGCCTCTCTGCCTGCTTGTGATCTCTCTCTCTGCCAAATAAATAAATAAAATCTTTTTAAAAATATCTTTAAAAAAAGGAAGTTCTCTAGACATAATACCTTGCTTTATTTTTTACACATTAGTGTTTGGCCTAAATGAAATTTTATAAAATAAAATTAGCAATGTACACTCAGTTTTCATTTATTTATTCAGCTCACTGATTTATTCATTTTCTATAGAGAATAAGAAATTTATAGCTCTTGTTTGCAAAATTATTCCACAAATATTCCATTACAGTAAGAGAGCCAAGACAATATAAACATTGTTATTCTGTCTCAGCCATTGCTGAGATGGCTTATGCATTTCAAATTACAGTATTGGATAAGTTTAAGTACTTCTACTAATTCCATGTCCTTTTGGCAAGCCATGCTTAAAAGTAGACACTCAAATGTTCTTAAGGCAAAATCAGTTTCTTTTTTGGGGGGGCCCTTAACTATGGTTACACTTGGATATTTTTGTTCTAACATGAGAAAGTCTTTTTCTTACAAAAGAATTTCTTAAGTTTCTTAAGCAAACAGAGTACTTAATACATACTTTGGTAGACTTGTTTTATATTTAGTATTTATAAAGAATATAAGTTATGAAATCTTTGAAAAAATATTGATTGGGAAATTAAGATTATATTTATTTTAAAAGAAAGTTCCAAAATCAGTCAATTCCTCCCTAGTTTAAGTGCATGCTACATATAGTTTTCCATATCAGAATATTTACTCCTACACCAAAAATCAGGCACATTTCCTTTACATGACAAAACACTGTACTTATGGACAATAGAGTCCTAACATTGAGTGTACAGAATGCTTTCTTTATTTGATTATATTCAATCTCATTCAATTTCCCATCTTTCTCAAGATCTTTCCCCTGAAAAAGAATACCAGAGGATAATATGAGGTCAAGATAAATAGAGCCAGAAATGAGATCTACATGTTTGATTCAATCGCCTGTTTGGGATAATAATATAAAATCACTCCATTTTTCATTTTGTTCTAGTTATCTTTCTGGCACAAAAATATCCAAATGTGGCTGTCCAAAAATTTCCAGTGATTAAGACAAAGCCAAACTCCTTACCCAGGGCTATAAGACACATCATAATCTGGCTCCCAACTACCTTGCCAGCCTCTCATTTACCAGTGTTCCCACTTCTCCTCTGACAATGCAACTGGAATTTCAATCTTCTAGTGGTTCCCTAACCCTATTGTTTTTCAACATTATGTATATACTCAATCAAGATTTGGTTCAACCTGGAAAGTCCTTCCAATTTTTTTCTCACCAAGTGATTTCTAACTTATATTTAAAAAGTCTCTTGAATTCTGAAGCGTTCTCTCACACTACTCATCTTTACAAGTAGAATTAGGTTTTCCCTACTCTATAGTTCTCACAGCTTTATTAATATTTCTATTATGAAATACCATTCAAATATGTATTTAATACAAGTTTCTTCCTAAATAATGTATCTATTATATGATGTACATTTTTCCCTATGTTTATGAGCCTGTTAGCTATGGAATATTTTTAATTTCCCATAGATCCACTGTTTATGATTCTTTTTCTTAAATGCAAATATTATGTTCTAATTCCCTAGCTAACTTCTTTCAAACATATTCTTTATAAATGCATAGTGCAGGGCACCTGGGTGGCTCAGTGGGTTAAAGCCTCTGCCTTCAGCTCAGGTCATGATCCCAGGCCTCTGGGATCAAGCCCCACATCGGGTTCTCTGCTCAGCGGGGAGCCTGCTTCCTCCTCTCTCTCTCTGCCTGCCTCTCTGCTCACTTGTGATCTCTATCTGTCAAATAAATAAATAAAATCTTTAAAAATTTTTAAAAATTAAAAGTAAAAGTAAAAAAAAAAAATGCATAGTGCCTGGTGCAATGCCTACTTACTTGAAAGCACTCAGTAAAAGTTTGCTAAGTTTGTAATTTTTTATTTATGGCTTGATGTGGTCAAAGGTACTCCATATTCATGCCCTAGAATTTGCATAAAGAGAATTTTGGTGATTCAAGCTTCAATGGTGTAGCTGGATTAAGGCATGAAAGCACTACAAACTGTATCTAAAACTCAAAAAATTTTTCTATGTCTTATTTTCCCCCATTTAGGGAGTACTAGCCAACCCAATATTACATTGGGGTATAAATAAAGCTTGGTGTTAGGTTAGGTTCAAGTAAGCAATGAGTTATGAAAAATATTTAACTCTAACTAAAAATATATAAAAATTTATTAACATTGCTACTTGTGAGAAAAATATTTTTGAAGCTTATTCAATACACAAAGGTTACAAATATAAAAGGAATTTTCTAAACCATTACATTCCAGGATGCTTTGATTTCCTTCTGTCAAAAGCCTGAAATAACTCAAGAAATGACAAAGACATGTTAAAATACGCAGGAACACCCAACGGCCAATACCGGAAAAATTTGAACAACAAAGAAATAATAATACTATTAGCTTATAATCTATGTTGATATGAATAAATGATTCAATAAATGAATAAAAGGACAAAAGGAATAGCTACTTTTGAGAACAAACTATCATTAAGTAAACACCATATTAATAATTGGTTGCAGGCAGATGATAAATGAATGACAAAATCAGTGAGCAAAATTATGATGAAAAATAGGATATTCATAGTCTCAACATATATCTCTATTAGAAAAGTATCCTTCTCAGGGGAAAAAAAGGAAATTTGACTGGAGAAAACTGGCAGACACCACCTTTAACAAGCGATCAAGGTTAACATCAATCACTTGGAAGATATATCAATATCAGGTACTTGCTCATATGATGCACCCACATCCTTTCTGCAGTATTTTTGCTAATCATGAATATTCTCAACAAAATATTGAGAAAAAAATCAGACAAACATAAGTTGAAAAACATTTTACAAAATGATCCAAATGGCCCTTTAAAAAGTGTCAAAAGACACTTTTTAAGTGTCTTAAAAAGCCACAAAAGACAAAAACAGACTGAGGAACTGTCACAGTTTGGAGGAGACTAAATAAATATTATAATCAAATGCAGTGGGGAAGCCTGGATGGATTCTGGACCAGAAAAAAGAATATTTCTGAAACAATTCACAAAAATCAAATCAGATCTCTCTATATAAATATAAATATAAATAAATAATTAATAGTATTGTAGCAGTGTTCACTTCTGGTTTTGATAACTGTGTGATAACTGTGTTTGATAACTGTGTTATTGCTTTATATAAAATATTAACATCAGAGAATATTGAGTGAAGGGTATATAGGAATTACATGTACTATTTTTGCAACTTACATCTAAATATTAAAATTATTTCAAAGTAAAAACAAAATTCCTCTAAATGAAATCTTTGTTTAGTTCCTTACTCAGAGTCAACTTATTTTATGAAGTTCCCTCTGGTCATCCTGGCCAAAAGTGTGTTAGAGAGTCTAGGACCAGAATGGTTGAGTTTGAATTACAAACTTATAAACTTGAAACAAAACTTACAATAATCTTGGACAAACTCTTTCATCTTTCTGTGCTCCAATTTTCTCACCTGCAAAATGGGAGTAGTAATAGTACCTGCCTCAAAGGATTGTTTTAAGGATTTCATGATTTAATATGAGTAAGTGCTAAGAAGAGTGTCTGTCATATGGTAAGTGTTGTTACTATTAGATCTACATGGAACCCTACATATATTTTTTTGCATTGCAATTGTCAGAATATAAATCCAATCTTGTATATGGATTATAACACAATGAAAAGGATTGTAGGACTTTGTTTTACTAGTATTCCTCTACTTTTATATATAATTTGTATCTGTGTATGTCAGAAGTTAAAGAGGAGAATATTGAACAATGACTTACATGTTTTGTGGGGTTGGTTTATCAGTTTACAGATCAATATCCATATTCATTTTGGAATTATGTTTTAGGACTATCAATGAATAATGTAGAAGAATGTAAGCTTTTCAAAAGTTAAATATGGGACAGGGGAAGGTGGCTAAGGATAGGCAAAATGGGTGAAGGGAAGTAGGAAATACAGGCTTCCAGTTATGAACTGAATTAAGTCATGGGAATAAAAGGCAAAATATAGGGAAAATATTCTATGATATTATAATAGTGTTGTATGGTGACAGATGGTAGCTACACTTCTGGTGAGCGTACCATAATGTTTAAACTTGTCTAATCAGTATGTTGCACCCCTGCAACTAGTGTAAAATTGTTTATCAACTATACTCATATTTTTAAAAATTAAGTTAAATATGGGAAAGAAAGGCTCACCTATACTCAAATTTATCCCCAACCACCCACCCATACACAGTGCCTTCTGCAGTGTCTATCAGATAATAAGCATCAAAAGCACTTTGTTAAATGGGAGAATGAATAAACAAACTAGTATTAACCAATTACTTACTTTTTTAAAGTTTCTATTTTAATACCAGCTAGTAAACATACAATGTTATATTAGTTTCAAGTGTACAATATAGTAATTCAACACTTCCATACATCACTCAGTGCTCATCACAAGTGTACTCCTTAATCTCCATCAACCATTTCACCCATCCCCACCAACCTCCCCTCTGTTAACCACCAGTTTGCTCTCTATAGTTGAGAGTATGTTTTTTGGTTTGTTGCTCTCTCTTTTCCCTTTGCTCATTTGTTTTGTTTCTTAAATTCCACATATGCATGAAATCATATTGTATTCTCTGACTTATATCTTACTTGGCATTATATTCTCTAACTCCATCCATGTCATTGCAAATGGCAAAATTTTGTTCTTTTTAAGGCTGAATAATATTTCATGGTATATATAACCACCTCTTCTTTATCTATTTATCAGTTGATGGACACTTGGGCTGCTTCCATATCTTAGCTATTGTAAATAATGCTGCCATAATCATAGGCCATGCATGTATTCCTTTGGATTAGTGTTTCTGTATTCTTTGGGTAATCACCCAGTAGTGCAATTGCTGGATAATAGGGTAGTTTTTAACTTTTTGAAGAATCTTTACACTGTTTTCCATAGTGGTTGCACCAGTTTGCATTTGTACCAAAGCAATGCTTTATCATTAATTGATAAATTTGTGTACAACCATGATTTGATGCTTCTGCTTGAAATGTTACTAGGTTAGGGCTAAAATTATCATTGATTTTTTTTTTATTTTAGAAACACTTCACATTTTATTTAATTCTGTTATATCATAAGAGGCAAGATGTGTCTTGTTCTAGTTTAAAGGAAAAGTTGGAGTTCATGATTGTAGTTTGTGTGGGAGAGGGTAAATAAGATTTTGCATACAAAAATAATTATATATTAAATCCTCTGAAATGAAATATTAAATCCTATGAAATAAAACATGTTCCCAAACTAAAAAAATATGCTTAATTTGCCTATAAGACCATACTGATCAGTGCTTTTTATTTAATCATTTAGATGATTTAAAGGCACAGAGGCCACTTTATAATCTCCCCTCTTTACACTACACATTTATTCATGAGTCCATAATACACATCTTCACATTCCTTTTCAATTTCACTTTTCTCTTTCAGTTAATGAAACCTCAATGACAATGTTGCTTGAATAGTTCTCCCTTTATCAACATATTCAGAAAAAAAGGACTTTAAAATTTTTGTCCCTGAAAAGTCTTTGAAAGATATATCTTTATGAGTTCAAAGTATGAAAAGATATTACCTATTGAGTATAATATAGTAATATTTATGAGAAATATGATTTGAGCCAACTAAGAGTATATTATATACATATTTTAATTTAAAGTATTTTCCCAGAAGCATTCTGGGACAAAGTAGGATGTACCAGGAATCCAGCTCCCCATCTAGACAACAATTGCACTGCCAGAATCTGTCTGATGTAACTGTCTTGGAACACTGGAGACTATTGAATGTATTCCACTTTCAGGGGAAGGCTTAGACAGTAAATTGTGATTAATTTCAGCTCTTTGCTCATCAGTGGCTACCCATCTCCCACTTCTAACCCACTGAATGCATCTATGCATGTGTTCCTGGAACGCTTTGCACACATACAGTATGCAAGAGCCAGGGTGGGCAATAAAGATCCTATCTTCCAAATATTGAGATCTGTATTCAGGCCACCGATTGCTACTTCTAATCACAGAGGTGTGGACACAGAAGCAGGCAGCCATTGTTGCCCTCCCCCCCCCTTCCCCCCCCCCCCCCCTCCCCCCCCCCCCCCCCCCCGCCATTTGTTGCAGGCCTCTCCCACACTGGCTGAAATGACTTCTGGAGAATATAAAGTGCTAGTCCTATATCCATATCCCCCTCTTCCTTCATTTTCTTTTTTTCTCCTTCTGGAAGCCAGACATAAAAGACCAGGACATTTGAAAGCAACTGCATATACAAGAGAAATTAAAAAGTCAGCACACATGCCCAGGCTTAGAAAAGACCTAAGAAGACCTTATGTTTATACCTTAGTCTGATCCTTACCATGGAGACAGCCTACAATATCAAAAAGGAAACAATAACAAAAAAGCAAACCCTAGGGAGCTTTTGATTTCCAAAGAAGAAAATCCAATTTCCAGAGTTATCATTTTATTAGATTCAAATGTTCAGTTTTCAATTAGAAAAATAGCAAGATATACAAACAAATAGGAAAGTATGGCCCATTTAAAGGCAAGAAACAAGCAAATAGGTACTGTCCCTGAGAACTATCAAACTGCAGAAATACTAGACAAAAACTTTAAAACAACTGTCTTAAGGTTGTTCAAAGAACTAAAGGAAGACATGGAGAAACAAGAAAACAATGCATGAACAAAATGGAAATATCAATGAAGAGAAAAAAGACCTTAAAGGAAATTCTAGAGCTGAAAAGTTTAATAACTGAAATGAAAAATTCGCTAGAAAGATTCAAAGGCAAATTTAAGCAGGTAGAATAATCAGCAAACTTGAAGTTAGGACAGTTGAAATTATCAAGTCTGAAGAAATAAGAGAAGAAAACCTAAGTAAAGTGAAAAGATCTAAGGGACCTATGGGACACCATCAGTCAAATCAACATATGTACTGTGGAAGTCCCAGAAGGAGAAGAAAGAGAGAAAAGGGTAGAGAAAATTTGAGGAAATAATGGCTGAAATCATCAAATTTGGTGAAAGATATTTTATAAACACCCAAAAAAGCTCAACAACCAAACAGGATAAACTCAAACAGACCCACTCCAAGATACATTATAATTAAACTGAGAAAAGACAAAGATAAAGAACAAATCTTGAATATAGCCAAAGACATACAAGGGGTCCTCAGTAAGATAATCAGCATATTTCTCATCAAAAATTTGAAGGCCAGAAGGCACTGGATTGAAATATTCAAAGTGCCAAAAGAAAAATCTATCAAAGGATAATAGGAGAAAGGAGGGAAAAATGAAACAAGATGAAACCAGAGAGGGAGACAAACCATAAGAGACTCTTTTTTTTTTTTTTAAGATTTTATTTATTTATTTGACAGAGAGAGAGGGAGAGAGAGCAAGCAAGCACAGGCAAACAGAGTGTGGGATGGATGGGGTAGCTGGGTGATGGACACTAGGGAGAATATGTGCTATGATGAGTGCAATAAATTATGTAAGACTGATGAATCACAGACCTGTCCCCCTGAAACAAATAATACATTATATGTTAATAAAAAAAGAAAAGAAAAAAAAATCTGTCAACCAAGAATTCTACATCCACCAAAACTTTTCTTCTAAAGTCAGGTACAAATTAAGATATTCCCAGATAAACAAAAGCTGAGGGAATTCATTCAAACTAGACCCACCCTGCAAGAAAGGGAGGTTGTGCAGGTTGAAATGGAAGGACACTAGAAGCTGCATGAAGAAACAGAGTTCTCTCATTTTTACTTTTCCTACCACCTTAACTCCCACCCCCGTTGCATCTCCACTTCCTCATATCAGGGAGATCATGTGGTAGTTGTCTTTCTCCAGTTGACTTATTTCGCTAAGCATAATACGCTCTAGTTCCATCCATGTCGTCTCAAATGGTGATCGGGAGGGAGAAAAACCAAAAGAGACTCTTAATGTCATAAAACAAACTGAGGGGGGTGGGGGGAAGAGGGGTTGGGTAAGGGTGGTGGGGTTACATCATATGTTTAAATAAAGCTTAAATAAAGTAAAAAAAAAAAATACTGAACATGCCACAAAGGAAAAAAAAAAAAAAAGAAATAGAGTTCTCAGTAAAGGTAAATATATGGGCAATTATAAAAAATAGTATTGTTATAATAATAGTTTATAATGCCACATATTGCTTTCTACATAATTTGAGAGACTACTATATTAAAAAACACAATTCTTATGTTTTTGGAACACACAATGTATGAAGCGGTAGTTTTGTGACATCAGTAACGGAAGGGGTGGCAAGAAATTGTTCCTAAAGCCTTTCTATAATTAATTAGCTTCTGAATTTAAGCAGAAATACAACTCAAAGCACAAGAAAGCATGTATCATGTTAGATTTCACATGAGGGTGTGGTAAAAGAGAATCTAAAGAGTCATTTAAAATAACTTCACAATAGATTATACTTGTGTTAAAAATGAGACCACTATTTTATAGTATGTGAAATATACATTAGCAATGTCATTATTTTTATTTCCTTTAGAGAAAATGTGGGGAAAAAAGAAAAAAAGAAAGCATATATAAATAATTTTTTGTATGTGTTGTTTGGACTTTTAAAGTGTAGATTGTTTCAAATCTGAGCCCAATCAAGTAAAAAAATGAGAACACCCTATGGACCAGTGCAAAGACTCAAACTTTATACATACATACATATATATACACACACATACATTTATTTTTTATTATTTATCTATTTATTTATTTATCTCAATTTTCCAAACTGGTTTCATTTGCTCACTTTACAAAAGAGGGAAACTAAAAGTGAGAATAATACAGAAAACTGTTTTTATATTTCTTAAGCATATGTTTTGGCTTTAAATATTCACATCATTCAACTAATTTCTTTTTTTTTAAGATTTTATTTATTTGAAAGAGAGAGAAAGCAAGAGAGGACATGAGCTAATGGAGAGGCAGATGGAGAAGGAGAGGCAGACTCCCAATGAGCAGGGAGCCCAATGTAGGGTTTAATCCCAGAATCCTGGGATCATGACCTGGGCCAAAAGCTGATGCCTAACTGACTGAGCCACCCAGGTGCCCCTCACCTAAGTAATTTCTGACATATCTTAGTAGCATAGACTCAAGATCATTTGTAAAGCAAAACTTTCATGTGGGCAGAGATTAAACTGTACAGGAAAGAGTGTGTCTCAGATCTTCCTTGCTTTTCTTATGTATGTTTTCCATTCCATTTCCATGCAAATGATGTTATAGAATATGATCACCACTCAGAGCAAACAGTTTTCTTTGGTGTGGGAAAACTAATGAGTACACAGAAATCTATTATATTCTCTCTGAGAAATTTTAGCCCTGTGGGTTATAAAATTTTTCATTTTGGACTCTTGAATTTCTGACTAGAATTTTCTTCCTGTAAACTGTGTGAGTTTATCAGAATGGCATAAAGTTACTCATTGCATGCTCTCTAGAGAAAAGAGTGAATGACCTTTATCAATGAAGACAAGGATGATAATTAAAATTCAATGTGAAGTAATCAAATCTATGGCAGTGAATTTTCTAGAAAAACATTTTGTTAAGTTACAACATTATCTAATGAACTGTCAGGACCATAATGGAGCACATAACTGAAGTTAGTCTTGGATACACTTTGGGTAATAAAATATTTGAGTTTTTCACTGTTCCACCCCTTAATATAGAATATTTTTTTAATTTTTTTTAAATTTCTTTATAAACATATAATGTATATTTAGCCCCAGGGGTACAGGTCTGTGAATCGCCAGGTTTACACACTTCCCAGCATTCACCATAGCACATACCCTCCGCAATGTCCATAACCCCATCAACCTCTCCCTATCCCCCTCCCCCCTGCCACCCTTAGTTTGTTTTGTGACATTAAGAGTCTTTTATGGTTTGTCTCCCTCCCGATCCCATCTTATTTCATTTATTCTTTTCCTACCCCCCACGTTGCATCTCCACTTCCTCATATCAGGGAGATCATATGATAGTTGGCTTTCTCTGATTGACTTATTTCGCTAAGCATAATACCCTCTAGTTCCATCCACGTTGTTGCAAATGGCAAGATTTCATTTCTTTTGATGGATGCATAGTATTCCATTGTATATATATATATATACCATTTCTTCTTTATCCATTCATCTATTGATGGACATCTAGGTTCTTTCCATAGTTTGGCTATTGTGGACATTGCTGCTATAAACATTCGGGTACACGTGCCCCTTCAGATCCTACGTTTGTATCTTTAGGGTAAATACTCAGTAGTGCAATTGCTGGGTTGTAAGGTAGCTCTATTTTCAACTTTTTGAGTAACCTCCATGCTGTTTTCCAGAGTGGTTGCACCAGCTTGCATTCCCACCAACAGTGTAGGAGGGTTTCTCTTTCTCTGCATTCTCACCAGCATCTGTCATTTCCTGACTTGTTAATTTTAGCCATTCTGACTGGTGTGAGGTGGTATCTCATTGTGGTTTTGATTTGTATTTCCCTGATGCCCAGGGATGTGGAGCACTTTTTCATGTGTCTGTTGGCCACCTGGATGTCTTCTTTGCAGAAATGAATATAGAATAATTATAATCATTCATTGAAAAACCATTTATTAAGGGCCTAGTATATTGCCAAGTCTTACACTCCTGCCTTCAAGGAGCTCAGGATCTGAAAGAGAGCTAGACAGGAGTAGTCTATGCCCAGAGTTCAATAAGAACATAGGAGGAGAACTAACATGGCTTAAAGTAAGGGCAAAAAGGTATGAGAAAACTATTCTCAGCAGATCTGGATTACCTGAAGGATAAGTGGGAATTCACCAGATGGAGAAGAGAAAGGAAAACTTTCAGGTTACATGAAGAAGCATGGACAGATCTAAGAGATATTTGAAGGTGAAACAGTACTTGCTAATCAGATGTAAGAGATGAGAGGGAAAAAGACTAAAGAGAAACAAAACAATCTCATTTCTGTATTTGTGCAATTTTATTAGCACTTAATATATGCCAAGCCAAATATTAGGTAGGACCTAAGCATACAAATATGAAAAATATATGATCATTGTTCTCAAAAGCTTTGTTAGCGTTGGGGCCATGGGAAGGGGGTACAAGAAGACTTTCTAAAAGCAAGTGCAATTGCAATATTATAATCTAAAATAAGAAATATATATTTGGTCTTCATTCTACTTCTGGCACAGAGCTCCTAAAACTCTTGGAATTTCCTAAGCAATGAGAGCAATTGAGGTGACTTTTGTTATGTAAATGAGGTGACTTTTGGACCTCACCTAAGGATGGGGGCTGGTTGCCAATGGAATCAACCATGTGATTAGAAGTTTGGAAATTTCAGACCCATTCCCTTGCCCATAGGGGTATCCATCACTGATGGGCAATGATTTAATAACTCATGCCTATGTAATGAAGCTTCCATAAAAACCCAAAAGGATAGGTTTAAGAGAGCTTCCAGGTTGAAGATTTGAAGAGAGTGGTATACTCAGAGAAAGCCTGGAAGCTATGTGACCTTTCTCCATGCCTTGATCTATACATCTCTTCCATTAAGCTCTTCCTGACCTATATCCTTTTATAATAAACCAGCAATCTAATAAGTAAAATGTTTCTCTGAGTTCTATGAGCCACTCTAGCAAATTAATTTAACCCAAGAAGGGGATCATATGAAACCTCAGATCCATATCCAGTTGGTCAACTATAGATATACCAACTGGTATCTATAAGGGTGGAGGCAGTCTTACAGGACTGAGCCCTTAACCTGTGAGATCTAATGCTATCTCCAGATAGATAGTGTAAAAATTTAGTGAAATTGTAGGACACCCCATTGGTGCTAGAGACTTACATGGTGCTCTGTGGAAACCTCATCACCAGCACTGCCACCACCAAATTGAAATTGGGGCCCAGAACCCTTTAGCAATGAAATGTGGCATGGTATAATTCTTAGAATAAACAGTCGGTATGCAAAAAAAGATTGGGACCAATTCAATCTGAGTAAAAAGTAAGGACTAATAAAGTTGTTGATTCAAGGTGCCATTCCCCTCCTTTCCCACTAAACCTAAAGAGATCACAGCATTCAACTGTGATCTCTTTAGATCTGCTAAACCTAAAGAGATCACAGCATTCAACCCTGCTAAGCCCTGAATTACTGTTCAAACAGTAAGCCAAGCAACCATAGCCAATAGGAATTGGCACATAGAATACGTCCTGTGTACCCACCAGCTTGAAAATCTTCAAAGGAAAGGGAGAGAAGTGATGTGGGAGTTAAACATCAGGAAAAACATGGGAAGAACCCTTGAGATAATGACTAAAACTGTTTTTTTTTTTCCTCCTAACTGGTAGGAGGTACAGAATGGCAAGGAAAATCCTCAAATGGAAGGGCTGACTGCCTTGGCCCATGCCAACTTCCTGCATAATCTGTCCCTAGAAGAGAACTGGTGAGAGCTCCATGGCTCACACACATCATTTATTCTATGGCAAAGACCAGAAACAGAAGGGGAAAAAGAGATAATGAGAGAGATTCCAAAAACCAGAGAAAGGGGCCACAAGTAAAGGTTGATGCTGCCTAAGTGGGAATAAGGGCAAAGTAACTTAAAGAGTTCTTATGAATGACAGCAAGGGCCTGTGGGACCTGATGGGGAAGGAAGCCAGGCTTCCTTGTTCTTAGTATAAAGTAATCTCAGTATTGCACTAGAAAGAGAATAAAATGTTCATCAATTATATTAAAGTAGATAGACTTCTTAAAAATTCAGGAATGCTTGCCAAAAACAGATGGAAAACAGAAATTCAAAACAAGGTGAGCTCATTTGCAAAATCCCACCCCTGCCACTAACTCCCAGCAGCTGACCCTTCTACATCAGCATGATGCTGATGGCAGATGGGTGGAAAAGAAAGGAGGTCAATAGAGGAGGTGGGGGGGGGGAGAGCAAGGAATGGTTTATAAATGCTTTCCTCTCCATCATTTTCCAATATGGAGAAAGACATTTCCCTTTCCTCTTCTATTTAATAGGCATTGGTATCAATTAGAGTCCGTGAATTGCTAAATTACATCCTTGTGGAAATCAGGATTTCTTCCATATACCTACTCTAGATACATTCTCATTAATCTTAGACACTGTGATTTATTAAGACTAAAACCAGCCAAATGTTCTTAATTTCTGAGCCTGAATTTGAATAATCATTTTCTTTCTGTAAGATTGGAATTTTAATTCTAAAGCTTGAAATAACCTTAGAAACACCAACTTCATCTTTTTCAAGTTCTCTATTGGGCAAAGTCAAATCCAAAAAAGTCAGTTGATTTGCCTTAGTTTGTAGAATATGTTAGTAGTAACACTAAGGCTAGAATCCAGGACTTCTGGCATCTGTTACACTACAAAATTGAAGAAAATGAATGCTTTGGCTTTGAGTAATTTTTTCAAGAACAGGGCTTAGAAGCCTAGCTAGTGGGTGTTCTAACAGTATTTTGTTATTATATTGTTTTAATAAGATCTATTAAGTGATGATGTAACTAAAATAGCAGGAATGATAAGCATGCACAAACATTAATCATGATTTAAATTATTTCAGGGCATCATACAAAGCTTTAAAAAAAATCCTCTTACAACTATTGCCATAATGAAGACTTAGTTTACTTAAAACAAACAATGAGGAGATGGGTAGCAAAAGCTTTCTCATCTATAAGTAGGAGAATCAGAAAAAGCTAGCGTGATTGACAGGGTTTGCAAAGGAGAGATTAAATAAAAGGAAATCAGTTCTTGTTATTTTAATCATCAACATGATGGAATTTTTTTAGACTGTCAATTTGCACATTAAGTCACTATTCAATTTTCTAAATTTGAAACAGAAAGTACTATTTTCTTCCCCAGGGGAATTAAAAATTAATACAGAACAAATGATGACTGTAATCAGTTACTTTTAGAGTAATATAATATATTCATATAGATTATCTTAAACCCTACAACAATCCTCTGAAGTAGATAATTTTTTGTTTTATAAAGAAGTAACTACTCTCAGAGACTTTCTAGATTTTCAACCCAGTTCTTTCTATTTTATTTTGTTTCTAATTCTTACACATTCATATAAATGTATTCATTCAATAATTATTTATTTGAGGGACTATAACTATTCATTTATTTGCTAATAAAGGAGAGAAACAAGCAATGTAGCCCTCTAGTTTTATGGCAATGATTTGGAGTCTAGGTGTGTCCAGATTCTGAAAATATTTCACTTTTGAGTTTTTGAGGACTTCCTACATTATGAAACACATGTGAGATTAAGAGAAATACATAGGCAAAACAGTAGAGAGTTGTTGAATCACTATATTGCACACCTGTATCAACTATACTCAAAATAAAAAAGGAAGGAAATATAGCAATAAATCCTGTAGAATTTAATTTGCCTTATAATTATCTTATCAAACCTCTGACTCCTGGAAAATAAATGATGTACCCAGCACAAATCGGTCACTCAATAATATGTTTTGAATTGCTAATTAATTGGCTATTTGGGGGCTCCATTTGAATAAGCTTCATATATTCTTTAATATTTACAGTGTTGGCATAAATTTTAACAAACACATTTTCATGATATTTTTAAAAATAAAACTATTTAAAAATAATTACCTTTATCTTTAATAATAGCAATATTTATTTCATTTCTCTTTGGTGAACATAAGAAGCAACTATAGGAAGAAATATATATTTTCATATTATGCTATAAACACCACCCATGATACCTTATTGTCACACCAGCTTGTGATGTCATCTAAATATTTATGTTGCATAATACCATCTCTAAATGTTATCTTTTGCTCTTTGATTATAATGTAAATTTGTGCACACCACAGAGTTTAGAAATTGCTTCAAAAAATATCAAGCTTGAAAACAAAGTATTATAAAACAGGATAGACAATAAAATTAATATCATACAAAGGACCACCTTGAACCATAGAGCTGTTTTGCCACTTCTATATGCAGTCTACTTCTTGCCATTTCTTCTGCCAAATTAAGCTTACAATTGGACTACATAAACGTGATCTTTATTCTATTCTGTAATATCCTGTATACCTTCCCAAATTGGCCAGAAGACCAAATTCAACTCTTCCACCACATCTAAGCTTACAACAATATGTTTCAGATGAATGTCTCCAAATACTGTGGGCCTATGGTTTGTTTTTTAGCCCAGCAATTTTATAGCAATACTGTAAAGCAATGACTTCAATTTCATGTAATCATGCTTGGCACAGATAGTGGCTCTTATCCAGACCTATTTAATTTCACCTTTTAGGAATTATGTAAATATCATATGTCTCTTTTTGAAATTTACCACTACACTACAGTGTTATATTACTGACCTCATCTCTCATAGACCACACAACGCATAGAACTTAGCATTTGTCTTTTTTGCACCAAGCTCATGTGGTGAGCACCTGAAAACCATTCTCAAAGCTTACCACCCACTTTCTCGCCTGCTCTCTGCCTCTGACTTTCAAATCATGCTTGTTAATTTTTGTGGACACTTGGCTGACAAGCAGGATGTGATGTACTGTGTGGGGCCATGATCACAGAAGTATAATACCAGGTCAGTGTATGATTTTAACAAAGTGGTTATTTATGATAGTTGGTATGACCAGAATTAAGTAGAACATAAGCAAAGGACGTGTGCAGAGCATTTAGCATTTTTCTTTTGTACTTATCCATTTTATGGTATAATGAATAAGCATATGATCTCTGGACTCAGGTAGATCTAGGCTGGAATTCCCTTTCTGCTATATCTAAGCTGTGTGACATTGAGAGGATTCTTCTCCTGAGTCTGTTTCCTTATGGAGAAAGTAACAATAATTGTGCCTACCACACAGATTTGTTATGAGACTTACACGAAAAAGTTCACACAAAGCACTTAGCACATTCTTGCCTCACAGTAATTGCCCAAAAAAGTAAAGCTGTTGTCATTATCACTATTGTTGCTGTTATTGGTTGGGTTTTTTGGGGGGAGGGATCTTTATGATTAAAATGGCCTGGATGATCAATAAGATTGGGCCCAAAGCAGAAACAAAGCACATTAGCTAAATGTCAACTAACTTGGACAACTTTAACTTTTCCTTTAGAAAATCCACTATTTCTTTATTTATGTTTTAAATGTTTTCCCAAAACATTTTTGGGGAACAAAATATAAAAATAAAGTACCAGTTTACATATATGGATAAATCATGCTCTCTGTGTCCCTTCGCCTTATTCTGATGTGCCTTTCCCCTTCTCTACACTTTGGTATATAGTCTTATTATTCTGGCCAAATGCTACAGCTGAAATAAAAATAGTAACTAATTGAGCAGATGAATATCAATAACTATACACTGAGAACAAGAGTAACTCTGAGACTTACCAGGTACATGATCATGAACAAGTTACCTAACCTCTTTGTGCTTGAATGTACTTTCAAATGGGGTTGATAATACTAGCCAATTCAGAGGGCTGTGTGTCTTAATGTATTAAAAGTGTCTAGAACAGCGTCTGTCACATGTACTACATACGTCTTAGCTTTTTACTACAGTATGCTGAACTGATATAGCATGCATGTACACATACACACAAACACAACACTGATATTTCCTTTTCTGCATCATTACTACCTCTCTATGTTATGCCATTAGGTAATCTGCATTGCACAGAAATCTACAAAGGATGACCCCCATTTGATTCTCCTTCTCTTGGTATCTCAGTCACTCCTCAGTAATGTTAGGGAATTTGGAAATCTAAAATTCTTGCTTTAGGCCACAAATACCTTTAGTACTCTGCTGTTGTTTTCTTTTTTAAGGTTCAATAAAGGGCCACTATATAGTAAATTACCATCCAGTATTTCAAATCCAGAAATTACTCAAGACTTGAATTTAATACTAATAACTGTACCTCCCATTTGGCTGACATTCTTTGATAGAAACTGATAAGACTGTACTAATGTCATGTATCATATCTTTTGCATAGCTTAGTTGATGATAACGGTCCATCACTGGCAAGCAACACACACACACACACCCTATCTGTCCTTAATATGGGACAGGAAAGTATTAAGGGATTTTAGAGGATTTTCTGACCTTTCTAAAGTAATTAGCAGTATCTTTTATTGGTCTCCATGTTTCAGACATTTTGTTATTAACAAATTCTAGTGATAATATTTAGGAAGTTAGTTCCCTACCACAACAATTACTAAGGAGAGAAAAAGCTTACATTTTCTTGGAAAAGAAAAATTAAGTATCCTAGGAAAACTATAAGTATATTGGATAAGTTAGTTATTATTATGCAGGATTTATTTTTCTTGACTTGAGAATCTCAATTATTTTAGGGAAAAAAGGCATTTCCCATAAAACGGGAGATTTTGTGGCATCAAGTCTAGGATATATCAGGTGTGACATCTGATATCCATGGCATAACTTCATTTCTAACCAATATCCATGACATTTATGATACTTTGTATTATGATAAGAGAATTTTCTAGTGCTTCCCAAGACATTACTAGAATTGATAATACATAAATGTTTGAAATTGAATAATACATGACAAATTAGAGTCTCTTAATTAGTTCTCTTAAGTTGAAGTCAACCTAATGTCTTATCATACAGGTTGAGTGCATGTTGTTTCCTAAGAAGAATAAAGCATATAAAATCTTTGACATATAAAATTATTTTTATATTAATATATTTTCAATAATATTCTATATTATACTATATCATCTTAATTCTCAAAATTGAGTAAGAAAATTCTTTTATCAAAGAGGATCTAAATTGGGGTAACAGAATGTAGCAGAAGTTTTTTAAGAATAAGTTTTGGGAGATTTGAGATCCTTTGAATTTTAATCTCTACCAATTTTGAATATGGTGGCAGAGTAGGAGGACCCTAAGCTTGCCTCATCCCATGAAAACTACTAAATAACTATCAAAGAGTTTCTGAATTCTGAAATTTCTAAATAGCCCAGAAATTGACCTAAAGATTGGCAGAACAAATGCCACAAAATAGGTCATCTTAAAGAAGGTAGGAATGTGGAGACATGCCTTGGGAGAGAAACAGATCAAGGAAGCTACTGTGGAGAGGGAGCTCCAGTCATAGAAAAGGGCAAGAGACAGAGCACACAGGTGAGCTCATGAGGAAAATGAATTCCCATATCAATTGGCATTGAACGCAAGAGGGCCTGGAACTTTGTGGATTCTTGCAACCAGTGGGGTTTAAAGCCTGGAATTTTAAAGTTCAGTGTGCTTGGCTATGGGAGAGCTCAGAGGACATTGGGGCTACTCTCAGAGAGAAGGCAAAGCAAACAGCCTGTAGACATATAGCATGGAAACTATGAAGAGCCCCTTGGGCATACAGTAGAGAAATTCTTTGCTCTTCACTGAGTATGTCCCAGAAAGGCAACATTAATGGGGAGATTCTTCCAGAAACAAAGGAACTAACCAGCACCATGTCCTTACCCTGTCCATCAGCATATACACAAAGCCATCTGTGGGAACCAACACAGTGCCCATTTTCACTGCCTAAGTTGCTTATAGCAAGCCCTGTCCCCACAACACTCTGTGGAACCATCCTTCTCAGTCATGTTTGCCTCAGTCCCTGTGCAGCAGATCCCCTTCCCCAGATGACTGAGCCAAACCCAGGCCAACAGTGTTCCTCATGACCCAGGAGTTTTCCAAGGCCTCAGTTTTGGTGGCAGCAGTGACCTCATTCACAAGCAAGTCTCATTTCACAAGCAGACCAGAGCACACCTAGTTAAAATATGACAACTTCAGGCCAGAGATTAAACACTGCCCACAACAGGCAAAGAGAGCCTCTGCAGACAACTGGCCTGAAAGATAAAGCATTCAGGACACAATAGCAAAGTACAGGCAGCACATATCCTGGAAGTGCCAGGCCCTACAGAACAGGGGACATAACACTGTAGGGTCCAACAGGATATCTTCTTCATAAACCCACTACCCTCAAGAAAGGAGACATAGCTGGCTTTTCTAACACAGAGAAACAGGCACAGAGACATAAACAAAATGAGAAGACAGAGGAATGTGTCCTAAATGAAAGAACAGGACAAGGCCACAGCCAAAGATCTAAGTGAAACAGAAATAAGTAATGCAACTGATGGAAATTTAAATTAATAATCATAAAGTTACTCACTGCAATTGAGAAAAGGGTGGAAGACATGAGTTAGAGACTTAAGACAGAGATAAGGAATAACACAGCAGAGATAAAGGGCTCAATTAATAAAATGAGAAACTTGCTTGACAGAAAGAACCACAGGCTGGAAGAAACTGAGGAATGAATGAATGAATGAATGATCTAGAAGACAGAGTAATGGAGAGTAATCAAGCTGAACACAAGAGGAAAAAAGGAATTACGCAAAACAAGAATAGGCTTAGAGAACACAGTTATTCCATCAAATATAATAGCACTTGTATTATGGGAGTCCTAGAAGAAGAGAGAGAAAAGGGGGCAGACAATGTATTTGAAGAAATAATACCTGAAAACTTGCCAAATTTGGGTAAAGAAACAGATATCCAGATCCAGGAGGAAAAGGATATCCAGATATCCCAACATAATCAACAAAAGCATATCCACACCAAGACATATTGTAATTAAAACAGCAAAATATAATGATAAAGAAAAAATATTAAAAACAGGAAGACAAAAGACAGTCACATATAAAGGAAACCCCATAAGGCTTTCAGTGGCTTTTTCAGCAGAAACTTTCCAAGCCAGAAAAGAGTAACATGATATATTCAAAGTGTTAAATAGGAAGAACCTACAGCCAAGAATACTCTATCCAGCAAGGTTATCATTCAGCATAGATGGAAAGATAGATTTTCCCAGACACACAAAACTAAAGAAGTTCTTGACTACTAAACCAGCCATGCAAGAAATATTAAAGGGGATTCTTCAAGTAGAAAAGAAAGACCAAAAATGACAGTATGAGGGTAAGAAACACAAAAGCAGTAAAAATGAATACTTCTCTACAAAATCAATCAAGGAACTCACAAAAGAAAAGGATGTAAAATATGGCACCATACACCTAGAACATGAGGAGGAGTAAAGAATGGGTTCAAACTTTTGTTTTAAAGATTTATTTATTTGAAAAAGAGAGAGAGCATGGGGGGAGGGACAGAGGAAGAGGAAGATTAAAAAATCTCAAGCAGACTCCCTGCTCAGCACAGAGCCCAAATCAGGGCTCAATCCCATGACCCTGAGATCACGACTTGAGCCAAAATCAAGAGTTGGATGTGTAACTGACTGAGCTACCCAGGTACCCCAAGAATGGGTTCAATCTTAAAGGACCATCAACTTAATATAGACTGCTATGTGCAGAAGACATTACATACAAATCTAATGGTCACCCCAAATCAAGAGCCATTAATAAATATTCAAAGAGTAAAGAGAAAGAAATCCAAATATATTACTAAAGAAAACCAGCAAACCATGAAGAAGAGAAAGACATGAAAGGATCAGAGAAAATTTTCAGAAACAAAACAAGTAATACAATGGCAATAAATACCTATCTACCAATAATTACTTTGGATGTAAATGGACTAAATGCTCCAATCAAAAGGCATCAGGTGACAAAACAGATGAAAAAACAATACCCATCTATATGGTGCCTATAAGAGACTAATTTTAGACCTAAAGCCACCTGCAGAAGGGGCTAAAGAAACATTTATCACTCAAGTGGGTGTCCAAAGAAAGAGCAGCAATGCTTTTATTGGACAAAATAGACTTTAAAACAAAAACTGTAGGGGCACCTGAGTGGCTCAGTTATTAAGCATCTGCCTTCAGCTCAGGTCATGATCCCAGGGTCCTGGGATTGAGCCCCATATCAGGCTCCCTGCTCCACAGGGATCATGCTTCTCCCTCTCCCACTCCCCCTGCCTGTGCTCCCTCTCTCGCTGTGTCTCTCCCTATGAAATAAATGAATAAAATTTAAAATTTAAAATAACCTGTAACAAGCAACAAAGAAGGATACCATATGATAACAAAGAGGACAATCTAACAAGAAGATATAATGATTATAATATTTATGCACCCAACATGGGAGCAAATATATAAAACAATTAATAACAAATATAAAGAAACTAATCAGTGATAATACAATAATAGTAAGGGCCTTTAACACCCCACATATATCAATGAACAGATCATCTAAACAGAAAACCAACAAGGAAATAATGGCTTTGAATGACACACTGGATCAAATGGATTTGATGGATATATTCAGAACATTCTATCCTAAAACAGTACACACATTCTTTTCAAGTGCATATGAACATTCTTCAGAATAAATCACATACTAGGCCACAAAAGAGGCCTCAATAAATTCAAGAAGAACAAAGTCATACCATGAATCTTTTTTTTAAAGATTTTGTTTATTTATTTGAGATGGAGAGAGAGAAAGAGCAATCAGAAGTGGTAGAGTGGGAGGGAAAGAGTTTTAATCAGACTCTGCTCTGAGTATGGAGCCTGACATTAGGCTCAGTCTCACAACCCTGAGATCATGAACTGAGCTGAGATCAAGAGTCATATGCTTAATGAGCTGCATCATCCAGGTACCCCACCACGAATCTTTTCTGACCACAATACTATGAAACTAGAAGTCAACCACAAGAAAAAAATCTGGAAAGGCCACAAATACATGGAGATTAAATAACATGCTACTAAACAATGAATGGGTCAACCAGGAGATAAAAGAAATTAAAAATTACATGGAAACAAATGAAAATGAAAACACAGTGGTTCAAAACCTTTGGGACACAGCAAAAGCAGTTCTAAGAGGGAAGTTTATAGCAATATAGGCTTACCCCAAGCAGCAAGAAAAGTCTCAAATAAGCAATCTAACCTTACACATAAAGAAGCTTAAAAAAGAAAACAGACAAAACCTAAAAAAAGCAGAAGAAAGAAAATGATAAAGATTAGAGCAGAAATAAATGATATACAGACTAAAAGACAATAGAACAGATCAATGAAACCAGGAGCTGGCTCTTTAAAAAAAATCAATAAAATTGATAAGCCTCTAGTCAGACTTACTAAGAAAAAAATGGGAAGTACCTAAATAAATAAAATCACGAATGGGAGAGGAGCAATAACAACAAATACCACAGTGATACAAACAAACCTAAGAGAATATTAAGAAAAACTATATGCCAAAAATTGGGCAACCTAAAAGAAACAGATAAATTCCTAGAAACTTATAACCTATCAAAACTGAAATAGGAAGAAATAGAAGATTTGGACAGACCAATTTCCAGCAAAGAAATAGAATCAGTAATAAAAAAAACTCCCAACAAAAAAAGTCCAGGACCAGATGACTTCACAGATAGATTCTACCAAACATTTAAAGAAGAGTTAATACCTATGCTTCTCAAACTATTCCAAGAAAAGGAAAGGAAGAAAAACTTACAAATTCATTTTATAAAGCCAGCATTACCCTGATAACAAAACTAGATAAAGACATCACAAAAAAGGGAACTACAGGCCAGTATCTCTGATGAACTTACCTGCAAACGTCAACAAAATACTAGCAAACTGAATCCAATAATACATTTAAAAAAGCATTCACTATGGTCAAATGGGATTTATTCCTGTGTTGCAAGGGTGGTTCAATATTCACAAATCAATCAACATGATACATCACACCAATAAGAGAAAGGATAAAAACCATATGATCATGTAAATAGACATAGAAAAAGCATTTGACAAAGTATAACATCCATTCATGATAAAAACCCCAACAAAATAGGTTTAAAGGGAATATAACTCAGCATTATAAAGGCCATATATGAAAAACCACAGCTAACATCATCTTCAATGTGGAAAAACTGAGCACTTTTCCCTGAAAGTCAGGAACAGGACAAGGATGTTCCCTTTCACCACTTTTATTAAACATAGCACTGGAAGTCCTAGCCATGGGAATCACACAATAAATCAGACAACAAAAAGAAATAAAAGACATCCAAATTGGTAAGGAAGAAGTTAAACTTTTGCTATTTGCAGCTGACATGATACTATATATAGAAAACCTGAAAGATTCACCCCCAAAATCTGCTACAAATGATAAATGAATTCCGTAAAGTCACAGGCTTCAAAATCAGTGTACAGAAATCTGTTGCATTTCTACATATCAGTAATGAAGCAGCAGAAAGAGAAATGAGGAAAACAATCCTATTTACAATTGCAAGACAACACAAAGAAATGGAAAGATATTCTATGCTCATGGATTGGAAGTACAAATATTTTAAAATGTCTATACTACCCAAAGTAATATACACATTTAATGCAATTTCTATCAAAATGCCAACAGCATTTTTTTTTCACAGAACTAAAACAAAGAATCTTAAAATTTGTATGGAACCTCAAAAGACCCGAAATAGCCAAAGCAATCTTGAAAAAGAAAAGCAAAGTTGGAGGCATCACAATTGTAGATTTCAAATTATTATGAAACTGTAGTAATAAAAACAGTATGGTACTGGCACAAAAATAGACACATGGAACAGAATAGAAAACCCAGAAATGGACCCACAACTATATGATCAAAGAATCTTCAACAAAGCAGGAAAGAATATCCAATGGAAAAAGGACAGTCTTTTCAACAAATCATATTAGGAAAACTTGACAGCAACATGCAGAAGTATGAAATCGGACCACTTTCTTACACCCTACACAAAAATAAATAAATAAATGGATAAAAGACCTAAGGGAGACTTGAAACCATAAAAATCCTAGAAGAGCGCACAGGCAGTAATTTCTCTCACATTGGTCATAGCAACTTCTTTCTAGATAGGTCCCCTGAGTCAAGGGAAACAAAAGCAAAAATAAACTATTGGAACTAAAAATCTTCTGCATAGCAAAGGAAACAGTCAACAAAACTGAAAGGCAACCCCCTGAATGGGAGAAGATATTTGCAAATGACATATCCAATAAAAGGTTAGTATCCAAAATATATAAAGAAATTATAAAACTCCACACACATACCCCCCAGGAAATCCAGTTAAAAAAATGGGCAGAAGACATAAATTGATGTCTTTCTAGAGAAGATATATAGGATGATCAACAGACACATGAAAAGATTTTCAACATCACTTCTCATCAGGGAAGTGCAAATCAAAACTACAATGAGATGTCACCTCACACCTGTTAGAATGGCTAACATCAAAACCACGAGAAACAAAAGGTGTTGGCAAGGATGTGGAGAAAGGAGCACTCCTGCACTGTTGGTGGGAATGCAAACCAGTGCGGCCACTCAGGAAAACAACATGGAAGTTCCTCAAAAAGTTAAAAAGAGAAATACCCTACAACTAGCAATCACATGACTGGGTATTTACTCAAAGAATACAAAAACACTAATCCAAAGGAATACATGCACTCCTATGTTTATTGCAGCATTATGTATAATAGCGAAGATATGGAAGCAGCCCAGACGTCCATCGATTGATGAATGGATAAAGAAGATGTATCGTGTGTGTGTGTGTGTGTAATGGAATATTACTCACCTATAAGAAAGAATGAAATTTTTCCATTTGCAACAATATGGATGGAGTTACAGAGTATAATGCTAATTGAAATAAGTCAGTCAGAGAAAGACAAATACCATATGATTTCACACATATGTGGAATTTAAGGAACAAAACAAATAAGCAAAGGGAAATAAGAGAGAGAGAAAGAGAGAGAGAGACCAAGAAACAGACTCTTAACTAGAGAACAAACTTATGGTTGTGGGAAGAGGAGGTGGCAAGGGGATGAGTGAAATAGGTGATGGGGACTAAGGAGTGCACTTGTGATGACCACAGCATGATTAAATAAAAACTTAAAAACAAACAAAGAGCCTGCTAATTTTTCTCTTATTTTCAAGGTTGCACTCATTTTTTAATAATAACACATAATTATATAATGACTTACTATATTATAATTGTAAATGATAACATGAGTATACCTGTGATTCTTAGTTTTCAACCTAAAAAGCTCAAAGCTGGTAACCAAAAGTTTAGTTATTGTAAGTCACATCATTCATTTTATCCTAGAGGTATCAGATTATAAATTTCATTTATTTTAATGGGAATCCATTCGAAACTATGAGAGTATAAAAGTTTAACACATGTACACACATATACACATGTGTGCAAACATTTACTATGCATATAAAGTCAAATCCAATATATAAGCCATCACAGAATAAGAAGAGGGATTGATGCTAAAATACAAAATATAAAAATCATCAAAATTAACAAAAGAAGAGTCAAATTACTATGGCAGAAATTTTTGAAGTTATTCTGGAATGACCTCTAGAAAGCTGCTGGGCCTAATTGTTTTTGTGAAAGTTTCTTCAAACCTACTAGATATGAATAAATGCCAAAGTATCTGAATTACTGCAGAGGACCACAAAAGAAAGAAACTTTTCTATTTCAAGAGGTTAGTATATTCTTGATCTGAAAACCTAACAAATATAGGTTAAAAAATAGAAACCTATAAAGTAATTTTACTATTAATAAAGTTGCTAAAATTGTAAGTAAATCTTAGAAAACTAAATGCAGTAGCATAGCAAAAGAATACCATACACTAAGTAATTGCCAACAATTAGTCTTGCCTCCACACCACATGCGAAACATAATCCAATCATTAATGCCTCTCATCACAGTAGTGTTGCTTAAGGAACTGGAGTAAATAGGAGGAGGACAGGAGTAATTTGGAAAAAGAAATGTGCTTACTGTGTCACTCCCCAAGAGGCACCACTGTCCCATGTGGGCCAGGAAACAAATGTTTTAAATGACCCTATTTTCCCCTCTTCTTTTCTGAATTTCCTAGATGCTTTGAAATACACTTATTTCATTTATAATCCTTAAAAAGAATCAATCAGAAATACTCAAAAGCAAAACACAAACAAAACAAAAAACAACATCAAAAATTTTCCTGAGGGAGGATGAGACTGGTACAGTCTTTAAAATGAGAAACCAATGAAGTTTGGACCGAAGGCTTCTCATATTCCTGTTGGGAATGGACAGACATGGACATTCTTTGTGGCTCCAAGAACCTTCAAAATGAATTCAAATTAGAACTGTCCCCAAAATGGAAACTGCTGGCTGGTGCTCTCTGAAATTTTTGGAAAGGTAAGATCTGTTGTCTTAGTCCAAGATCAGCTCAGAAAGAGAAAATTACCACCAACTATAGCCAGCTTATCAGTGCTCCCCTACACTTACAACAGTGTCGGTCAAGGTTAAGGTCATTTAGACATCATAATTACAGATTCTGGTTATTATTCTAAGGGTCTTCTTTATTATGAAAAGAAAAAAACAAATGAGCAATGTGTTCACAGTTCAAGCCAATAAAAATTGTAGTTTGTTTACAACTATGAGAGTACCTATTAAGTCAAATTGCCATAAATCAAGGACTGCTTATAATAAACCTCAATTTTATGGATTATAGAGACACAATTTTGCTAAGTATAAAGATGTATAATTTATATAATTATAATGTATACACATATGCACAAATTTAATATAATGTGTGTACATGTGTGTTATGAGCTGAATCATGTATGTCCCAAATTCATAGGTTACAATCCTAACCTCTAGTACCTTAGAACATGACTGTTATTTGGAGACATGGCCTTTAAAAGAGGTAATTAAATTCTTTTTTTTTAAGATTTTTTTTTATTTATTTGACAGACAGAGATCACAAGTAGGCAGAGAGGCAGGCAGAGAGAAAGAGGAGGAAGCAGGCTCCCTGCTAAGCAGAGAGCCCGATGCAGGGCTCGATCCCAGGACCCTGGGATCATGACCTGAGCCGAAGGCAGAGGCTTTAACCCACTGAGCCACCCAGGCGCCCCTTAAAAGAGGTAATTAAGTTAAAATTAGGTCATTTTGGTGGGCCCTAATCTGTTATGTGTGGTGTCCTTATAAAATGAAAAAAATTGGACACAACATACACAGGAAAGACCATGTGAAGAGACAAGGAGAAGATGACCATGACAAGCTAAGGAGAGAGGCTTCAGGAGAAACCAACCCCACTGACACCCTAATCTCACACTTCTAGCCTCAAGAACTGTGAGAAAATTAACGTTTCTTATTTAAACCATTCAGTCTATGATACTTTGCTATGATAGTTCTAGTAAATTAATACTGTGCTTATGTGTGTAATTTGAAATATGATTTTTACTCATGTCAACTAGAGTCATCCTTAACATATAATATCTCCTTCAGAGATTGTGTAAAGTCTAAGATCATTCCCAAGATTCTTGCAGGCTCCCAGGGACTAGTCTCCTAGCTTCAACCGCCTGACTCTCCTCAATTACTCCTCAATTACTTCACTTCAGATGTCATTTCCAATATCCACCTTCTGTGGTCTTCATCCTGTGCTAACCTGGGGAGGACTTCAGGTTTCTCCATTAATTTCCATCAAAACAAAATAAAATAAAGTAAAATGTTAACAACAACCAAAAACAAAACAAAAATAAATATCCACCCTCATACAAAATAATCATGAACACAGCTTACTTTATATTCCAGAAATGCAAAGAACTTAAAATTGAACATTAGCTATTTCTGCTCTAACAAAGTTTTTTAACCATTTGCACAAGTGGAAAATCCAGAGTCTGGCCATGTTCTAATGTCTCCCATTACCTTCTCCTTTCCCCTTCTATCTCTCTCTCCTTCCTTCCCTCCATCCCTTCTTGGTATACCTGGATCTTCTCTACTCTCTTCTTGGCTCTTCCCTCATTCCCAGCAGTTTGTCGATCACTCTTTGTGAGTTTGACTTATGTTATCAGGATCCCCTTTTCTATTTCAAGTAGCTAATCCAGCTATCTTCTCAAAGACAATTTCCTTTGTCAGAGATATCCTAGAGCCATCCATTAAAGTAATACAGTTTTATCCCAGCTACATTATATTTAGCCAAGTTTCAGTAAAGAGCTAAGGTAATTTTTCAAGTTGTTTTTTCACTCTGATCCAAAAAGAATTAACATCGATTATTTAACACAATCTAGTAACAATACGCTACCCTTCTATATAATCTCTAAAACTACCATTAAACCTGTTGGAAATTATTTTTAAATTTTGCAGCCTCATTGGAACTTTTAACCACACATATGAACTCTGAATTTTATTTGTTAAACTGTCAACTATTGGATTCAGCAAATGATTTAAACTATGATTGCAAAGTGGAGGGTTTGAAAACTTAAGAACCTTCTGCACTTGTCACATTTTATACAAAACATGGGAAAGATGGCTTCATTTTACCTTTATTCAAAAGATCTTCCACACAATTAATATGTTTTGATATGGGTTGCCTATTTGAAGAATGTCAGTTTATGGTTTGAAGAAGAAAATGAAATAAATTCTGGTTCAAAATAACTTCTTAGGAAACAGGCTACTACTGCCACCTGGGGGAGATTCTTTCTGCTTCATTCAAGAAGGCCAAATGTGCTTGTCAGATGAATGAAAACAGTTCATGTTTTCCTTGTTATATCCACACAGGAAGACTTTTTAACTTTCTGCCCATGAAGTCATAAGGCATTCCAGATGTCTCCAAGATTCCTTCACACAGAAATACATACTTCACAGACTTTTTGAGAGGTATAGGAGAAAATGAACCAGAATATAACCACACTAAGGTTTCTACATCTTACACACTAAAGAGATAGTTGGAAAAGTATGCGTTATTATATAGAGAAAAAATTAAAGTTTTCAACAAGATGTAACCCCAATTTTAAGCAAAATGTATTTGGCCTGGATTTGTAGTTAGCTGTACTCCTTTTCTGAAATATGCTATCATTAATTGATATGGAAACTACATGTGCAGATAGATATGAGCATTTAGTGATTGCATCAGTTAGGAGAAGATAATTTCAATTCCATGGAAATAGCCAAGCATTTTCTTAATAGAATTTTTGAACTAAATACTGCTATGAACTCAATATCTTTTTATTGCATTTACATTGAATATCTATTTGTTGAAACTTTTGATGTAGTGTGAATGAGAAACATTCCATCATTTTCAATGAAAAAATTGTGACCATTGCTTTTGAACATCTAGTTTGTGTTTAATAGTTGTCAGTCTTGGGGTGCCTGGGTGGCTCAGTAAGGCCTCTGCCTTCAGCTCGGGTCATGATCCCAGGGTCCTGGGATCGAGTCCCACATTGACTCCCTGCTCAAGAGGGCAGCCTGCTTCCCCGCCCTTTCTCTGCCGGCCTCTCTGCCTACTTGTGATCTCTGTCTGTCAAATAAATAAATAAAATCTTTAAAAAAAAGAAAAAGAAAAGGATGGCTTTAAAAAATAGTTGTCAATTTTGCATTTATTTATGCTAGAAATAAGGTATTACTTATCAGCAATGCCCTAAAACAAATAATTTAACCTTGAAAATAAGGTTTCAGGAAGTATCTGTTGAAATGTTCAGCCTATCAGATGACAAAAACAGTTCAGTGCTGATTAGGGAAGACAATGAACCATTTATGGAGAGGATTCTAGTAATAGATTAACCTAATAAAATACATACAGTATCAGTCCCAGAGTGGTACGGTGACAGTGTCAGAAGATTAAAGTTCATACCAAAGAACAACTGTACCAGCTCCAGGGAAGTCTTTGTGGAAAAAAGTATTTCTAAGATTGGAAAAGGTAGGTGACATATAGCAAGTTATTGGGGCTCTATAATAATTATTATTTTTTTAATCACGCATTTGATTCAGGAGTAAAAACTTGAGTGACTGTGGTTCAGCTGACATAGCTGAATGAGCTGGGTAAATTGGGGTCCCCTTGAGGGACTCCAAAAATGAGAATCTTTTGTGCAGGGGTATAAGGTTACTTCAAAATGTTCATATTAGAGTCTAGGGAGATTGGGGTGAGGGACAGTAGAGGACAAGAAAGGCCAATGGTATATAAAACTGAATAAAGAAGTACAAGTTATAAGCAAAAATAATAAATATACAATTTTTCTTTAGATTATTTATTTATTTATTAACAGAGAGAGACACAGTGAGAGAGGGAGCACAAGCAGGGGGAATGGGAGAGAAATGGGAGGGAATGGGAAAGGGAGAAGCAGGCTTCTTGCGGAGCAGGAAGCCCGATGTGGGGCTCCATTCCAGGACCCTAGGATCATGACCTGAACCAAAGGCAGATGCTTAAGGACTGAGACACCCAGACGCCCCTAAATATGCAATTTTAATTAAATGTCCTTACTTCTGAATCAGCAGGTTGAGTTCATTTGGCAATTGGCCTATAGCTCTGTCTTACTGATCTAATGAAAATGATCAATGACTTTAAAATGCTTATGTTCTAGGGGCACCTGTGTGGTTCAGTCCTTAAGCATCTGCCTTCAGCTCAGGTCATGATCCCAGGGTCCTGGAATCAAGGTCTGCATTGCGCTCCCTGCTCCATGGGAAGGCTGCTTCTCCTTCTCCCACTCCCCCTGTTTCTGTTCCCTCTCTCACTGTGTCTCTCTCTGTCGAACAAATAAATAAAATCTTCAGGAAAAATGCTTATGTTCTACACAAAAGATTACCTCCATTTTAGGGGGGCAGTAAATGGAATAGATTCTCCCAAGATTCTCCTCCCTCTTAATTGAGCTACACAATGTGTTGGGCTTTACCTCCTTTATTCAAAAGCCAGTAGGTTACTATGGTAGATCATGGAAATGATTAATTATTTCATAACAGAAATTACAAGCAGTTCTCATTTTCATCAGAATGTTGCCTTGTTGTAAAAAAAATAGCAAACAAAACCAGAAATCTTCTTTAACAGTATTCATGCTTCATAGGAGACATTCAGGAAGTCAGGAAAGATAAATTTTTGCAGATGTGTGTGTATTCCAGGGGTGGGGAGATGGGGAAATTGGGGATGTTTTTTAAAATGTCAGAAAGATCTATTTCTTTTTTTTTTTAAAGATTTTATTTATTTATTTGACAGAGATCACAAGTAGGCAGAGAGGCAGGCAGAGAGAGAGAGGAGGAAGCAGGCTCCCTGCTGAGCAGAGAGCCTGATGCAGGGCTGGATCCCAGGACCTTGGGACCAGGACCCGAGCCAAAGGCAGAGGCTTTAACCCACTGAGCCACCCAGGCGCCCTGAAAGATCCATTTCTTCCACTCTTCTGTTCCTACTTCTCCTCCAAAAGTGATTTATTTTCAAATATTGATACTAGCCTCATTAATGAACCCAGAAACCTCAGTACCCATTGCTAAACTGACTCATCTGCCACATTGATGAGTTAACACATATCTCCTAAACACGGTTTACATCATCTTCATGTAATTTGTTTTTTTCCTGCTCATTTTCCTGCAATTATTGCTTCCTTGTCTCTTCTTTGTCTGTATTTGACTTCTCCCTCCTCTCCCATTGCAAATTACCAATATTATTTTAATCTTCCTGTTCTCACTGGGGTATCTCCACTTTAGTGGAGCACTCCTCCATGCTTTAGTCACTATGAATGAGGGGTAAGTAAGCCAAAAGTAGTAACAGGAATGTTCCAGGCCAAGTAAGAAGGCTTACATTGGGTGAATATTAAAGCCTAACTGCTTATGCTGAACCTTTGTTTATCCACAGACATGACAGACTCTAACAAGATGACCATCAACTTGGCCCTCTTTGGCATGACTCAGAGTGGAAAAAGTTCTTCTGGGAATATTCTTCTGGGAAGCACTGACTTCCACAGCAGCTTTTCTCCATGTTCTGTAACCGAAGATTGTTTTCTGGGTCGCAGTTGTCACCTCTGTGGCTTCATGCGTCGAGGGGGGCAAGAGATAACCCTGCAGATCCAGGTCTTGGACACTCCAGGTTATCCACACAGCAGGTTGAAACAGGAGCATGTGAAACAGGAAGTCAAGGAGGCCCTGGCACATCACTTCGGGCAAGAGGGTCTCCATCTTGCACTGCTGGTCCAGAGAGCAGACGTGCCTCTCTGTGGACAGGAAGCATCTTCCTCAGTCCAGATGATTCAGGTAATACAAAAAGGCAATTACACTAATGCCATTATTTCTATTTGGAGAACATTATCCTGTGACAATCTGTCCAAAAGACTAGTTTAGAGTAAGTTTAAAACAACTGTTGGGTGGTGGGTATTAAGGAAGGCACGTATTGCATGGAGCACTGGATGTTATACGCAAACAATGAATCACAGAACACTACATCCAAAACTAATGATGTACTGTATGGCGACAAACGTAACATTAAAAAGAGACAAAAAAATAAGTGTTGGTCACATAGAAATGGTAAAGATTACTTGATTTTTCCTACCAAGAGTCATTTTTACAATTTCCTTTAGAGGAATTCAGTTAGTCATTTACATCTAGGTCACAGACAAACTCCTCTGCACCCTCAAGTAAGATGCTAGACTTCAGAGGTTAACTGACCCGTGAGTGAATTTGTAAATATGTTCTTCAGACCACCTGCTACAGAATCGACTGGACTGTTGTTAAAAATGCATATTCATCCAAGCCCTACTGAATTTCAAGAGTAGAACCTGCATACCTGCATTTGCATAAATGTTCCATATTTTTTTTAAATAGCAAAGTTTAAGAACTACTAAAACTTGTATCCATTTAACATCAAGGGCATAATCTCTTATAGTTTACCAACAAATGGGTGTTCATTCACTGATTTAGTCATTGAAAACTGTATCAGGTACTTATACAGAACTTAATGACTGATGAACAATATATCAGCCCTGTCCTTAAAAAAACTTAGTCTAGGGGCGCCTGGGTGGCTCAGTGGGTTAAAGCCTCTGCCTTCGGCGCAGGTCATGATCTCAGGGTTCTGGGATCGAGCCCCGCATCAGGTTCTCTGCTCAGCTGGGAGCATGCTTCCTCCTCTCTCTCTGCCTGCCTCTCTGCCTACTTGTGATCTCTGTCTGTCAAATAAACAAATAAATCTTCAAAAAAAAAAAAAACACCTTACAATCTAGAACAGACAAATAGATAAACAAGTACAACACAATGCATTAAGTGCCAAAGTTGTATAATGTATGGCCTGGGAAAAAGCAGGTTTCACTGTGACTTATATCATGGTGAGCTATGCTTTATGGATAGGAAAGGCATCAGGAATTTCAGATGCTCTGAGTGCCTCATCATCTGTAGAGTCAGCAACTGATCCACTGTAGCCAAGAAAAGACCACTGGGACCTCAGTGTGAACATGAATAACATATGCCACCTTTGCCTAGTGGTCTGTCCATGTTTATTTGTTCATTTATTAGAAGTCACTAAACTGGAAGCTTTTTTAGCCAGTCTAGGTAAAGATCTGGGAATAGGGATGGCTTATGAGTATGGCTATAACTAGGAGATGGAGGGAGTAATACTTGCATATGGTACATACACATGTATGAACCAAGTCCATCTATAATCAACAATTCCTGGAAACTGCTCATTGAGCTGCTCCATTCTACTCATCTCTTGATTCTCTAGTCTGGGGCCACCCAAATTTAACCACTGGACTCGACTAGTATTGCTCAGTAGCCTCATTAAGTCACCAAAGTGAGAGAACTCTTCACTACTAGAAGCTCCACAGGTAAACTACAGGGAGAATACAGAGCAGAAGTTTTTTCACTCAAGAATTTGTATAAATGCTACTCTTCTCTCAGCCCAATCTCTGATCACAGAGATATAGGATCTGTTACACTTAGAAAGATAGTATACTTAGAATCAAAGAAGTATTTTTTTCCCTTTAACTTGTTAAGGCATAAGATTGTTCTAGATGATAGACATACTTTTTTTTTCAGTAACTGCATGTTTCTAAAAATGAAAAAAAAAGAGCCATATGTGAAATCACAACAAACTAGCGGAAAAAATTAGGGTGACAAGAGTATAAAAAATATTCTTCATCATCTAACTCCTGAAAAATCAAGGACATGCTGTGCAAAAGCACAGAAGAGAAGATGATTGCAATTAAGAAACAATGTGGAATCTAAGCCCACAAACTTCCCCCAAACTATTAAAGACTACTTTTCAAACAATATTTCTGGTAGAAATCAAGTGAGGGAAAACCTGTTGCCATTCCACCAGTGTAATTTTTTAAATAAGTTTTAAAGTTCATTTACAGCTGCTATTAAGTTGAAGGTACAGATGGATATAACTCAGTAAATTCAGTAAGTGCACAAATATTTCTCAAAAACTAATCTCTTTCCTTATGTCTCCAGATTGTTCTCTATGCTGGTCCTATGCTTAGCTGAAAAGGGTATTTTAAAAGATATCCGATTTAAGGGTGCCTGGGTGGCTCAGTCAGTTTAGCATCTGCCTTTGGCTCTGGTCATGATGGTGGGGTTCTGGGATTGAGCCCCGCATCATTGGACTCCCTGTTCAGTAGGAAGTCTGCTTCTCCCTCTGCCTCTGCCTGCCATTTCCCTTGCTTATGCGCATTCACTCTCTCTCTCTCTCTGCCAAATAAATAAAACATCTTAAAAAAAAAAAAAAGACATACATTTTAAAAATAGACTTTTTTTCTGTTTTAGGATATAAAGCTCTATTGTAATCCCTTAATTTTTTTAAACAAGTGAATTTGATTCATACATGCCTCTGATATTTTTAAAAAGTCCCTGGCATACAGCCGCCTTCTCTTACCACTGCTTTCCTAATTCAGTGTCCAGTTCATGACTTAAAGGCAGAAAGGAGATGGGCTACAATTAAACTCAGATCCAGAATTTTTTTTCTAAAATAAATATCTTTTCCCTCCCAGGAAAACTGAGAAGCCAAGATTTAGTAACCTTCAGAGGGGCCCATGACCCCTGGGAGGCACTACAGTCCTATTCTGAGCTTCCATCATAATTTTTGGTTGAAGATCGCCTATGCACAAGCTGGCTGTTTATGACCTTCTTCCTGAAGGTGCTTCAGTTACTGGTGGCAGCCATCTGGATGTGCTCACAGATTAGGAGCAGCTGCAGAATGTCTGAATATTCAACAGGACCAACAGCTGTTAGGAAGAAGAGCAAGGAGTTGTTAAGGTCCTCTTGGTTCCAGACACACCCTGGATTTCCTTTTCTTCCTGGCTTATGCAAAATGGGGTGGAATATCTGCCTTCTCTCTTTTGCTTTCCTCCTTTCTGGCGGCACTCATGCCTGCCTTGGAAGGAGTCTACAAGGCCAGTGCCAGAGAAGTGACCTCTTCTTTCTTGTACCTCCCTGTGGTCTCTTCAAATATCTTTTTAAATTTGTACTCTAATATTTTTTTAGAGGGGTTATAGGATGCCAGCAATGACAAATGAAACATTTCCCCAAATGATCCCTTTTTTTAAATTTATGTTAGGCCTTCATAATTTATAGCAAAATGGTGGAGATGTGAGTCATCTCCCCAAAATTGGGAAATAAAGGGAATGATTCATCTAAATATTATCTGAATATCATTTGAATGCTATTTAAAAGTCCACAAATAATGAACAAGAGAAGACAGAATAAAATTACCTTAAGAAAAGTACTAGCAGGGACGCCTGGGTGGCTCAGTGGGTTAAGGCCTCTGTCGTTGGCTCAGGTCATGATCCCAGAGTCCTGGGATCCGCCCTGCAACGGGTTCTCTGCTCAGCGGGGAGCCTGCTTCCCCTTCTCTCTGCCTGCCTCTCTGCCTACTTGTGATATCTCTCTGTCAAATAAATAAATAACATCTTTAAAAAAAAAAAAAGAAAAAGAAAAGTTACTAGCAATCAGCCAAACTGTACTAGGAATTGACTAAAGTCCAAATTCTTTCCACTATCATGGTATCATGTATTATTACTGTACATAATCAGGCTTCAAGCAGATATTTTTTATTTAGAATGAACAACTCAAATGTTGGTGTTATAGGTGGGTGTGTACACAAAAGGCTCAGAAAGA
>ML106860.1:0-15135 GCA_003697995.1 Taxidea taxus jeffersonii
GAAATGCCATTTCAATAAAAATCTCAGCAGGCTTTGTTGTAGCATTTGAAATCTCTAAAAAACACGTATGGAAATGCAAATGACTTATGACAGTCAAAACAATCTTGAGATACAACCAACTGGGAGGATTTACCTTACCTGATGACTATGATAATCTAGAAAGTAGTATTTCCTAAAAATAGGGAAATGAATCAATGGAAAAACCCAACTATTCTGTGGCCCAACCATTTCATTCCTAAATATTTACCCAAGAGAAGGAAATTATATGTCCACCAAAGATTTGACAGAAATGTTCAAAACATCTTTTATTCATAATACCCAGAGGCTGAAAGTATCTTAAATGCCTATGGCATGACAGTGGATAATCTAATATTGGTATATTTACTCAGTTGAATTCTGAGCAATGAAAAAAGGCACGAAAGACTGAAACATGCAAAAACATGAGCCTCAGTACAATGAACAAAAGAACCCATATAATCTAACTCCATTTATTAAGTCCTAGAACAAGCAAAATTGAAATAAGATGATAGAACTCAGAACAGTGAGTGCAGGGAAGGGAAGAGAAGGGTACACTGGCAAGTAGTACAAGAAAGCTTTATGAGGTGGTAGTAATATGTTATGCTTCAATTAGAGTGGTCGTTACAAAATGCACATATTTGTCCAAACGGACTATATACTTAAAGTCTGTGCATTTTCCATTTGAAACTAAAGAAAAATAAGTAGTTTTAGAATAATCTTATAGAATTCAATCCCCCCCCCTCCCGCACACACACACTTTTTTTTTTTTTTCTCATCAAGTTAGTCATGTATTTTTATGATCTTGGGAAAGAACAATTGTGAATTCAAACATGATTTCTTGGGCTAAGCGTTGTCAATCTGAATATGGAATCTTAGGCTCCAAGAGAAAGAAACCATGAAAAAGTTATGCTATATTTGCCTGATTTATTCTATAATAGAGAATTGGCTTCATATATTTCAATCTTTAAAGTTCAGTGAAATTAAATCAGGCCATATTCAGATGTGGTTTCTGTTTTCTGATTTTTTCCAAGAATTGAAGAACAGCAAAGACTGAGTAAAAGCATAGGGATATTTTCTATTCCTTTTGGAAAATTTAGTAGAGACTTCAGTGCTCTATCTGTATTCTTCAGACTTTTTAATGTAGTCCAGCCACTTTCCAATCGCCATGATTTGTACATCTAGGACAGTAGTACCTCCTATGTGCACAGCAAATTCAAGAATTAACATCCTCTTCTAGAAACTCTATTTAAATGACTTTTGGGAGTTGTATAAATATCACACAGCTCCCTTGCCCCTTGGGTGGGGACAGTCTGATACATGTGTTTTGCACAGTTTTCCAGAACTTCCCTAAGGGATTCAGGCTTATTCACCCTTGATGGTAGGTATCAGGTTTAATCAGGCATACTTTGGTTTTAATCAGGCCACATTGCACCTCTTTTATTCCTGTTTGACTAAACATCTAAACATCTTTGTTTAGGACTTGTAGAGACTGTGCTTACAGAATGAGGCAACAGCCTTCTGTTATCCTGGTGAGGAATTTTGAAAACAATTTCAAAACAACCTAGAAGTCAAATCAAGGTGTACAATCGTGTACAAGATGTAAAAGATGTACAAATTAAGAATTTGTACTGGAGTAATTCTCCACAATGTAGTTTATCTGAGTCAGCCTCTGTACCTTCTGTATTGTTGCACTGATATATTATTTGGTCCTGAATATTTCCCCATGATTCTGAAGTCTCCTTTTCAATGGTAAGTGATACAGCATTTGGAAAGTATTTTGGGTCAAAGACTTTATCATTATGACATTAGGAGCTATCTCCTGAGTCCAAAAAACTGTTTTCTGGAAGGCCCAATCTAGGACTCATGTGACTTGTACACATTTTATGGACAATAGCACTCCCTGAAATAAGGTTAAAAATATGGTTAAAAAGCAAGAGCAAATAAAAACCCTCCCCTTTCTCTGTACTGTGTTTCTTGGAGATACCCGATTAACCTTTTTATCATTATGGTAAACCTTCCTAGGATGCCTTTAGAATTTTTTAAATCTGTTTTGTCATCAAGGTATACTGGGATACACCCATGGCAGAAGGTCACTCTCCCCTATTTGTTTTTATGGTAAATGTCTGTGTGATTTGGCTATTACTTAATAGCACAAATATGTTTATCAATACCACAGAAAATCTGCACACTAAATCCATTTTGGGGGGGACTTATATTACCATAAACATGCATACTTGTATATACTAATTTTTAAGAAATTGTAAAGAATAATTAAGCTGATAAGAATTTTAATGTCAAATGAAATATTAATGTATGTAGACTAATTGAAATTACATATGTTATTTACATACTTTTTAGTTATGAGGCTGTTGTGAAATCTGAGATCATCTTTCTGGTAAAATCGTTAATTTTTTAAGTTTTCTAAAAAAGTGAGATACCAGTTTCTCATATTCCCTTTTTACAGTTGCTGATAGCTCAAGCATATATCAACACTTTGTTTTAAGGACACTTTATTTCATCTCGAAATCTGGTTTAATCTGAACAGAGGGGAAGATTCTTTTTTGAGTGTGGAGTAGTTCTATGAGATTTTTATTATTAAAAACCTATGGATGACCTTAGTCCACAATTCAAATTTGTAAGGTCAACTGTTAGCTCCTTTTTGCAAAGTGTTTAAAGTATTTAACTACAATAAAACTGGTATTACAGAATTTTTTAAAAAGCACAGCATTTGAATGGGTCCTCCACAAAATATTCTAACTTGGTGTTATCTGTCTCACACTTGCTCCCTCCTCCCTATTGATGGTTAATGTGTATCTAATTTCTTTAAACAGTATTTAAAATTGAGGGCTTTTTTTTTAAAGTCACTCTGCCAGAATTGGAACTACATCTGTCACCCATTCCATTCTAGCACTGCCCAGCTTTGCTGTTCCTAGCATCAATACTGCTGCATGTAAAAAGCTGAGTGTCATTATGATTTAAAGACCCATCCTCTGGCATGGTGCCAAATAAGTCTAATTTGGGATCTGGGGAATGATAGACAAGAAAATTATAACTAGAAGAAATGTACATTGAATTCTAATTCAAAGCAGGAGGCATTGGGTGTTACGTTTTCATTCTGCATTTTGTTGTTGTTTGGGGAATTCAAAACCTCTGGTTCTGTTATAAAAAATAACACAAGGCAGGTGTTATATTGTATATTTTGATTCATTTTCAGAGATAACAGTCTGAAATATGTTGATGCTCCTTATTAATATAATTCTGAGCTAAACCTTACCAAAAATACTGCCTGTTTCCATCTTTCTGTTATTTTAAATAAACCCAATTTAACTGACAAATGTTAGTGGAATAACTAAAAACATTTAAAAAAATTATCTCTTATTTTCTTGCAATTTTTCTCCAAGTTAAGTCTGAATTCATCCATTTTTAGAAATTCAACTCTTACCTCTCAGTGAAATACTTAAAATGCTTGGATATCCTGTGTTACCTCTAACTAACATGCCCAAGATCAAATTCATCTGCTCCTTCCTTCTCTTCAAATCGCCTTTTTTTTTTTTTGATAGCTATTTAAAAATTTCACATTTTTGTAGGAAATTTTGGAGTTATTTCACTCAATATCCATTTATTAGAAACATGTTATAATTCTTCACTATTTTCTGTAATCAGTATTTTTAAGTTCTTGTCACTAATGCAATGAGTGGGATTCACTCACTTCTCTTTATTTCCCCCCTTCTGTGTCTACATAAATCTTACTCTAATCTCCATTCCCTCTTCCTGAGTCACTGTTCTTCTCAACTGACTCCAGTCTCTCTCTCTTTCTACTCATCCTGGAGCCTGTCAATTTTCCTAAAACCCCTCCCTCCCCCATCGCTATAGAATATGCTATGTCTCTCTATTGCCTACCTCCCAAAGTGAGTCCCTATTCTCTGACAACTTCTTTTAAGGTTCAGTTTCTTTAGATTGACAAGAAGTTGAGAGAAAAGTACAGAAATTTCCAGTACACTCTCCTGTCCCCCCACATTCATACCTCTTCCATAACAGATAGCCTCATCAAAGTGGAATATTTGCACACCACTTGTGTGTGTGTGTGTGTGTGTGTGTGTGTATAGATGAACCTATATAAACACATCGTAATCACTTAAAGTCTATAGTTTACCTTACTTAAGGTTTACTCTTGGTGTTGTACAATCTGGGAGTTTGAACCGATGTATGATGGCGTATGTCCATCATTATACACTGTATAGAATGTTTTCATGCACTAAAGATCCTTTATGCTCCAACTATTCATCCTTCCCACAACCATAACAACACTGATAGTTTTACTGTCTCAGTAGTTTTGCCTTTTCAGTTGGAATCATTCAGTATGTAGCCTTCTAGTCTTAGATTGGCTTCTTCTGACAAATTTACAAGTCTCTTCATAACTGTCCTCGGCTTGCTTAACCCCAAATGCCCACTTCTATGGATACTCCTTTTGTTTTTCTATTTCCTTTTTTTTTTTTAATTTTTTTTAAAGATTTTATTTATTTATTAGTTAGAGAGAGAGAGAGAGCACAGGCAGACAGAAAGGCAGGCAGAGGCAGAGGGAGGAGCAGGCTCCCTGCCGAGCAAGGAGCCCGATGTGGGACTCGATCCCAGGACGCTGGGATCATGACCTGAGCCAAAGGCAGCCGCTTAACCAACTGAGCCACCCAGGCGTCCCTGTTTTTCTATTTCCTAATATCCAATGCCATTAATGGTGATTCATTGGTTTGACTCTGACCTTAGTGTCTTGGACCAGTCCAGAAAGAGGGCTCCTTTATTTCCAGGGACTCTATTGCAATGCAGTGAGTTTGTAATTGCTAGCTGATTCCTAATCTCAAATCCACACAAATAATTTGATAATCCCTTGTTCATAATAATTGATCCTGAGCATGTGCCCCAATTACCCAATTACTGTAAGTGGACTTCCATGTTATCCTCTGTAAGGTATTCCCACTATACTTCATTTGTGCATTACTACTAGTCCTTCTGGAATTCTGCCTTGCTTTTTTTTGTTGGTTGGTTGATTGCCTTTTAATATTTCTCTCAGAAATACTACAATCATGAGCTCGAATCAGGGATCCTATTAAATTACATTCCAGTTACATAGCTACTGTGTAAATTAGAACAAATTAGTAAAACTCTGTTATTTAATTCATATATGAATGTGATGTGGATGAGTAAATAAACCATCACATATGAAATTACCTGGCATACAGTAGGATTTCCCAAACTGAGTGTCACAAAACATTCCTTGAGATATTAATGAGTGTCCTGAGGTGGAAAAAAGGTAGTCAAATAATTTGAGAAATGTTAGGTCAAAGATAATGCAGTGTATTTACTTCAGGGCATCTCAGAACTTTAATATGTTGGTAAGTATGAGTCATGAGGGGTAAACATGTAGCATTTTCCAAAAATATTGCCACTGAAATGCTTTCTTTGCAGAACATCTAACATATTTCACTGAACTTGGTCGCTCCCTCTTTCTCCCACTGCCATACTGTCCTGACTGGAATTGCCTAGTTGGGCTCCCTGGTATGACCCCTCCATTGAGCTCTATATGTCACTGTGATTCTTCTTGTCCAAGACCTCTCCTTTGGCCTGTAGAGATTGTTACAAACTCATACAGACTTGTTAAATGTAGTAAAAGCTGGTAAACGTAAGAAACATAGTTTATACATTTTTAGCCCTTTAGAATCTGAAATAAAGACACATAGTAGTTTCCATATAGATGTGTGTGCATATTGAACCTGACATCTCCCTCTTTGAAGTAAATGGTATGTAAGATATTTTCCACTTAATTATCAAATCAGAACTAATGAATAGTGAGCTTGAGTAAGAAAAAGCTTTAGAGACTTGGTATGCCAAGTCAGATTCACTAAACTTGTATATGGAATTGTGAATAATTATTGTTTTATATACAACATTTTGTACAAACTTCATTTACTTTATAGTATCTTTTATCTGTTTGAGATACTTGGGCAAAGGAAACACAAGAATGGCCAGCTATCATAGATATTATTGTTCAATATTTTTATATAACGTATGTGTTTATGGTTCTAAACATTTATAGCAGAATAAGCCCCAGTGTACAATACAACAATTTATTATGGAGATGGAAATCTTGAAGTGTCTCTTAGAAGTACCACTTACTGAATTGGTGCCAAAGTATGATGTGCAACCACTCTTGTACATTGTTCAACAATGGAAGTGAGATCACACCAATTACCAAGATTGTAACTGGTTTTTCATGATGTTTCCTGGGCTCTCCATTTATCCAACATTTCTTTCAGAGCCACGTACTAAAGTTTAAGTAAGGATTTCAAAAATTATTCATTTCCTTAAGCAATAGTATGTCTCACCTACAAATCCAGATGTGTTGGGTAAGAATAATTGCTCTATTTTGTGGTATTTTATTAAGCATATTTTCTATATTTATTAATGTTAATATTAGTAAATACCAGATTACTTAAGACAAAATTTTTCCTTCAATACTAAGAAAGGAAGAGAAATAGCCTTATTTGTGTGATAGAACATGGTTTACCAGAGAATCCCTAAAGTGGAGGATATTGTTTTCCCAAATGTCAATGAAATGGTATTCACTTTCTTATTTGGCTGTATTAATCTCTTATGAATCTTGAAAAGAGGAAAGATGTAACATTGTAACATTATCAAGACAATGCTCGAACCACTAATAGGTGATACTATGACCTATCTTTTGGCATCTAATTTATATTAACTGACATTTTGCATTTGCTTGGATAGCAATATATATTTTATATCTAGATATAAAATGTATGTTATATATTTATATATTATATGTAAATATATATAATACTATAAAATATGAGAGAATTTTTTTTTAATTTTACTTTTTTTATTTACTTGATAGACAGAGATCACAAGTAGGCAGAGAGGCAGGCAGAGAGGAGGAAGCAGGCTCCCTGCTGAGCAGAGAGCCAGATGCAGGGCTCCATCCCAGGACCCTGAGATCATGACCTGAGCTGAAGGCAGAGGCTTAACCCACTGAGCCACCCAGGTGCCCCTAAAATATGAGAGAATTTGCAAGAAATACCTCTTCTGTGAATTTACTTTGTCTTAAGAGTATGACCCATGTTTGTATTGGAATCATTTTAGAATAGCACTTAACTAATAATGCCAGGACCCAGCTAAGTGAGGAATATATTTAGCTATTTAGATTATAAACATCTAGAGATCTATTTTGTGTTAGTAAAGATGGTTTAATTCAATATGCTTACTTTTTTATTTATTATTGATATCTTTCTTCTGTGTATTTTTGTGATCTAAATAAATTGTTTTAAAATAGATAAGACTGGACAAAACTAGGAGCTTCAGTCATGTGGATAATTCAAACACAGAGACCCCCATAGCAGCATTTAAAACCTGGGGCCCTAGTGCATTTCAGAGTGTTCTTAATCTTTTAATGGTTACAGGCCCAGAATTAATACTGAGCATTTTGGGTGTTATGTTTGGATCAGCTTTCTAATCCACAACTTAAAATCATAGCCATTTGTTTTCCAACCCTTCTATGGAATAATGTGTCAAATGCTAAGCTGAGAGTTCTGATGTTTATCATCAAGATATCCTTGGGGGAGGGCGCCTGGGTGGCTCAGTGGGTTAAAGCCTCTGCCTTCGGCTCAGGTCATGATCTCAGGGTCCTGGGATCGAGCCCCGCATCGGGCTCTCTGCTCAGTGGGGAGCCTGCTTCCTCCTGTTTCTCTGCCTGCCTCTCTGCCTACTTGTGATCTCTGTCTGTCAAATAAATAAAATAAAATATTTTTAAAAAATTAGCATTCCAAATTCTTGGTGTGCATTTTACAATAATGAGACAATATCTGATATCCTTAATGTAGGGAGTATCTTATAAAAACGTATAATTTTCATATCCCTTCCCTTATTTTCTCTATTCCTTTACGTTGAACCATCAGAGTAAATACATTGTGTCTAGGATACATACATCAGTTTCTCCCAGGCGAGTGGCTGCAGGGAGATGACAGAAAGACAGAGTTAAATCCAAGGCTTATTTTGTCAGCTCTGCTCCTGTGTGAATCCACCGAGCTTGCCCTGACTCACTGGGGCAGGTCCTGTTTTATGTCCCGAGTAGCATTGCCAGCACCCTGTGATCTAAGCCTTCCTTAGTCACAGAGGCCGAGTGATATAAATGATCGGGGAATCTTTATGGCCTTATCTTCGGGTGTCTGTATTTATCTGGGTTAAGGAAGTAGGGTAACTTGTTAGTGAGTACTTTCTCTACCTGACTGAAGAAATCTATTCACCTGGCCCTGGCCCACTGACCTTTTGTTTCCATCGCCAGATTTAATAGGCTCTTTCAGCAAGGCCTGACGATCCTATAATCTATAAGCCATTACGGAACCTAGGAGAAACAGTCCCAACACATGAGGGATTCCAGTTCTATTGCCGCAGAGTCAATAATGAGTATTATCCTTCAATGTGACAAGGGTGCAAAGGCTTCTAATTTCTTTGTCCTTATGACTGGATTATTTTGAAGTATTTTCTCTTTTCGTGGCAACTTTCAAATGATAACAAAGGTAACTAAACCATTTTGACCACATAATGTGGATTTGTTTAATGTTTTCATGAGTTTTCTTTCTGTTTGTTTTGTCGTATTATTATTATTATTATTATTATTATTTACTCTTACTTAGGGTGTTTGCTAACCCCGTGTCATATTTGAGAAAACAAAGTATATCTAATATTATACTTATATCTGTCTATTTTTGGCCTGCACTAATTCTGCCTTCCTTAGTAGATGAAAAGGTTATGTCTTCCCCATATGGAAAGAAGCCTAGAATATTCCTGGATATAGAAGCACTAACAAAAAGCGATGCTATAGAAGGATTCTGTAACACAGGCTTCATTATATTGCATTCCTGGTGGTATTATTTTTGACACTACTCTAACACCCACAGAGAAAGCTTTCCAATGACTATCCAAGGAAGGGGTCCTATTTTGGGTGATGAGCAGCTCTTCAGCTTATTCAAATCATTTTAGTTTCATGATTAGCATTGATAGATGTCAAGTGCCTCCTCAAAAAGAGACACACATTTAAATTTAAATGTATTTCGGAAGAATAGAAATTATTTTTGTTTCACTTCCTTGGATTCTCTATACATCATGTCACTTCTGATATACTGAAAACTAGTCATACCACTTTGCATTATTTTTAGAACTGGATGAAAGACAGCGGTTACTTTCTAAAACTGCATTTCCATTCTCCCATTTCCCGGCCCTCTTGCAGTTTGGTAGGGCCCCACACTTCGTCCTGATCAGTAGGCTATTTCAGCTCTCCTTCTTCTCCTGTCCCTGCAGAATGGGAAGATTTGTGTTGGATGGTAGTGACACAAAATGAAGGCAATATGGTTTCCTGAGTTATTGCACGGAGGAGAGGTACCCTGGGAAGTTGCCTAGGTCCATAAGTATCTTTGCATGTGCAAGAAATAAACCTCAATAGTATAAGACTTGAGAGTGTGGGATTGTTTGTTACCAGACTAAACCCTAGCCTATCCCTGACTCCCTAGGAACACCTAGCAATTTATGAGGTAATTTATAACTTTGTAAATATTATTTCATTTGTTGTCTGAGATCCACTGAACATATGAGGAACCTGAGACTCAGAGAATGTTTCCTTATCTCAGGTCACTCTTCTAGTAAATGTCAGCGACGGGTGTCCCATAGTTCATGGCTCACTGTATTATACCCATTGCCTTTCTCTCAAAATGAAATCCCCTTTGTCCATATACAACATCTGGATCTAAAAGGTGACTTTGAAAAGTCACTCCATCTAAAACCTTTCTTCTTAGACAGTGTGGCCTCTGAGTCACTCTAATCAGGGAAGTCTCTTCTGTATATAAATATATCTTTTAGCATTCTGAATTGAAAGTGTGTACAAACAAAATCCTCTTACTCAGTAGATATTACCACAAGGAATTACGCTTTGTCTTAGGGACATAAAAGCATCTGAAATTATTATGAGAATCACAACATATTTTAAAAGTGAATTGTTTGTGTGGAGGAAATGACACTGAAAAATATATGAAAGCAAAATCTCTCAGAAGCCTCTCTTATATTGCTTTTGCTGCTGTTAGATTTTTTTCCTCAAATTTCATTGCTTACAGTAAAAATACCTGCCTGATAATGAGTAATGCTGTAATCAGGGTCCTTGGTTTTCTGTACGGCATTCGTTGAATGAAATGGAAGTGAGTATAAATGAAAGTTAATATAGGGTTGAAAGTCTCTGCCTTTTTAAACTGGCTGTATTGTTCCTATATCTGCCGTGTTTACTCTATTGTGTTTTTATTTGAACATGCTTATTTTCTGAACCTCATTTTTACTCTCACTGTTATAACCCTCTCAATAATTATTTATGCTATTGTGACCTGCTGATTAGATTAAAATGATATGTTGGGGAGACAACTGAAAACCACTCAGAAGCAGAATCTAAAGTATTAAGTAGATTACTTAGATTATGGTTACATTTAAATTTAAATATTTTCCTACTTCCTCAAATCAGCATCAAAACATTCTTTTGTTGTGTTAGGAAAAAAATAAGAGAGAGAAAAGTTATAGAAGAGATCAATTATATTGTATGGCAAAGGTATTCGTGTTAGGCTCAGCCTGGCTTTTCAAAGTGGCTTTGACTTGCTATCCTTCAGGTTTTACTTGCCTGGGGTCACTTTGACCACAGCCTTTCATTTATTCATTTACTAATTACTCTTCTTTGAATCTTGCTTTCTAAAAGAAAGATGCTGTGTCATGGAATTTTGTCACAAATATATATTTTTTTAAGATTCGTTTGTTTATTTTAGAGAGAGCGTGTGGGGGAGGGGCAGAGGGAGAGGGAGAGAGAAACTTAAGCAGACGCCGCACTGAGTTTGGAGCCCCACCAGGGCTCGTTCTCATGACCCTGAGATCACAAGCTGAACTGAAACCGAGCTGGACACTTCACCGACTGTGCACTCCAAGCATCCCCATCAGAGAATATTTTTAAGCTCTTTGTTATTGACTGACTGCAGTCTAAGATATCCTAAGTGATTACGGGTTACGGTTTCAACATCATGATTTGAAGCATCAGTGTCATTGAGTTTTTACTCTGATCACTTGCAAGACTGTTCACTTTTGTATTCTTGACATTTCTCAGTAAATGCCATCTATTACCATAGTATTAAAGGGTTCTACGGAGCCACACTGAAACATGCCACATTGTCTGAATGTATACTTGACCTTGAGAAAATGAAAACCTTTCCTTTAGAAGAGTTGTTTAAGGCAATGGAAAATTATAGCACTGGTTAAAATGTGTAAACTGAATAAGAACATTATATCACTGAAAATTGTCATTAAATGTATAATTTCAAAAGAAAACAAAACAAAACAATTTAAAATATTTAGTAAGTTAGATCCATGCAATCCACAAGGTAACTCATCCATTAAAACAAACTTAGAATAAACACTTAGTTTTCTTCATATGTATTATCAAAACCTCCAACAAGGAAGGAGAACAGACCTAGTAAAAATGTGGAGGGCAGAGTGTTAATGACATAGTTCAATGCCATACAGGTGGGCTAAATGTTCTGAAGTTAACACATATGTTTCACTGCCTAGCTTATAGAGTTGAATTATCTTATATGGGTATCTGTGTGCCCCTTCCTGATTTCATCACTTTCACCCCTTTCTAAGAATTCTTGAATTCTGTTCTTGGTCTTCAATATTAACTTCATTGACATGACAGTTTTGCTACACTTGTATGGATCCTTAACAATCTGTGATTTACTTACATTTCATTCTTTTAATGTTTTATGTAAATTATAACACATTCTGTGTATTCTTCAATTTGTTTTCCTCATTCATCATTGTTTTTAACATTCATCTATGTTGGTTTTTATAGCAACAGTTGTGCTATTTTTATTGCATATGACTCATTTTATTTATATTTTTATGTATTATTCTTATTTTATTATTTCATTTTTCTTATTAATTGATATTTGAATGGATATAAGCTTATTTTCTCTGTAATGGAAAGAAAATAGATGCCATGAATATGTACATAGTTTGCCCTTTGGGATTCACCCTAGGATGTAAGCAAGAATCCTAGAGTATGCATAATGTGAGTTTTACCTGATAATGTCAAATTCCCTAATTGATGGAACCAACTTTCACTGACCATGTCTGAGAAGCCTTACTGCTCCACTTCTCAATGTTTGGGATTATAAAATGTTTTCACTTCTGCCAGTCTGGTGTATGTAAAATGGTGTCTTATTGTGGTTTTAGTTTCTCTGATTAGTTATGAATTTGAACATCTTTGCATATTTATTAGACATTTGGTTTTCTTGCATGAAATATTTGCTTATACTGTTGCTCACTTTCAACAGGGCTGTTAGTCTTTTCTTCTTGATTCAAAAGATACTAAGCCTTTTTCGTTATGCATGTTACAGAGATCTTTCTCTCAGTTTGTGACTTGTCTTTTTTTATCTTCATGGTGTCTTTCAAATAGTAACTTTTTTCCCTTTATGGTGTAAGGGTTGTTTTTTTTTTAAGATTTTATTTATTTATTTGACAGACAGAGAGATCACAAGCAGGCAGAGAGGCAGGCAGAGAGAGAGAGGAGGAAGCAGGCTCCCCACTGAGCAGAGAGCCCGATGTGGGGCTTGATCCCAGGACCCTGGGAGCATGACCTGAGCTAAAGGCAGAGGCTTAACCCACTGAGCCACACAGGGTGCCCCAGGTTTTTGTATCATACTTAGGAAAGCTCTTCCTCCTATATTTAAAAGTTTTAAAGTTTTGTTTTTCACATTTAAGTCTTTACTAGACCTGGAATCAATTTCATACATAGTTTGAAATGTGGATTTATTTTTGTTTCCTAAACAGAAAACCAATTGTCTAAGTACCATTTATTATCTATCATTACTCTTGTGACCTGCAATGCCAACTTGGCCATAAGCCAAGTTTCATATATAGTGGTCAAATTTCATTGGTTCTCTTCATGTTTACAGTTGTCTAGCTCTGCACAATTAGGATACAGCCTTAATTATTATAGTTTTATAAATAAACTTTCTTAGCTGTCTTCACTATTTCCTCCACAATGCTTCTCCTCTTCATAGAGCTTTGTCTATGCTTGGCCCTTTGATGTTTCATATAATATTTAGAAACAGTTTGTGAAAGTCCACAAAAACTCCACTGGAATTTTTAGTAGAATTGCAATGAATCTATAAATAAATCTGAAGAGGAATGACCTCCTAGTTTTTCTATCCAGAAACAAATATATCTCTTCACTTATTTATATCTTCTCTAAAACTTTCAATAAGGCTTTATAATTTATATCAGTAAGGATCTTTCACCTCTTCTGCAGGTATGTTTCTAGGGACCTTATAGTTTGGGTGTTGTCATAAATGGAATCTCAAACTATCGTTTACTTAACTTTGCAATGTACTATCCAGGACCTGTAGTTCAATAGTGAATAGAAACAGTGACAGCAATTTATAGAATGTGCTATAAGCTGAATGTTTGTGTCCCCCCACCAAACTCATATTTTGAAATCCCAATGCCCAGGGTGATGGTTTTAGGACAGGGACCTTTGGGAGATAAGATTAATGTCTCTACAGGGGCACCTGGGTGGCTCAGTGGGCTAAAGCCTCTGCCTTAAGCTCAGGTCATGATCCCACGGTCCTGGGATTGAGCCCCACATCGGGCTCTCTGCTCAGGGGGGAGCCTGCTTCCCTTCCTCTCTCTGCCTGTCTCTCTACCTACTTGTGATCCCTGTCTGTCAAATAAATAAATAAATAAAAATTAAAAAAAATAAGATTAATGTCTCTACAAAAGAGGGCTGAGAAAGGATCCTTGCTCTTTCCACCATGAGGATAAAATGAGAAGTCTACAATCCACAAGAGGGCCCTCACCTAACTGTGCCAGCACCCTGATTTTGAACTTTCAGCTCTAGAACTTTGAAAAATGAATTTTGTTGGTTATAAGCCATACAGTCTGTGGTACTTTACAGCAACTTTAATAGACTAAGACAGAATGGTTAGATTATAATCTCATTTAACTTGTTTTGGAGGGAAATTATTGCAAGTAAATGGAAATGATAGTCATCTCAACAAATCCAACTAAAAGAAAAGCACTCTTGGTAAATATATTTTCCATTGACTTTTTATTCTATCTAAAATTGCAGCATTTAGAGATTCTTTGGGGTTCAGTTAAGATTAAATTATATCAGGGGAGTATGGAAAATATAACTGTTTAAGCCCTTTATTAGTGATGTGCACCTTGGCAAAGATTCGATTATTCAGATAAAAATAATTTTGATTAGGAAAAAAACCAAAAGACCAAAAATAAATTATTCATCCTGAGTCATCCAGGGGAAAAAATCGAGGTACCAATTTCCCTCATTTTATCCTCTGGACGACTCAGGTTGGAGACTTTTTTGTTCTATAGATCTGGCATATGTAACTAATAGATCTTTGCAAAACTACATTTTCCAACCTGCCAAGCCATGTGCACTGCACAATCTGTCTTTAAAGGGGCTTTCTTTGAGCAATGGAAACAGACATCTGCCTGAACTTTACTTTGAAGGATGTGTAAACAAAACCTCTATAATTACCAGGGAAAAGCAAAGGGTGAAATAATGTACACATCTGAATATAGGGGCTAGTGGAAAGCTCGTAACCATATATGTATCTCCTCTGGGGTTCCTCTAACCATGATGCTCCTTCTCTACCTATTAGCACACTGAGTTATGGTTTATGATAATAAAATTTAATTGTAACTTATTGAATTAAATGGAATGCTGATATATACATGTGTGTGTAACACATAAATACATTTGTATTGTGTTTTGCATATATGTTTAACATGTATGAGTTTTATACAAATATAAACACCCATTAACATCAATAGTTTTAAGTTATCATTGTTAAGGGTAGGGATTCCTGAATCTAATATTTTATGTTATTGGGTGAAATATAAGAGTAAAGATAGGTAGTAAATGAATTGAGGTTAAGACGAATGGCAGTTAGGACACCTGAATTTCCCATAAATTAGCCCCATATTAGGGTTTATTAACAATGAAAT
>ML106860.1:15235-67898 GCA_003697995.1 Taxidea taxus jeffersonii
TTATTTATTTGATAGACAGAGATCACACAAGCAGGCAGAGAGGCAGGCAGAGAGGGGAGGGGAGAAGCAGGCTCCCTGACGAGCCCGATGTGGGACTCGATCCCAAGACGCTGGGATCATGACCCGAGCCGAAGGCAGCGGCTTAACCCACTGAGCCACCCAGGCGTCCCCAAAAAGACTCTTTTGATGAGAACAATAACTGCCTGGGAAATATCAAGTGGAAGTAATAGATGCCTATTTCATTGATAATCATTATTTCACATCAGTTGTTCTAACATGAAAAAGGGCATGGTTTTATAGTGCAATGAGCCTAAAGAATGCTCTTCTAAGATGAGTCTGAGACAATAGCAGCCAGGAGAGTTCTCAGAGCTCCATGCCATCAGCACATATTTGTGAACATGAAAATAATTTCAACCTTCTAGGCAGATCACCACAAAGAAAAATGAGGAACAAAGCTAGGTCACCTCAGAAATCAACCACAGGCTGCCAGAGGTTTACAACTTCACTCCGTCCCAGTGACTTTTGGAGATGAGAAGAGGATAGAAAGAGAAAGGGGGTAAATTATTTTCTAATATATATATTTTTGCAATAAAGGTAATAAATTGCATTACAGACCTTTTCAAATGAATAAAAAATATGTTCCGGGAAGAGCTCTGCCACAGAATAACTGTGTATTATGAACAGTTCATTTCACAATGCATTTGTCCTCATCATGGATCATATTAATAGACCAGGGCTGTCCATGAATCTCAGGTGCATAAAACATCAGTAAAGAGAAGGCACATCACCAGTGCTGACCTGAGAACATAATAGGAGAGCTGGGTTTGTTCAGCTCCATACCATCTATTTTTTATAAAATCGTCTGGCTCCATGCAATAACTTACAATGTGATGTTAAATAATGAGAAAAAAATTAGCTGGCATTATTGGAATAGTTTGCATCGCACCAGGCATGTGCATATAATTTATGTGCACATCACTAATCTGACCTTCTCAACCACCCCACAAGGTAGAAATTATCTTTTTTTCCATAGGCCAAAAGAGTTTACTCCTCCCCAGATTGTAACCTGGTGTTAGAGAGATTGGCAGGACTGAAATATAAATCCCAGATTTCTGATTGCAAGATGAGTGTTCTTTCTACTGGAGATTATTTATTTGGTTGACTACAGAATTTAAATTCTGGATCAAAGATAGGAAGAGTACATCTCATTTCAGCCCCATGTTACAAATTATTAATAATAAAATTGAGAGACAAGTTTGCAAATTATTTTTCTGTAATGCCTGGTGCATCCTATGGAGGTAGCAGGATTGTAATTTAAATATTTGACCAAGTCCTGCATGCTAAAGATGTTAACAAACATCTTTGTAATTCTAGCATTTTCTCTTCATATTTATTTAGGACACACAGTGTTAGAGTATTAACAAATAATATGTCTTCCAGAGCATAACGTACAGGGTCCAGATTGAGGAATTCCATTTCTGTCTTCCTGATAGAATGTTTGCTGAAGTGGAAACACAGGACACATCTATACTGCTGGATTCTTTCAGAGAAACTGTGGGCAATTTTGCAATCAAGGACATTTTCCTGTCAGTGCCCCATATAGATGAATGATGAATGGATTTCTAATCACTGGCATTGTTCCAGTTAGACAGAGGCCCATGGTTCTAGAAAATTCCACAAAGCTAAGTTTTATTGTGTTACACTCGGCATCAAACATACCCAGTGACCCAGAAAGATATTAAGAGTGTACTGAAGTCATTAGGCTGTCTCTAAGCTTATGTGGCATAAGATTCCCTGATCACGCTTCAGTAAAATCTCCTATCTCCTGAATGGACATAATGGCTTTGGCAAATGAAATTCATACTGAAACAGCTCTGTGGATCCCATATCCCACTGGAAGGAATTTTCATAATGATTATGGTATTTGCTATGACCAATGAGGCTACCAGCTTATTGATGGTGCTAAAATTGAGCAGCTTCTTTAGCGCTCCCTTCCTTCCTTCCATGCTTTTCTATATTTCAGCAACTATGTATTGAGCCAGCTATGGTGCAGTCACTGTTGTCCATGCTAGTGGTATAAATATCATTGAACAAAACAGGTGAAGTTAGTGCCCCCAAGGCACTTCCAATTTATGTCAGGCCAAAAGACACTAACAAATTATGTTAGGTGATAAGTGCTATAAAGAATAAAGCAGAGAAAAGCATAGGAAGTGATGGAGAGGATGGCATTCTATATCTATGGGCAAGAAAGTTCCCATAGATAAGGAGAAAAATGAGCACAGATCTGAATAAATGAAAGGAGAAGCCATGAAGATATCTGGGAAATGAACATTCCAAAAAGAGGAAACCAACAGTGCAAATGCTACATGAGTTGCTTTTTGCCTTTGTTCTTTAAAGATGGTTGAGAATGGGTGGGAGGGGGTGTAGAAAATAAGATTTAGAGAGGAAGCTTAAGGCCATGTAGTCTATAGACTTCGAGATTTCCCTATTTAATATGGGAAGGGACAAGAATGATGTTTTGGAGGATAGGCTTGAAAGATGATCCATTTAAAAGGATAACTCTGGGGGCGCCTGGGTAGCTTAAAGCCTCTGCCTTCGGCTCAGGTCATGATCTTTGGGTCCTGGGATCGAGCCCCGCATCGGGCTCTCTGCTCAGTGGGGAGCCTGCTTCTCCCTCTTTCTCTCTCTGCCTGCCTCTCTGCCTACTTGTGATCTCTGTCTGTCAAATAAATAAATAAATGAATCTTTAAAAAAAATAAAAAATAAATAAAAGGATAACTCTGACTGCAGTGTGGAGAATGGAATTCACAGAGCCAAAGAACAAATCAGAGGGTGAATCCAAACTTTGCAATACTTGGGAGGTATTTCCGAACTAATGGGAGAGGATGTGCCCAGCCTTTAAGCTTTCGTTGCCACCTCTGAAAGAAACAGCTTCCAAAATGCTGTATCCTTGAACTTCTCTTCTTGAAAATCTCCTTTTAATTACAAGAGGTCAGATACTAAGATCTGAGTTTATCCACAGATAGTGTTCAAACATCTCTGCACCTGATTTAGCACAAACATCCAACAATCTCTATGTCCCGAGCTCCACCTTTCTTTAAATTTTCCTATTTTGTGTGCTGGCACAGAGGGTCATAGTCTAAAACCACACTGCCATAGAAGGTGATAGGACAAACCCAGAATGATGCATGGAATCTTCCAGATGTTAAGTCCAGGTGGGCAACTAGGAAATGCACAATTTGATAATTAGCAGCAACTATTTTGCTTGTTTTGGCTTTTAACCATGAAACATCTGTTAATTCCTCAGAATTCCTATAAATCATTCAACTTAGTGTTGGTCTAAGCTCTTTGGGCTACCGAAGTTCTGACAAGTAGAGTGAAGACAAATTCACCCCATTGTCAATAAATATTCCAATTCAGAGCAATTTTACAAATTATTTCCTTTCTGGATGTAACCATAGGAAGAATTTTTAAAAGGGAGCTATTTTGAAACTATAAATTATACCATAATTTTAATTTCTATAGTGTATTTATCAAGTGCCAATTTACAGAGCTAAGACCTTTATAGTGTTAGAAGAAAACATGCATTTAAAAAGGGATTCTGTCAAACTTAAACACGTCTCTGTTTAATATGTTTTTTTTCTAAAGGAGATATATGTACTTGTGGTTTTTCTTACGTACTGACAATGACAGTGAGGATTTAAAGTGAAGTGTATTCGGGGTGCCTGGGTGGCTCAGTTGGTTGAGCAACTGCCTTTGGCTCAGGTCACGATCCCGGGGTCCTGGGATCGAGTCCCACATCGGGCTCCCAGCTCCATGGGGAGTCTGCTTCTCCCTCTGACCTCCCCTCTCATGCTGTCTCACTCTGTCTCTCTCTCTCAAATAAATAAATAAAATCTTTAAAAAAAATAAAGTGAAGTGTATTCTAATGTAAACGAGGTATTTGAGGGCAAGAACACAATGTTTGCAGCCATGGATAGATGTATATCTATCTATATATCTAATTTTTTATTTATAAGATATACATGTTATGACTTTCCAGGTTCACTACATCTCCTTATTGATGAATAACTTTGATAAGTCATTTTCATTATGTTGAAGTGTTTATTTTCAGAAAGTAGGATGTATAATCATAGATGGCCATTTCGATAACCAAGATATTATTTTGCTGCTCTTTTGGTAATTTTATGTTTGACTTTGAATGTGGATAAGGCACTTTACATTAAAGATTTTTGTAATGTAAAAATACATTTAAAAATTTTAGACCAGTATCATAGACAGTTTTTATCAGTATATTTTGAAAGTGAAATTGATTAGATAACATACTAAAATGCCAAAGGGATGAGAACATTTTCTTTCATCTGAAATGCACATAATTAGAAAATGGTGGATAGTTATACTTCAAAAGGTATTTCATGTCCAAATTGTAAAATCTATAATTTTCTACACATTAGAGATGAGATGTGCCAGGTGAAGGTAGATTCTACCAGTGTTTTATGCTGTTCAGAATAGGTTAAAAGAGTGGCATTTCATCTATTTTCAAAGTTCAGAAATACTTCTGAACAAAATGGCCCATGAGATAAGAAGTTACAAATATGGACTTACTGTGAACTGCAAGGCCTCTTGAAATTCCCACAAGTCTTGATTAGTTACCCCTCTTTGGTTCTTTCATAACATCTAGAATTTCACAGTTATTGTGGCACTAATCCCTCCATGTTGTAGTTTTATTTTTACTTATTTTTTTTATTTTTACTTATTTACTTATATTTACTTAATTGACTTATTTATTTCCTCAGTAGACGTAAACCACTCAATGATAGAACCTATTTTTTGTTCACCTTTATATTCTAGCCCTTACTACCTACAATGCTTATGTAACAGATTAAATAAATATTTACTGAAATAACTTTGCCATGTGTGAAAGAGAACAATATGGAGAAGTAAGAAGAGTAATTCTACAAATGGGCTCACACTTTGCAGTTCCAGCAAAGAGTCTTGACATACTTTTTATTCTGGCCATAAATGAGGTAGCCATCTTTGTGCAGATGCATCTCAGAGGAGTCTTCTATCTCTGTCTTTCTATTCCAGAGCTTCTCAGAAATTGGAGTGGAGGCATATGAGGGATCAAACTTGGCTCTCACCAATGTGCACACTGGAAATGAAAGATGTTAATCCCTATAGGATAAACATTGATCAAAGGCATTCTGGAATTAGTGGGTAAACATTTCTCTCTTTTGTTCTTTAGGCAAACAAGTCTGAAGCACATTTTATACCATTCTTTGTAGAATATGGGTGGTGGGATGGTACCTAAGCTGCTCCTAGTGAAGATCAACCAAAGAATGCACCCAGACATTGGTTTTTCCTTCTCCTTTTCACTATTACCAGTCTACTATGACTGTTGTCTGAAACTATTCTCCAAACAAATATCTTCACAGACAGCTAATTTCAGGTTCTTTTTCAGATGAGATCTTATGTTAAGAAACCACCTAATGACTAGTGGAAGTTATATAAGTCATTTGCATCTTAGTTTTTTGCTTCTCAGTTTTATTGTTACAATAAATAACAGATGAGGAAAATACGGGCATCCTCATGTATACGGGTAGGGACAATGTCCTAAGCCTATGAAAGTTTAGTGTCATATCTCAAGTCCTTTGTAAGAGCAGTTTGGCACCTTTCTGTCTCTTTCTATATATCTATTCAGAAATAACTCCTAGAGTAAACATGGTAGGAAGGAGCCGTAACTAAAAGGTTGCATTTTCAATTCTCTTCTCCTAAGAGAAGGGCTGTAAACAAGTGTAGATCAGACAAACCTTGAGGAACATTATCTCTCATGTGCTATCCTGTCCAAATAAATTATGCAATCTATGTAAGATCCTTTGATTTATTTTAAGAACAACCTGAATCATCCTTGTAAATTGACAGATACACCTTTTTTATGATTAAGGGGTTGAATTCAATTTGTTTATATTTATTATTTTTGCCTATGTATTTATAATAAGGAATATTAAACCATAGTTTTCCCTTTCTTTCCTTTTATCAAACTTTAAACATATAATTATAGTAGCTTTATAAATTAAAATTATAATATATTCTTACATCTTTACCTAATATTTTGGAGCAAATTTTATAATATAGGCCTAAGCTTGCATAAACATTTAAAATAGCTATTTCATAAAACTAGACCAATTTGAAAGTAATAGTATTTTTTTAAAAGATTTTATTTATTTATTTGACAGAGAGAGAGAGATCACAACTAGGCAGAGCAGCTGGCAGAGAGAGAGGGGGAAGCAGGTTCCCTGTTGAGCAGAGAGCCTAATGTGGGACTCTATCCCAGCACCCTGAGACCATGACCTGAGCTGAAGGCAGAGGCTTAACCCACTGAGCCACCCAGGCGTCCCTGAAAGTAACAGTATTAAAGCTTTTAATTCTTTCCATAATCATTAATATATATAAACCCTGGCTGTGTGTCTTGTTTTTTTTTAAAGATTTTATTTATTTATTTAACACAGAGAGATTGAGATCACAAGTAGGCAAAGAGGCAGGCAGAGAGAGAGGAGGAAGCAGGCTCCCTGCTGAGCAGAGAGCCCGATCTGGGGCTCGATCCCAGAACCCTGGGATCATGACCTGAGCCGAAGGCAGAGGCTTCAACCCACTGAGCCACCCAGGCGCCCTCTTGGCTGTGTGTCTTACCACTACCATGTGACCTTGAGCAAACTAGTCTGTGCTTCAATTTTCTCATTTATAATATGAGGATAAATAGTAGATCTTACCTTATAGGATTATTGTGAGGGCTCAGTGAGTTAATATATGTAAATTTTGAGGTACAAAGTGCTTATTACAGTGCCTAGAACATAGTACACAAAATAAATTTTAGTTATTACTATTACTATTGTAGAACTATAACAAAAATTTGGAACCTAGCCAAATAGGGGAATTGGCAAGTAAGTTATGAAGTAAATCATGATCATCACATCACTAAATATCACATACTCATGGCCAATCTATATTTTCAAGGAATTTATCATGGGGCATCTCCTGAAAACACCACGCAATCTTTTTTTTTTTATTTTTTTTTTATGTGAAGCAGAATTAATTCATAGTCTAGAGTTTTTTTACTCTTCTAAAGCTATGCATGTTAAGTTTCTTTTTAATCTTTCAATAAAGATAAGATAGATGAAGATGCCTGGGTGCCTCAGTTGGTTAGGCATCTAGCTCTTGATTTTGGCTCCGGTGGTGAGATCAAGCCCGGCCTGTGGCTCCACACTGGGCATGGATTCTGCTTGGGATTTTTCTCTTTCCTTCTCCCTCTGCCCCTCCCCCACCCTGTGTGCTATCCTCTGGTATCTCCACTCTCCATGAGATATCAGAGGATAATTTGCAACACTGGCCTGATGATCCTTTGATTAAGAGGTCTTCCTTGCTTAATTTTTAAATTTATGTATTTATAAGTAAATCAGATTCAAACTAGTCCCTTTCTACCCCAATAACTTAAAGGAAAGTTATAACTGAATGCTTCAGAACATACAACTTCTTTAGCAAGGAAGGTATTGGCCTGGTTGTCCCTGAAGGATCTTGCTTATGGGCAAATTCCTACAGCTCCAATGTCCAAAAATGTTTGGGTTATCTAAGAATTCCATCTCCAGTGGAGTATTTCATATGCATTAAGAAAGAGTGAAATTTTGTCTGGTTTCTATCCTTTGGTCTCCTGCAATTTCCTTTCCAGTTTTATTTTAAAAAGAAAGAAAGATTAAACTAGGATCCACCTCTGAAAGGGAACACTAGCTAAATTTGGCAGGACCTAAATCAGCCATTTATTCAAAATGTTAATATAAAAATATTAAGTGAAAAATGTTAGATAATGCGATAATGATCATATCTCAGTTGTACAGTATGTATCTGTGCTCGCAGGGAAAGAAAATAGAGACTGTGCTGAAATGATAATAGTGGCTTTCTGTGGATTTTGAGATTACTAGTATATTTCTTTTCTTCATTATATATTTCCCAGAACTTCACTATGAACATGTATTGCTTTTATGATGAGAAAAACGTACTTAGAAATTCATTTAGACTTCTTTCTCGAGTTGCCAGACTCATGTCTCTTTGCTAGCCGGAAAAACATGAATCCTGCTATTCTGGTGGCCAAGAGAGAAGAGATCATGCAAAGGAGAAGCTGCTACTGGGATGCAGGAAACTCTGAAAATAACTCAGTCCTGGGTTGAGAAGTACACGCCTGACTATTCCTCCCTCTTTAGTTCCCTACAGCAAGCAGACATTTCTTCTGGCATTTAATAGTGAGATTTTTTTTAATGCTGGCCATTAAAGGGGGAAAAAATGATTAAAAAGATAGCAAAAAGAAAAAAAAAAAGTATGATGTGAAGTCTCCAAAACAAACTGAAAATCAACCAGAATGAGATTAAAATATTTTCCCCCTCTGGTATTCACAGGTATGGAAATTGAATTTGATGCTGGTTTGTCCTTTTAGTTTTTTTTTTTTTTTTAGCCTTTCCTTCTCACTTTAGGGTTATGTCTTCTAACTGTGATCTGGAATAGGGCACGTGGGTGATACAGTTAGTTAAGCTCCTGGCTCTTGGTTTTGGCTTAGGCTCAGGTTGTGATCTCAGGGTCCTGATCTCAGTGTCATGAGATCAAGCCCTGAGGCCTCAGCCAGGCTCCATGCTCAGCACTGGATCGTTTTGAAACTCTCTTTCCCTCTAGCTTCGCCTCTCCCCCCCCAATAATTAATATTTATTTATTTATTTATTTATTTATTTATTTATTTATTTATTTTAGCTATGATCTGGACCTCTTCTTCCAAATGTGATGTTTCCACTATCAGTCCTTTTTTTGGTCCTTGGTCTGCTTTTTCTGGGTTTCTTTTTTTTTTTTTTTTTTCTCACATAACAGAAGTTTCTTTATAGTCCTCTTCACACTGACATATGCATCGATACTGTTGAGTCATTTGTTACAAAACATAATGGCTGCAGAGCAGAAGGCAAGAAGAAAAAATGAGAGAAAGATATTCAAAATAACCATAATCAAGAAAGAATGGTCCACTTGCCAGAAGCAGTCAAGGATATATGCAAAGAGTGGATGAAAGGATTTGATGATATTTTCTCAATGAACATCTCATCATCTTTTCTGGTTCCTATTGCTACAGGGTCAGCTGTAGTGGCATCGTTCCTAAACTCATTCCATCACCTCTGTCCTGTCCTTCCTCTCTACATAATATAAAGTGGGGGGAGGGGGTCTTTGTGATGAGATTCATATTAAAATGATGCTTTCTTTGGTTCCAATTATTATATTCATGTTTTATTTTTGAATTGGATTTATAATTTTATAATTATGATTATAATTTTTCTTATTATAAGTTAAATGCATATTCGATGTAGAAAATAAAAGGAAAACGAACAAAACTCATCCTTAATTCCATCACTCAAGTGATCACTTTTAACATTTAGAGATATATACAATGGACAGATGTAGGCATGAACCAGTTAAAATAAAACCAAAGTTAATCCTTGAAGGGAGTGTGTAGCTATTTAACAGTTCTGAGGATTAGTTTTTGTTAATGCTCGGTGGGACATAATATAGTACCATTATAAAATTCTGTGTTTAAGGAAAAACTGAATTTTTCTCGCAGCCAGTTTAGAATCCCTCAGGGTTCTAAAGTTCTGGAAGACTGGGGCATAGAGCTGTGACCCTAATCTAGTGCTTTTCCAGAAGTGGTATTAGTGAAATGAAAGTATGGAGATTTCTTAATACTTTTGGAGAAACTGACATCTAGGAATGTTGGGTCATTTTATACTCCTACCATATATTTGTTTCTTGGCTTCTTATTAATTCCATGTCTTCTGATTTTTTTTAAATGGTTAGTAGCTAGAAATGACATTTCTATTCTAATTAACATTTTTTCATTATCTCTAAAGGTAAGCTTTGTAATAAATTTATTGACTTTTTTCTTTTTTTATAAATTATCTATTAGTCACCTTTTTACATGATTCTTGTTTTAGTTTTCAGTTACTTCTTATAAATCTTGAGTTTCAAAATGATTATGAGAATATTAACCCAACAGTTAATTCATAATTCTTTATAGGTTTGTTAATTGATTTACCTTTATATTTTGCTTATACTGTTTTGAGGATCAGGTTAAAATTGTAAACAACCAAGTTATGAATGGTTTTTTTTGTTTACTTGTTTCTAATTTGGATTTCTTCTTCAAAAGACTTTGCCATATCCAACATGGTGTCTATATTAATTACTTTCCGTTAATATCATCATTCTTTTTTATTTAAAACTCTCATTCATCTGGAATTTAGTTTGGATTAAGCTGTAAAGTAGGTAATGGATTGCTTTTTGCTATAGATCAGCTGTTGAGGTCATTCATTTATTCATTCATTTACTTATTCCACAAATAAGGATTAAGTGCCTAATATGTACCAGATACTACAGGGTGTGCTGGCATAGAGTTGTAAGAAAGAAAGACAAAATTCCTGCCTCATAGAGATTACCTTTTAGTGAGCTGGGACAAGTAATTTACAAATAAATGTGCATCTCAAACAATAAGTGTCAAGAAAAGATAAGGCAGAATAAGAGAGATGGATATAGGGTGCTGTCTTATAAGGGATGGTTAGGGAAATCTATGTTGTTGGAACAACTTTTGATCAAGAAATAAAGCAGGGGGGCTAGACATGGGCTTTTCTGTGAGACAAGCATTCACGGTACAACAATAATAGTGAGGGCAAAGGCCTGAGGCAGAAGCATGATCAGCTGGAACCATGAGTGCATGTCAGTGTGGTAGGACAGGGGGCCAGGTTGTGTAGGATGCTGAGGACATTACAGAGTTTGGCATTTACTCAGAGAGATTTAGGAAAGCATTTCTAGAAGCTTCTGAGCTGAGTAGTGATATGTTCTGGTTATGTTTTAAAAGGATCGCTTTGACTATTGCAAATATATATGTACTCTCATGCTATATTCTGACCTACTGCTCTGATGATGTCTATCCCGATACCTCACAGGTTAAAAAATCAAAGAATTACAATATTTTATTTTATTTAGTAAAACAGGTCTGCCTTCATTAGTCTTTGAAAAAGTTGTATTGCCAATTTCTGTGAATTTTTCCCAGATATTATTTGGGAATACTTTTATATTATCTCAATAGTATTATTAGGATTTTGTTTGGATTTGAATTAGATCTATAGATAAGTTTTAGGGTTTATTTATAATATATTTTATTGCCATAGAGACCATGCTAGTTCTCTGTCTTTATTCAAGTGTTATTTTATCTTTCTTGGAGGAGTTGTACTGTTCACATTGTTTCTCCACACTTAATAAATTTAATTCTAGAATATTTATATTTGTATTGCTTTTGTGGAATGGTATCTTTTATGATTACATTTTCTTACCATTCTTTTTCGTTCTAGGAAAACTGCTAGAATGCAAAAATATATATTCATATATAATCATATCTGATGACTATTAAAAACTTACTTGTGTATTCTGAAGTTTTTAATTTGAGTCTCTTATGTTTTTAGGCAACCCCATCTTATTCCAGAAACAGTTAAATTTTTCTCTCCAATATTTATACATTTTTCTTATTCTTATATCGAATCACCTAAAATGTCAGGAGAGTATTAACTGCTTGTGACAATAATGGGCATCTTGTATCTAGTTGTTTATGCAAATCCCTCTGATACTCAGATAGCAAATGGGCTTATTTTTCTGTGCCAACTTCAATTAAATAATAGTGACTGGTTTTCTGAAGTTCTATAATAAGAAAACTGGGGTTGGATACAAACGGCACTATGTCCAATTAGCATTTTGTGCCAGGGACTTAAATGCAGATGGGCTGTTACTGGTTTCGAATCCAGCAAAATGATAGCTGTTAATTTGAGATGATTTTCATCATAGGGTGTCCATAAATTCTGTCAGATTGTTCTACACCCACACTTTCATTCATGGTCAAGTCTCCTTTGTTCATTTTTACTAGGAGTTGGGGGGCAGTATATGACACTAAAGTAATAGAAGACTTCAGTGAGGCTCTTCCAATTTAACCAGGGAGAATTGATCCTTCAAAACACTAGTAGGCAAAAATATACTGTTTTAAAGTTGCTAAAAGGAAAAGAAGACAGTTTTAAGCCTCCTCTGTATCTAACTCAATTACTCTGTCTCACAGATTGCAGCACTGCAAGGAAATCACTCACATCAAATAGAAATTTAGCCATGTATATTTTGATTGTTACCACTCACCAAATCTCACACCAGGCTCTCAAAAACGAGGTGAAGAATTTTAACACATGTACATAACATTGCACATTCTTATAGTTAGGGTGTTAGCACAAAGAGGTAGAAAATTTTGAGACACCCATGTCCTTGCACTTTGGGCTCCAAAATGCTTGCATCTTTTAGACCAGAGAAAGGGTGAACCTCACCAGTGGTAGCCCTTTAGGCAAAATAACATTGTTACCCGACACCCCCTTGATCACAATGCTTTTTCTGTATTAACCAGAGTGAGGGGGCAAATTTTAAGAGATTAATGCATTAACAATGGACTTACCTCTTAGAGAAGATGATACACCTGGGGTCAATAGATGGAGCAAATTAATTTTAGATTTTAGGGGCGCCTGGGTGGCTCAGTGGGTTAAAGCCTCTGCCTTCGGCTCAGGTCATGATCCCAGCATCCTGGGATCGAGCCCCACATCGGGCTCTCTGCTCAGCGGGAAGCCTGCTTCCTCCTCTCTCTCTCTCTGCCTGCCTCCCTGCCTACTTGTGATCTCTGTCTGTCAAATGAATAAATAAAATATTAAAAAAAAATTAATTTTAGATTTTAAACTCTATCTTCTACAACCTGTTGAATACATAAAATACATTGTTTCCATTTGAATCAGGGAACATAATAACAGTAATTATGAAAATTCTTAGCACTAGCTGCACATTAAAATGCTTTGAAAACACTGACATCAGCACCCCAGCTCTAGAAAATTTGATTTCATTGGTGTGGGATGAAGCCTTGGAATTTCTTGAAGAATCTCCTTGAAGAATTCTAGGTGATGCTAATTGGAGCAAAAGTTGAGAACTAGGATATCATTACTCCATTGCAGAAGATGCCCTTTTCCAATCAATCAAAGTCATTATATGTGTCAATATGTCAATCAAATGATCAGCTAGGAATTGATAGATGTACTAAAGTGACCTCCCATGAAATTAATCGCCTAAAGAAACATTTCAAATTTCCTTCCAGTGTAATTAGACTTAAAACAGTAAAAACAAAGGATTCCTCGGTAACAACCCAGGACATGTATGTGAGATTATATAAATAGTATATAAGGATTTTAATTTACCAGACAATTATTCTCTAAATTTTGTACTTTTTAATAAATATATCTGTGAGAATATTGCACATGATGATGGATTATTTTTTGAGGATAGATCATTTTTAAGTCAAAATTATAAAATGAAAAATTACATATATTTGTCAGAAAACATATCACAAATATTTGAATTTCAGGGTACCTGGGTGGCTCAGTCAGTTCAGTGGCTAACTCTTGATTTCAGTTTGGGTTATGATCTCAGGATCCTGGGATTGAGCCCTGGGTTAGGTTCATCACCCAGGGAGGAGTCTGCTTCAGGATTCTCCCTTTCCCTCCAACCTTCCCCCCCATTCTTGCTCTCTAAAATCAATCAATCATCAGTAAATCAATCTTTACCAATTTCAGTTTCTACTATGCCACACTCTTAGGCAACAAGGCTATAATAGTAAGAAAAGGCACATCCATAAAAATCTCTTCCCTAACAGTATCTACTTTTAAGTGGAGGGATTGGACAAATGAACAAAATGAAGTAACCTCACTTTGAAATCATAACCTCTGTCCTGAGGCTCTTCATGAGGAACCACAGTCATACTTCATTTGTCTTTTCCATTTTCTGAAACTATGATTTCATTCCTTCTCCTCTCTTCAACCTTCAACAACAGCCTTACCCTTTAAGTCTCCTCAGATGTCCTTGCTTTCCATGTCATTGGGAATATAAAAGCCACCAGAAGGGGGTTTCCACATTTGCACCAGGATGTCTGCACCTACAGCCAGGATTATATCACCTATCTTTGTTTTAACTCTCCCTGACAGTCCTTGTGTACCAAATTTTATCTCCTTCCATCTTCTCAAGGTTTATCACTCCAGCAACCTCTCCATCTCTACTGCCTCTTTCCCATCAAAGTGCAAACAGTCTGTGATATATTCAATCTCATAATGAAAAATATGAAACAGCACTTCTTTTATCTATCAATGGTCAACTGCATTGAAGGTCTCGTATTCCAGGAACTCTTCTGTCCTGGGCAAACAGGGACTGTTGCTCACCCTACTTGAAGTCACATTTCTCTTCAGGCACCATCCCAGTTATCTGCTCCTTGTTACAACATTTATTGAGTTTTTAACATTTACACACTCTAATTCTCTTCCTTTCATTCTCTGCTGCACACAGGCTTTCATCCTAACTACTTTACTGGACAAGCTGTTATTAAGGTCATCAACAATGTCTAGGATGCTGAATTCAACGATCAATTTTCAGCTATCGTTTTTAGTTCATCTGTCAGTTGCATTTCATGTAGTTTGGGCAATCTTCCTTTTGAAACATGTTATTTATTTATTTATTTTAGGTTTTGATGAAATTTTATTTATTTATTTATTTATTTTATTGTGTTATATTAGTCGCCATAAAATACATCATTAGTTTTTGATGCAGTGTTCCAAGATTCAAACGCTGAAACATGTTCTTTACTTGGCTTGCAGACATTTAATTTCTTTGGTCTTCTTCTGGTCATTTCTTCCCATTCTGCTTCTATGTTTCTTTATTTTCTAGACTTCCAAATTTGAAGTACCCCAAAACTCAGTCTTCAGGCCTCTTTTGCCCATGAACTATAATCCAAACAAGTGTGAATATTTGAGGGAAATAATGAGGTAAAGAAGGGTTCATGGAGGATGTAGCCTGCTGCAATTTAATAGTAAAGTTATGTGTATAACTCATTATATTCTAGTTAATGTGCAAGGTTTCAGTAATATATTCTATACAGGATAAACATGGACAGTAGAATTTTAGTTTTGTTAAAAATATCACACAGGAAGTGACACTTTAAATATTTCATTTAAAATATTTAAAAATTTACCTTAGAAAATACATGCAGTCTAGATGCATCTTTGAAAGACATAGGTGATGTTAAACTTTCAGGTGAGTAAATTAAGTAGTATTTTAGTAAATTCAATAGAGACATCTGTAAGAAGAAATCAGAGAGTGGATAGTGAATAATGCATAAGTAATAAGAAATAGAACACCAACATTCTTATAATACTCATAATGCCATTTTTATAAATCAATTATATAAAGAATTACTATGAATGCTTATTAATTATTAGTCTATGTGACAGGAAAATGTTAGTTATTCATTGGTGGAGATCATTTTCCTTTTTTTCATACTTTCTTTTTTTTTACAGAGATCATCTTAATTATAATCTTTCATCACCTCTTGGCACACCAATTTGTTTTTGTATTTGCAGTTATACTTATAGTGATTAATGGGCTTGGATTAAGTGTCTTCTTATAAAGGGCAAAAGAGTCTAGTGGTTAAGAGTCATGCTTTTGGAGCCAGATGGACTGGATTTGTATCCACTACTTATTTGCTGCATAACCATGGACAACTAACCTCACTAAACCTCAGATTTCTTACAAGCACAAAGAGAATAACATCATCAGTCGGTTACAGTCTGAGGATTAGGCAAAATATTACATACAAGTGCTTAGCCCAGTACCTAAAGTATAGTACTTAGTAAACATGCACTGTTATTATATTTACGATCCAAAGAGAAACTTGGGAATTCACTTAAGTTTTTGCATACTTCCTTAGATTCCATTATTTTTTTCTTCCACGTATGAACTTTCCATTTAATTTATTTAATATTTTAACATGTTTGAGGAAAACATTTTTAAAAGTCACAAAATTAAGTTTGACATTTATTAAGAAGAGAAAATATGTTTCTGCTACATATCAGATTTTTAAAATCCTGTAATGACAAAATATAAATGAACAAAGATATTGAGCCTTATGTGTATTTGCCACTATGTGGAAACAGAGATCCTTTATGGAGTGTCAGAGTGCAGGGCAATTTGGTCCAGAAAAGCCAAGGAGAGTATCTTTCTGAAATCACAGGGAGTGGTTACTGGCTGAAACAAAGCACCTGTAAGAATTAGTCTTGTCTAATGTTGGAGCCCTTGCCAGGACTGGATCCATGAGAAAGTGTTAGCTGATACACAGCGTTCTGGTTCACTGTGTTTAGATGTTTATCAGTGGATAGGATTACAGAAAAGTCAGTGAGTCAAGAGAACTATATATTTTCCTCTGAGCAACTCTACATCACAATTCATTGCTGTTATTTTAAAAAAATGGAAGAAAATTAGCCAGATTGTATGTTAGTTGACAATACTATCTCAATAAATCTGGGGGAAATGGAAAAGAAGAAGAACAAAATTGTATAGTTGCCTTCCTTTGCTTCCTCACAGATAGAATACCCACTGAATTTTTGGCCATCTATTTTCTTTTTCTCCCAAATTTTCCTTTCCGGCTTGGCACTGAATTACAAGACCAGATTTTTTTTTTAATCTTTTTTTTAAAGATTTTTTCTTTTTATTTTTTATTTATTTGACAGAGAGAGAGAGATCACAAGTAGGCAGAGAGGCAGCAGAGAGAAGAGGAAGCAGGCTTCCCGCTGAGCAGAGAGCCTGATGTGGGGCTCAATCCCAAGACCCTGGGATCATGACCTGAGCGGAAGGCAGAGGCTTAACCTACTGAGCCACCCAGGCGCCCCTACAAGACCAGATTTAAGCTGTGGCTGCTTGATAGAATAACTTGTATACTTGAGAAGAATACATGGTCTGTTCCAACAACTTAAATGTAGTCAGTTTATGTCAGCCCTCCTTCCTTACACACACAGATTCAGAAGATTTTTTTTTTAAGATTTTTATTTATTTATTTGACAGAGGGAGAGAGATCACAAGTAGGCAGAAAGGCAGGCAGAGGGAGAGAGGAGGAAGCAGGCTCCCCGTGGGGCAGAGATCCCGATGCAGGGTTTGATCCAAGGACCCTGGGATCATGACCTGGGCTGAAGGCAGAGGCTTAACCCACTGAGCCACCCAGGCATCCCCAGAAGAAATTTGATATAGTTAAATATATCTGTTTTCCTAATTGAATAATGGGGGGAAAAGAACAATAGTTCACATATCAAGATCTTAAGAATCTACAAAAAACACGAATTATTTTGACAGAAAAATTTCTCAGCAAGCAATTGAGAGGATCATATGTTTCCTGCCCCCCCTCCCAAGGTCAGTTTTGCAGGCTAAGAGACTGTGGACCTGGAAATTCGTGATGCAATATCCTTTTTATAATTTGCTGAATTCAGCAGGCTAAAATTCTGTTAGTTCATGTGTGTTCATGAATTATTGGGTTCTATAGTTTACTTTTCTTGTAATGTCTTCGTTTGACTTTGGCATCAGAATAATACTCGCCTTCAGAATGAGTTGGAGATGTATAATTCTTCTTCTTTTTAAAAGCATTTGTATTAAACTGTTATTTCCTCAAACATTTGGTAGACCTCACCAATGAAGCCATTTGCTCCTGGCATTTACTTTCTGGGAAAATTTCCAGCAACATATTAAATTTCTTCAAAAGATATATAGCCATCCGGTTATTTATTTCTTCTTGGGTGAACTTCAAGGACTTTGTAAATTTTATCTTTTTTCAGATATATTGGCATATAACTGTTTGTAAGCTACTCCTACTATCTTTCAATATCAGTAGAATCTGTAGTAATAGCCCCTCTCTCATTCCTGATATTGGTAATTTGTGTTTTGCCTCCTCTTTTTTCTGATTAGCCCGGCTAGTGGTTCATCAATATTATTAATTTTCTCAAAACACCAGTTTTTTAGTTTCATTGATTTTCCCAGTTGGTTTTATTTCTTTGATTGGATCCAGATTTCCCCTTCATATCATTTTCCTTCTGCTTGAAGAATTTCCTTTAACAGTTCATGTAGTTCTGTCTGGTCTGTTGGTTCTGAAAATTTCTGGTACTCATAAATATCTGGAAAAATCTTTATTTCACCTTTATTTTTGAAAGATCCTGTCAATTGGCATAAAATTCTGTGTTGACTGTTTTCCTTTTTTAGGATGATAAGGAGTTTCACTGTTTTCTAGTTTACATTGTTTCTTTTTTTTCTTAATTTTTTAAAAAAATTATTTGACAGAGAGAGAGATCACAAGTAGGCAGAGAGGCAGGCAGGGGGGGGAAGCAGGCTCCCGTCTGAGCAGAGAACCCCATGTGGGGCTGTGGGGCTGATGTGGGGCTCGATCCCAGGACCCCGGGACCAGGACCCTATCCAAAGGCAGAGGTTTTAACTCACTGAGCCACCCAGGTGCCCCAAGTTTACATTGTTTCTTATGAGAAGTCTGTTATAGTTTCTATTATAATGCTTCTATGTAATATATCTTTTCTTTTTGGTTTCTTGTAATATTTTCTCTTTATCATTGGTTTTGCCACTTAATTTTGATGCACATTTTTTACTCTATCTGAAGTTCATTGTACTTATTGTTTCTGTGACTGTAGTATTCATTAAATTTGAAAATTTTTTGTTATTATTTCTTCTTAACCCTTTTTGTTTTCCCATGCTCCACTCTTTCTGTAATTCCAAATATATTTATATGAGGTCAAATATTATTTATACGAAATTTTCTTACAACTCAGTTTATACATTTCAGTTATTTTTTTCTGTATTTCATGTCATAGCTTCCTATTGCTAAGACTTTAGGTTCAATAATCTTTCCTTCTAAAGGATCTACTGTGCTGATAATCATATCCCATATGATTCACTAAGCCATTGTGTGGCATGCCATGCCCATTCACTTAGGCACTGAATATCTTCACTGTTTTTGTCTTTTTTATACCTTCTATGTCTCTTTAATGAAGCCATGATTTTCCTTATAATTTTAAACTATATTTTTATAATAGTTGTACACAAGTCTTTTTCTAATAGTTTTATCATCTCTTCCATTTTGGAGTCTTTTTCCATTGATAGCTTTTCTTAATCATTGATTCTCTTTTCTGGCTTAATATATACTTGTTAGTTTTTTAATGGATCCCAGACACAAATTTTATGTCACTGGGCACTGTATTTTTTGGTCTCTCTTTAAATGTATTTTAGCTTAGTTGTCAGACACTGTAAACTTACCTGAAAATTGCTTATATACTGTTTATCCCTTACTATAGAGAGATTATATTTGCATATATCCTATATACATATAAATATAGATAAAATATATATATGCATGTTATACATTGTTTACCCAATGCCCTTCTGAACAGTTAACTGAAATCTCTATTATGGGACTTCTCCTCATTGACTATTGAGAGCATAAGCTAGTCCTAGTCAAGTGGGACATGTGAGGATTGTTCTGTGTTTTCCTTTCTTATTTTTCTTTCATCTTGGTCATTGTTGTGCATGCCTTGATGGGTATTCAACTTAAATTTTTAGGGGAATTCTGAACATTTATGAAACTCTTTACTTACAAAACTCTCCACTCAGTGCTCTGTCTTCTGAATTATAAGCCATCTTGACTCTACAAATTCTGTGCAATAACTGCTGGGATCTGTTTTGGTTCCCCTTCATGCTCTGTGTTCTGGAAATTCTCTGCATGCAGTAAATTAGTTCAGTTATATGACTCTTCATTTTTCTCTGGTGCCATTGCCCTTTGCTGTCTGTTGTCCAATGTCTGAAAGCCTTTGTTTCATACATTTGATTCAGCTTCTAATTTTTTAGACATTTCAGGTTGAAGATAGATAGATTCCCTGTCATTTCATCATGGCCTCAAGCTGAAATCATGTAACATAAATTTAAGTCAAGAACTGACTAATGCAGTAAACTTATCCAATATGTATTTAAGTTTTGAAACATTTCCTATTGTGTTTTATAATTTTTTCTCTTGAAACCACTTACATATTACCATTATCCATTTATCTGTGTACATATCTATCAGTCATCTGTTTAGTTTGTCATCTATCAATCATATTTCTAATCATCTTTCTTAGTAGCCCCATTGTTCACATGTAATATGATTTCCTAATAAATCATAAAAAAAGAAAGCAAAATAAATAAAGCTAAGTCAATGTATTGCCTTTTTCTGATTATATAATACATGCATTGTGCTTATCTAGGGCCTAATGAATTCCATTAATTTTTTTTTTTTTTTGCTTCTGCTACTGCTGTTTACATTTTTACTTTGATGCCCATTTTATATTCATTAACCACATTCATTAGTAACCAATAAATTCTATTCATTTCTTAAAAGAACCCAATTTTATGAACTTCCCATTAAATCACTATTATGATTAGTGTTTTATCTTAATTTAAAGAGACTCATATTTTAAAATGTTTATGCATGTAATGCTCTGTAGCTTTATAAAAGCATTTCATATATATATATGAAAGATATATATATATCTTTAGTTTCCACTTACCAAGTAGTTGGTGACCTGTCAGAAGCACAATTTCATTGAGAGAGGGTATGCTTAAGTTTGGTATAGCAATATTTATGTTTTTATAGGCCTAGATTATGAAATTTAGGGTGTCAAAATCCACCACTTTCCTCTCTTTGCTCAAAAAGGATAATGCTAGGGTCACTAAATGCACCTAATAAGGTCTACTTGAATTATTTATAGAGAAATGAGTAAACACACACTAAAAACATATTTGTTTCTATTTTTTAAACTGAAGTCCTCCAGAAAGCAGACTAGGGTCTCCTGTTTACCCTAGCTAAAGAGATATGTTGTAATTATAAATAATGCAATTGTTACCGAAACAACCAAAGAGAAAATCCACGTAAGGCAGTTAATTTAGAATCGTAGCTATGAAAATAATTGTTCCTGAGTGTGTGTAATACATCTGCCTGTATAAGTGGTGTGTGTGTGTGTGTGTGTGTGTGTGTGTGTGTGTGAAGAGGGAACAGAGAGAGAGATCAGAGAAATAGAGAATAAGTATTAAAATAAGAGAGCAGAAGACAGGACAGCACAGGAAAACGGACTTGACAAAAGGCAATTATCTTTTTTTAAGAATATAAAAAAGCATATGTGAAAGCATTTTTCATATTACACATTTTGCATAAATCTAAGCTGCTGTGATTTTAACCATTGTTACCCATATTTTGAACGTAGTTGAAATTACAGTGCAGTGACGATTAAATCCCGGTTGAAGGGTTTCTAAGTAACTAGGGGATGATCCTGGGAAGATTTGATTAACTCATTGATTTCAAACTTGATACTTTTGATCCCAGTGCATATTACATACCCACTATAACAATTCTGATTTTTAATCCCAAATGGCTAAATCTTATGATAAGGATCTCTATGACTTTGCAACAAAGGGTTATTTCAGTACTTTTTCTATCTTTTATGACAGTGATCTGCTTCCCATGTCTTTTCCTTTATATGTTAGTTTTTGAAATATATATATCTCAATATACATATATATTAGAAATACAGATAATTTTATATGTATATAGGTATACACACACACACACACACATATATATATATATATATATCTTTAAAGATTTATTTATTTATTTTAGAGAGATAGCACACACAAGCAGAGGAAAGAGCAGAAGGAGAGGGAATGGGAGAGAGAGAATCTCCAGCAGTCTCCCTGCTGAGCAAGGAGCTTGACTTGGGGCTCAGCCTCAAGACCATGAGATCATGACCTGAGCCAAAATCAAGAGTCGGGTGCTTAACCAACTGTGCCACCAGGTGCACCTATATATATTTTTTAATAAGATAATTTTTCAGTCTACTTGATACACCTGGAAAATCAAGTGACTTTATTTTTTTTTCTATTCTAAAAAAGATTTTGTGATGGTGCCCCAAGGACATAGCCTTGAGTTAGTAATGTGGAGTTGTAAGCATCTGGACAATATAAATGACAGAACTCAGTTAAGACCTTTGTATAAACTGTTATAACTGCAGGCAGGTGCAGAGATCTACTTTTTGCAATGGCCCAAGGCAAGCCTCATACGTAAATTCCCTTGTTTATTAATCCTGCCACCTACCAACGTAAAGTGGTCTGCCTCTTTCTTCAGTCTCTCCCCTCCCTTCGTATTTGGGGCCAGGTTTCAGATTATACTCGGGAAGCTCCTGAGGTTATGAATTTACACTGTCTCCAATTTATACTATCTTTTGTTTTGTTTTCCCAAAAATAGTTTGAATCATGTGGTATATAAATTAGTCTTTTAGACTGACTTTTTTTCATTTAGTAATATGTCTTTTCATGACTTGATAATTCATATATTTTTAGTGCTGAATAATATGCCATTGTCTGGTTGTACCACAGTTAATCCATTCACCTACTGAAAAATATCTTGGTTTCTTTCAGGTTTTGGCAGTTGCGAATAAAACTGCTATAAACACTGCACATGAAATTTTTTGTGTGTGCGTAAGTTTTCAGCTTCTTTTGGTAAACATCAAGAAGCACAATTGCTGGGTTGTATACTAAGATTATGTTTAGTTTTGTAGGGAATTGCCAAACTTCCAAATGGCCATTTTGTATTCCCAACAGTGATGAATGAGTATTTCTTGCTTGACATCTTTGCCATGATTTGGTGTTGTAAGTGTTCTGGACTTTACCATTTTAATAAGTACGTAGTGATTTCTCATTGTTTCAATTTGCAATTCCCTAATAATGTATGATGTTGAACACCTTTTTATATGTTTATTTGCCATCTATAGATCATCATTGGTGAGGTGTGTGTTCAGGTCTTTTGTCCATTTTTTATTCAGGTTTTTTTTTATTCTTGACTTTTAAATGTTCTTTGTGTATTTTAAATAATAATGCTTTATTAAATAAGTCTGCTGCTGATATTTTCTTCTAGTTGGTGACTTCTCGTTCACTTGACAGTATTTTTTGCACAGCAGAAGTTTTTAATTTTAATGAATTTATTCATTATTCATTTATTCATTATTTATTTTATAAATTGTGCTTTTAGGGTTGTATCTAAAAAAGTTATCACCAAATTCAAGGTCATTTACATTTTCTCTTATATTATTTTCTAAGAATTTTATAATTCTGCTTGTGACATTTTGAGTTAAATTTGTGAAGAGTGTACCGGGTTGTGTGTGTGTGTGTGTGTGTGTGTGTGTGTGTGTGTGTGTTTTGTTTGTTTCCTTGTGGATGTCCAACTGTTCCAGCACAATTTGCTGAAAGATTCTATTACTTTTGTGCTTGTAAATATACTCAGTTCCATCTTAGCTAAACCAAACACTTTGATTTGACCTGAAAACTGTCTAAGATTCCAGCCAAAATTATCTGAGAAAAAGGAGAGAGCTATGCTATCAACCCCCTTTCTACACACATTTCCAGTGATCTTTGAAACCTGTTTTGCAAGCTCTTCCCCCTGCTGTAATCATCACTGGAGAATAAGGTCTGTTTCATTCCTTCTTAAAATTACTTAAGGAATTTTGACACACAGGATTTTGCTTTTTTCATGTGAGCTTCTGTTAGTTGCCTCTTTGCAGGTTCTTCATCTCTACCACTCACTATGATGGAAGTTCCAACATTTCTATTCGTTTCCATTCTCTTTCTCCTCTGTATTACACCTGTACCATGGGCTTTCATGACTTCAAAACTAATCCCAATAACTATGGCCCTATCTCTTTCCTTGTTCCAAAATTCCAGCTGCAGTGAAACCCTGGATGACATATTAAAAAGTTGTACTTAATATATGTGGAAAAATGTAATTATTTTCCTCCCCAGATAGTAACTTCCTTCTGATTTCCCCATTATCATTAATTACATAATCATATTCCCAAACTCCCAGGATTTTACCTAAATTTATTGTTAAATCTTGTAAATCACACAGGTTTATTTCCAGAATCCCCCCCACCTTTCTCTCTCTCTCTTGTCTTATTTACATACCTATTATTATAGTTCATATGTCATTACATCTTACCTGGATGTATCTCAATATTTGTAATCACTTCTCAGCTGCTTTCCCATCATTGGTCTCAACTCATTTTTATTTGTTCTACACTATTGCCAGACCAATTTCGCATAAAGTAGAGCTCCAATCACATCAATTCTCTGCTATCTGAGCTTTCAGCATTGTCCCAACCTACCTCTTTAGCTCTTTTTTTTAGGTTGCTGGAAGTTTGGGAAAATTTTGTATAAAATGATTATGAAGATAGGTAGCAAATTTCAATATAGAATTGATTAAAAATTTAAAATGTGAGAGTTTCTTCTAAGATAAATATATATCAAATCAAATCCCATCCTTTTAGAAAATCCATCATGTTCTTCTCTTCATTCCCAATTAGCTCAAAAGTAAGAACACGTAAGCTGTTTGGACCATTGTGGTACGTTTGTTTTCATTTACACTGTACTTCCCTTGTGATTTCTCTTTCAGGAAGTATTCGACCTTTGAATTGTAAATATGATTATACACTACTTTGACGCATATCTGAAGCAGAATCCCTGTGTTGATGTGGAAATCTGACTTCATAACATGGTCACACATGTAAGTAAGTTTATTTTTTCTTTTTCTTCCTGAGGTATAATTGGCATACAACATTATATTTGTTTCATGTGCATGACATAATGATTTGTTATCATTGCAAAATGATTACCACAATAAGTCTAGTTAATATCTGTCACCACACATAGGTACAGATTTTTTTTTTCTTGTGATAACCTAAAACGTGAATGATTTTAGGGACAATCACAACAAACCCAAAACTAGTGTGCCATCACTCATCAAAAGTTTTAACCACTAGAGAAACTCTTGTTATTTGGTATGATGGTGTTTTTTAAAAAAATATATTTTTAATATTTTGTAATAAAATATGAATGTATGTTTTACCAGTAGCCATGGATTGTTGGGGAATAACATGAAAAACCTGGGTCGAGGTAGTAGATTCTGTAAAATAGACATGAGGTGGAGAAAGGGGTTTATCACCTGATAACTGGCTATCAAAGACACACTCCTCAATTCCCTAAGACTGGCTCTGACTATAGCATTCTTTGCATTGTTGTGGTAAAAATCAGATGTGTGTCTTTAGTTTGTTATATTTGACAGGTTTTGTTGTTGTTGTTGTTGTTGTTGTTGTTTTAAGATTTTTATTTATTTGACAGAGATCATAAGTAGGCAGAGAGGCAGGCAGAGAGGGAGAGGGAAGCAGGCTCCCCACTGAGCAAAGAATCCCAATGCAGGGCTCGATCCCAGGACCCTGAGATCATGACCTGAGCTGAAGGCAGAGGCTTAACCCACTGAGCCACCCAGGTGCCCCATATTTGACAGTTATTACTGTTAAGAAACATCTGTCATTATTTATTTCCCATAAGTTTCACTTGCTGTGTTGTAAAGCTACTAATGAAGATTAAAACAGTCAATTAATGGACAAGTTCTTCTGCCTTCTTAAATTTTTGTACTCTTCTTGAATCAAGAACAACATAGTTAATTCCCATTAGAGATTTCATGTCTATTAACAATGCAAGACCCATGCACATGTCAGGCAAACTTCAAGAGTATATCATATTGAAGGTCATTATGATAGCCATTCCCATACTAAGCACTGAAATGGGAGACAAACTTTTACTTAACCTTTCATTATCTCAAGGAAAAGAAAATCCTTTGGGGCTGAGTTGGTTATGAAATCCTTTTGAATACCTTGAAGCAGTAGTAACTTGTTAAAAAAAAAAGTTATTTTCAAGAATGTTGTATCTCAGTGTGAATAGGTGACATGGGGTTTGTTGCTTTCAGTGTCCTCAAGCAGTCACATTGTTAGACCTTTATCATTTCTGTTTATTGTGCCTTGTCATATTGTTAGGATATTTTTCTACCTGTGCCCCTAGGAATGTAATTAAAAATGTTATTGCAACATTAGAAAGGAAATAAAAATTGTAAAGCCCTTCAAGTTTTATTTTAGTTAGCTTCAATTTTCAGGCCTGAATTTTCATATATTGGTGAATATTAAATTTTAATCTTTGATCTTTCTATTGTAATGTTATAGAGAAAAAGAAGAACTTAATGTAGATAGGTTTGCCTTGATATTTTCATTAACGGTGAGCTTATATCTATTTGAAGTGTATTTTTATAAATGTATTACCCAAAAATATCTGCAGTGGGTTGAATGGTGTCCCCCTAAAGACATGCCTACCTAGAGCTTCACAATGTGACCATATTTGGAATAAGGGCTTTTGCAAATATAGTTAATGTAAGGATTTCAAGATGAGATCATCCTGAATTAGGGATGGCCCTAAATTCAATGACAAGTGTCTTTATAAGATACTGAAAAGGAGATTATGGAGAGACTGAGAGAGAGTCAGTGAAGACAAAGACAGAGATTGGACCTATACTGACCATGACCAGAGATTGGACCAATCCAGATGTTGTTCGCCATGAGACGAACAACATCTGGAGCCACCAGAAGTTGGAAGAAGCAAAGACAATTTCCCCTGTAGAACTTTCCAATGAGCACACTGATTTCAGTCTTCTGGCTCCAGAACTATGAGAGAATAAATTTCTATAGTTTTTTACCATCACCTTGTGGATATTTGTTATATATCCGTATGAAACTAATACATGTTTTATTAATGAAAGAGGAATGATGCTATATCTAAACATGAAACAATATCTAAACATGTAGAAATGGCCTGGAATTTGGTAATAAGTAGATACTTGAAGAATTTGGAATGTGTGATTGAAAAAGTCTAGACTGTCTTGAAATGAGTGTTGGCAGAAATATGAACATTAAAGGTGCTTCTGGTGAGGTCTCAGAAGGGAATGAGAAATGTGTTATCAGAAACTGGAGGAAAGGAAAATGCTGTATATTGGCAGAAAACTTGGCTGAATTGTATTCTGTTGGGTAGGAAGCAGAGCTTGTAAATAATAAAGTTAGATATTTAGCTGAGGACATTTTCAAGCAAAGTGTTGAAGGTAAAGTCTGGTTTCTCCTTGTGCTTAGTGTAAAATGAGAGAGAAAAGGGTGCTTAGTGTAAAACAAGAGAGGAAAGAGATGAATTGAAGAAGGAATTGTTAATCCAAAAAAGAATGAGCATTTGATGACTTAGATTCTCTGTCTATTCAAATTGCTAGGATGCTAAAATTAGAAAATGTACTGTTGGGAAAGTATACATTAGAGAGAGAACCAAGTTTGTAGCTGAACAAGCTTTTGCTGAAAAGATGAAGTATGTGACTAATGGACCCCATTATCCATCTCAGCAGAAGCCAGGAATAGAGATGGGGTTATCCAGGAAAGATCTGTGGAACCTTTGTCTAACAGTGTGGATTTTTATGACATACATGGGAGAATCACAGAGCTTTTGAGAATGTTACACCAGCAGAGACACTGCCAACTTGGACTGAAAAGGACAGAGTCTAGATGAAATGAAAGAAGATTGTCAGACTCCCAGAATTCCACAGGCAGGAACAGGCTGATGGAACTACTCATCTATTATCTTTCAAGATAAAAGAGAAAAATGACTCTGAAGCAGAGCCTGAATGTAAAAACCAAAGTCATGGACCTAGAGAGAGGAAGAGGCTGGACTGAGAGAGAGGCAGAGACTGGCAGATTTGTAGGCCAGAGGGTGATGAGGTTGTTACTGTTGCAAGCACTGTGAAGGGCAGCAGAGTGAAGGGCAGGAGCCATAAAGGAGACACTGAATACAATGTCTATTTCTGGAAATAAGTTAATGGAATATCTAGGGAGACTATTTCTAGTATAAAGCACTTGCCTATTTTATTGCATAAGTAAAAAAGAATATGAAAAGTCCAAGAAAGGAACCATAAAGTTATAAAACAAAACAACTAACAGATTTAAAAATAAAATAGAATCCCTAGAAATAAAAAAAATCAAGAAATTAAATTAGTGAACATGTTGAATATAGCTAGATAGAGCATTTATGGTATTAGTAAACTTGAAGAAAGATCCAGGGAAGATGCACAGACAGAAAAAAAAGAAGGTACATATTAAAAATGGCTAAAGAAAGTTGGAAGATTGAGGGAAAGTAAAACATACATTTAATTAGAGTCCTAGAAGAAGAGGATGAAGGGGAGGAGGGACAATATTTAAATGACTTAGAATTTTCCAGAGCAGATGAAATACATGGATCTTCACTTTCAAGACGTACAATGAAAGCTAGACATACGAATTAAAAAGAAATCTATAATTAGGCACATCAAATGAAAGTAAAAATTCAAAACACCAAAAAATTGAGATTTTCAAAGAAGTTTGGGGGACAAAGAGAAGAAAGAAAGAGAATGGTTGTCTTAAAAGTTAATAAAAATACATACATATAAAAACACCTAATGACTCTATAAATGAATAGAAATTATGTCTAGTGTAAGGCTCACAAAAGTAAACTAGAATTATACTCTTGAATTAAACTGCAGATATACTGGGGGGTGGTAATCACAATTCATCGATATTAACTAACGTTAGACTTTGTATGTTTACGTAAGAAAGTTGAAATTGTAAAATGTACAAATGATATAGCTTTCAGTTTAGTGAGAGAAGAGGGATAATAGCTAGTAATTATATGATGTGCAAGGCACTCTTTTAAAGGACTTACATGGTTTAGATGATTTAATCCTAACAACAATCTTAGGATGAGAGTGAGGTTCCATCCCCATATCACATGAAGTAACTGAAGCATAGAGAGACAGAATTACCTCCTCAGTGCCATAGAACCACTCTGTACCAAAGCTGGAATTTGAAACCTTGGAGTCTGATTCCCAGGCACACACCTAACCACCAAAACATTGCTTTTATATAAAAATGAGACTGGGTAGAAATAAATCCAAATGGACCATAACCATTCATTCACTCATTCATTCAACAAATATAATATTAAACCATTACTCTGTGCAAAGTACTATCCTGGACACTGTGGAGACTCCAGTGAAGAAAACAACAAAAACTCATGATTCCAGGGAGCTTATGCTCTAATGGAATAAAGTAAATAAAATAAACACTGCACTTAAAAGATAAGAAGTGGGGGCACCCGGGTGACTCAGTGGGTTAAAGCCTCTGCCTTCGGCTCAGGTCATGATGCCAGAGTCCTGGAATCAAACCCACATTGGGCTCTGTGCTCAGTGCAGAGCCTACTTCCCCCTCTCTCTCTGCCTGCCTCTCTGCCTACTTGTAATCTCTGTCTGTCAAATAAATAAATAAAATCTTAAAAAAAGAAAAAGATAAGAAGTGTCCAGCTAAAAGAAAAGGATAATTGTTTTTTTTTTTTTTTCAGAATTAGCTATACGTTCCTTAAAGAAGGAATAAATAATTTTAAAGCCATAGGCAGTTGGAAGCAAACCAGCAAACATTTATAATAGGCAAATATATATGATACGTAAACAAGAACTAAAAGAAGTCCAGGGCTTCTGTGTTAATATCAGACCAAATAGACTTTGGGTGCAGAATAACATTAATTGAAATAAAGAGGTCCACTCTGTTTTGATAAAGATTTAATTTATCAGGATGATATTCCAATCCTAGTGTCCTATGCACCTAATAGTATAGCTTTAAGACCTATCAAGTAAAATTGAAGGAACTAAAAGAACTGAAAAAAATTGATTTTAACACACCTCTCTTACTTATTGATAGATCAAGCAGACAAAAAAAGTCAATGGGAATATGGATTTGAACAATGCAATTAACAAGCTTAGTCAAATAGGACATCTAAAGAACATTGCAACCCAAAAACTTTTCAAGCACTTATGAAATATTTATAAAATTTGATCATACTCTTAAACATAAAGCAAATTAAAAAAAAAAAGAATTTCCTAGATTCAGAGTAATATAAGCCACATTTTCTAAGCACAATGACATTAAGTTAGAAATCAACACCAAAAGAATATTTTTAAAGATTATATATTTTATATTTAAAAAGTGCTTCTAAATACATGGTGGGCTGAAGGAAAAAGGCTCAGTGGAAATTATGCTTAGAATTGGATGATAATGAAAATACTATCCTAGGAAAATTGTGGAATGAAAAAAAATAGTTCTTGTGAAGAACTTACAACCTGAAATCCATAAATAAGAAAATAAAAAATTGAAAATAAAGTAAGCATCCAATATAAGAAGTTAGAAAGATAACAATTGTATAGGATCAACTAAAATAAGATAAAGAAAAGTGAATAAATTAATATACAAAAATAGAATTATTATAATTATTAAATATTTATTTTTTGAAACTACTAACAATGTTGACAAACCTCCAAAAAGAACGTCAAAAACCCTAAGACAGGAGCATTTCTGCTGTGTGCAAAGAACAACTGAAGACTAGTGTGTCTGGAACAAAATGAGTGAGGGTGGAGAAGTGAAGGTGTAGGGGACCAAGAGATGGCCGAAGGGCTAGATCACGTGAGGCTTGAGAAGCTACTGCAAGAAATTGAAAACTTTGAATAATGTGTTAAGAAGGTTCTGGGGAGACTAGTTAAGAGTCCACTACAGTAGTCTAAGCAAGAGAAGCGGAACTTAGACATCCTAAGCTGGATATGAGCTTGATTGATTTTAAAGGTAGAGCCAACAGGATTTCTGCTTTGTTTGTATGTGGAGAAGTAGATGATTGTGAACTGAGCTATGGTGGCAGTCATAAAGGTGGTAACTCAAGATAATTGGTTTCTTGACTGGCAAAAGAGCTGTATAGCTAGATTTGATTTTATATGAGGTTCAGTTTCTAAGATCAGCCCGTTATTATCCTTGAAAATCCCTTGGAAAGTTACCATAGGGTACAAATTCTCAGTATATTCTACAAACAGAATTCTTCCCCACTGTTAGGAAAGGTTACCGCTTCTTGATTTGAGTACTAGCTTACATTTAAGAGTCATATTGTATGAAATATATGTATTTTACAACACTAGAATCCCTGTTAGTATGGTAAATACTCTATGAGAACCACTTGGTCTCCAAGAAAGTCCAAGGAAACAGCCGATTCATGACCTGCATGTTCCACTCAGAATCTTACACCCACGACGGAAAGAGCTGGAAGCAACTGCTCATCCTGTACTCTCTTCCTTTCTCTTCCTTTCCACTTTCCTTAGCAACCATGCATATCTTAATTCACGTTACTAAGCTCAGCTCCTCTTCTCTCTAATGGACAAGGTTAAATTAAGCTAATTCCTCAGAACTTGTTTCCCAAATTTTCATCATTGAGAATCAAACCCATATCCAAGGTACTGTGGGAGCATATACATCAGCCTTGCTTTTTTTTTTTTAATTTATTTTTAATTTTTTAATTTTTTTATAAACATATAATATATTATTAGCCCCAGGGGTACAGGTCCGTGAATCGCCGGGTTTACACACTTCACAGCACTCACCATATCACATACCCTCCCCAATGTCCATAACCCCACCACCCTCTCCGACCCCCCTCCCCCGCCCCACCCTCAGTTTGTTTTGTGACATTAAGAGTCCCTTATGGTTTGTCTCCCTCCCAATCCCATCTTGTTTCATTTATTCTTTTCCTAACCCCCAAACCCCCAATGTTGCATCTCCACTTCCTCATATCAGGGAGATCATATGATAGTTGTCTTTCTCCGATTGACTTATTTCGCTAAGCGTAATACCCTCTAGTTCCATCCACGTCATCGCAAATGGCAATATTTCATTTCTTTTGATATCAGCCTTGCTTTTGATTCTAAACTCTGGCATGTGGCTCCAATCCTCAGTCTGTCTCAAAGGAGAAAGTTCCAACCAACTCCCTTGATTCTTTTCCCTTTTCCTTTACTTGTGGGAGACTTGTCCTGACTTAACCCAGTTGCGAGGGCCATGCTGCCCTATCTTGATATCCTATCCTCTTCTTAGGTCTGGAGACCATGTTCAAACCCACAGTCCTGTCATTGTATCCAAGGATGAATCTGTCAGAGGACAATTACCTCCACCTGCTTCTCACTCACATTCTCCACTATGTTCCACCTACTTGACTGAAGGTAAGTCTAGCACTGACTTGCTTTACAAATGATAAACTTCCAAGGTCAGTGTTTATGGTGACTGTGTTGTAGTTCAGCAACTAATCTCTCCTTTCCTCTTAACTTCTTTGGGAGGAGATGATGAAAAGACTTCTTGGCAAAATTCACCAGGGCTCCATTGATGTTGGGTTTGCACTGTGACTTTTCTCTGGCCTCACACATCATGTGTTTGTGGCTTCTTGAAACTATAAGAAAAATCCCCTGAATAACTGATCCTTCAAGTCTGCATCCTAGAAGGAGAGCCACAGAACATCCTGGGTGTAACTCACAGTTGAAAAAGAACTGCCTCAGGTTACCTGCAGACTTATGGCTGAGGAAAGTACACTTATTGTTGCATGCCACTGAAGTTCTTGGATTGTTTCTTAATTTGCATTATTATAATAAACATCTGGCTAATGCGGTATAATTCCCATTATACAAGTGAGCCTGGAGATTCAGACTTGGTTCTCAACTCTGAAATGTCAGCATCCAAATGGGCCTCTGAAAAACTTGCAGTACTTTAGACATGATGCTTTTCTTACCTGTTGACATTTCAAGCTAAAATTTATAATCATATTTTCCCACTTTTGTTTACTAAACATTTATTGATTTGTTACCATGTTCTATATACAATGATAGGAGTTCTCCTTTACTTCTTCTTCACTCTGGTGATGAGTTTCTGTCCAGGTTTTGATTCCATTCCTTGTCCTATCTGCACTATGTTGCTATCATGGGACTATCCCATCTGATTTCAGAGTTTTAAACTAGAACAGAAATAGATTTAGCATTCTCAATGGAAACAGGGTCATTTGACTATCTGGGGATGATAGGACTGGGTTGAATTTTAATTCACAGGCAGAACTTTATGATTAAAAAATAGTGAAGTTGGAAAGAAAGAAAAGTTATTTTTAAGGAAGTCTGCCGCGGTGCCTTGTTGGCTCAGTTAAGTGTCTTCCTTTGGCTCAAATCATGATCCCAGGGTCCCAGGATCAAGCCCCATGTTGGCCTCCTTGCTTGGTGGGGAGTCTGCTTCTCCCTCTGCCTGTTGCCCCCCCTGCTTGTGCTCTCTCTTTCTTTCCCTCTCTGACAAATAAATAAATGAAATCTTTAAAAAAATAAAGAATTCTGCCAACATCATTAATGTGATAAGAAAAACAAGTAATATGTAAATATTTACAAAAAGATTCCCTTCCTTGTCTCCTCATTGTCTAAGGAGACACATGCCACTGCCAATTTACATCTTCCCTTCCTCACTCTCTAAACAGTCTTGGCCCCTGGCATTTCTTGATAGTGACTTGAAAGAATATGCAGAGAGAGACGGAACTGGAAAGGCAAAAAGAAAAGTGAATACATCTCTTCGCTGAGTTGATCCTCTTTTGTGAGGTATTCTGGTAATGGAAGTTGTGGTAGGCAGAATTTTGGCTCCCATGGCCTTTGCCTTCTGTGACATATCCATGGTTAGGTAGGTTAGGTAGGTTACATGGCTAACCAGGCTTTGCAGAAGTCATTGCTGATGTTACTAATCAGTTGGGAGACAGGGAGATTAAAATAAGGAGATTATTGTGGATTACCAGAGTGGGGCCCAATATAATCACAGAAAGTGTTAAATGAGATACCACCTCACACCAGTCAGAACGGCTAAAATGAACAAGTCAGGAAATGACAGATGCTGGCGAGGATGTGGAGAAAGGGGAACCCTCCTACACTGTTGGTGGGAATGCAAGCTGGTGCAACCACTCTGGAAAACAGCATGGAGGTTCCTCAAAAATTTGAAAATAGAGCTACCTTATGACCCAGCAATTGCACTACTGGGTATTTACCCTAAAGATACAAACGTAGTGATCCAAAGGGGCACGTGTACCCGAATGTTTATAGCAGCAATGTCCACAATAGCCAAGTTATGGAAAGAACCTAGATGTCCATCAACAGATGAATGGATAAAGAAGAAGTGGTATATATATACAATGGAATACTATGCCGCCATCAAAAGAAATGAAATCTTACCATTTGCGATGACATGGATGGAACTAGAGGGTATTGTGTTTAGCGAAATAAGTCAACTGGAGAAAGACAACTATCACATGATCTCCCTGATATGAGGAAGTGGAGATGCAATGGGGGTGGGAGTTAAGGTGGTAGGAAAAGTAAAAATGAAACAAGATGGGATCGGGAGGGAGACAAACCAAAAGAGACTCTTAATGTCATAAAAAAAACTGAGGGGGGTGGGGGGAAGAGGGGTTGGGAGAGGGTGGTGGGGTTACATTATATGTTTAAATAAAGCTTAAATAAAAAAAAGAAAAAGAGAAAAAAACTGAAGTGGTTAGATGGTTGAGGCTGAAGGGACAGTCAGAGAGATTGAAAGCATGAGAAGAATTCAGCGAATAGATTTCCCCACTCTTGTTCCATAAGTAGGGTCTGTCTTTCTTTGCCAGCTTTGAAGATAGAGTGGACCCCAGGCCAAAGGTTGCTGGGGGCCTCCTCCTATGAAGAACAACCTTTGGCCAGCAGCCAGCAAGAGAATGGTGAATTCAATATTACATCTTTAAGGAACTGGTTTCTACCAGCCACCTGATAAGTTTGGATGGCACCTTGATTCCAGCCTGGTGAAAACCTTAACAAAGGACATGCCCAAGTTCAGCCAGGACATCTGATCTAGAGAACTATGAGATAATATGTCATTTAAAGGTGTGAAGTTAAAGGAATTTGTTATGGCAGTGTTGCAGGATTTCTTTTCTTTGGTGCCCAGGGTTCTTGGTCATGCTGTTTCGAAAAATGAAGTGGTAGATCAAAGAGCGGTGGACAGTAAAGCAAAGTTTATTGAGTAATACTAAAGTTTATTGAGTGATAGTACAAAGCTTCTGAAAAGGGAGGAGACCCAAGAGGGTTGAAACTGGAGTTTCTAAGTCTAAGCGTTCTTATGAGAATGTTGGCAGTCTCTTTTTAATCCCTCCGCCTCTCAGGGAGTTGTTCACATGGGAAAGGGTGGAGGGCTCCTTCCAGGGTGGTGTGGAGTCCTTTTAAGGGTGGTTTCCTCTTAGGGCAGCCTGCCTTTCTTCTGACTATCCTTCATTAACAGCAATAGAAAACTCTTGCAGAAAAGAAAGGGAACTTAAGTAGAAGTTGGGGATATTAACTTAATAAAGATCTAAGAGAGCTAGAATGGGAAGGACAGAGAAACCATATAGTTGGTGCTGAAAAGAAATTGGGGGAAGAGTTTTGGGGTGTTGGTGAGTTGGAGAAGAGAGAAAAGAGGGGTACATGCTAAATGTGATGTCTGTAAAGTAATTTCAGCTATGGCTAATGCTCCTTCAAAGAAGCTATGTGGGAGCCAGGGATATATTTAGTTCATATAGGATGAGCTAGAGTTGGAGAATGAAAGTCAAGAATAAACCAAAAACATTTTGGTAAACCAGAGGTTTGGGGTGTGAGTGGAATATGAATAAGGCCTTGAGCTGAAAGAAAGTTGGCCCTCTGTGGGTGAACTGAGCCCGAGAGAAGGCTAGCCACACTTACCTGGGAAGTTTTAAGTTAATGTATTGACATAAAACCCAATTTTACACAAAGGATAATCAGCAGTGTCTTTTGCAAAACAGAAATACGTGAAGAGACACCATTCAGTTTGTTAGGGCATGATTATTGGTCCTCGGTGATCTTTGAAAGTTTATATTTGTGAGCTTCGTATAGGTTTACAAGACAGAAAAAAAAAGCTTTATCGTCCAATGAAGACTCAATATTGAAGAATTCGAGGATGAACTCATTTGTCTTTATTCTTCTTTCTGAAAACAAGTCCGTAATCTGCAAGCTTTGTGTTGCTTGAGGAAGTACAGTATCTGTTTCCAGTAGTTCTGATATCCACTAGCAGCTAGAGAAATCCCAGGTAATGTGATATAACATCAACCAGCTAGCCTGATTGTGGAACAGGTGCTCTGATTAAGTTTATTTTCTGGGTAAATAAGAATAAATCAGAAAGCTTTTTTATTTCATGCCTTATTGTTGGAAATCTTCATAAAATGTGTACATCTACTTTCTTGTGAATGGAGAAAGAACATAATTTATCTTTACTTTCCATTTGATGTGATAGGGTACACATGTGGGATACGAATTTGAGTGGGATGCAAGCTTAAGCTAAATCATCACTCAGATTGAATAGATCTGATAACCTTAATTTTGGACTTTGTTCTGAAAAACAACGTAAGGTAAAGTTTCAGAAAACTGATCTGATGAATCGTGCTGTGACTGTTATTTATCTTTATGCAACATATATTAAAATTATCTCTTTCTTTAAAGCTCTGGAATAGAAAAAAGTTCTTAATGCATATAAAACACTATGACATGATTTTCTAAAGCAAATCAGATCAGCATATTTTTCATAATATTCACAAATGATGCTAACCTTCAAAAAAAGACAAAGCAATATTTTTTTCTTTAAAAGCAATTTCTCTTTGGTTGTCTCTCTCTCTCTCTTTTCATACATCCAAGGGAAGTTTCTGCTTATGTCCTGACTTTATATTCACTCTGGTTCCAAATTCTAGGATACTGCTATTTCCAGACAAGTTGCTGGGGCTCACCCTAGGGTGAACATTGAAGGTTCACCTTAATGTGGCTGGTGCTGAGCAGCTTCAGGCAGGAGATGACCCTTTTGATCTGTTTTGAATGCTTCTGAAAAGCCTTGGCACGATTGCTTCAACTGATCCGTCCTCTGGGTCAGATTGACTCCCTTCTGCAGCCCCCCTACACTGATATACCCAGGAAATGATTACCTCCTAAAGAAGATCCAGAATCAGTGTCTGAAACACACCAGGGAACGATCAGATGTATAGTACTTTTTCCCCCCAACTATCACTAGAGTACTTAAATGCAAAATAGACCAAAAGGCAGTTTTAAGGATTTTAGAGGGTCTCAAACAAGAGATGCTTAAACAGGAGAAAGTTGAAAGCAGTTAAACTTAGTGAATCAAAGTAAAGGTAAGAGCTTTTAAATGACTAAATACTAGAAATTAGATATGATGGCCATTCAGGTCTCGAGGTAAAACAGGAATAATCTGTGAAATTCTGCTTCCTCTGAGGACAGTGGGTTCAGGTGATGATTTTATTCTTAGTTTTTATTTATGGTCTTGAAGAAGAGACACTCATTACGTCAATATGGTAAGTTTAAGAACAGCTTTTATTTTAAGAAGAAAATTAAAAAATGTTAAGCGTACCAATCAAATGTCAAACAGAATGGAAATTAATTTGGCATCAAGTCATACAGCTCTCTTGGTTTGCTGGCTGAAATTGTGCAGCCGAAATTCTCTGAAAAGTTCAGACAGTTTAAAGAGTGTGTCTTCTTCCATTCCACGTGGAAAGGAAAGCCGTAAACACAGAATCCATTGACACTTCCCGTGTGCATCGGGAGCAGACCTATGCTTCTTTGTAAAATCAATTCAGCATCACCCTCTGCTCTCCTCCACAGGGTTTGTCTTCCCAAATTGCATTTTATTTCCTTCTAACTCCACCGCTTTCCTAGTTCTCTCTTTCCTGCATTTGCCACATGATACATGACCTCCCTGTTTCGACTCCAAGATCTTGCAGCCCCTTTCACCTTTCAGACCTCAAGTATTCCCCCATACATGTGAATGCCGTGGAAACACATTTTGAAATAACATGCCAGGTAGAATAGTAACTCTCACCAGTGGGAGATAAGTTACATTTGACAGTGGGGAGTATAATACTTTAACATGAACTAGACTCATGCAATGTCTTTGTATAAATATTGAGAGAGATGTATTATAAATGTGTTCCCATTATAGCCTTGCCTAAAAATTAGATTTTTTTTTCATTTATCTTCAGAACATATTGACTAGAAGCTCTCTCACAAAAAAAATGGAATTGAATTCACAATGTCCTGCTTGTTATCAAGTGCTCTGTGTTGGTTATATAGCATGATTAGTATTGATCTTGGGGGAATAAAACGAACAGTGCTCTTGTTTGTAGAGCAAAAGGGAAATTTATTTTTTTATTTGTAGCTATCAGTTTTTAAAGGGGAGCAAATTCATGTGTTGAGACAACGTTTATCACGTCTTCTTGGTGGAAATGTTGAGTGAAACCCTGGGTTTAGGAAAAGTTTTGTTATGAGACCTGCCACTCCAGGGTACTTTAGTAATTGACCATTTGTTCTCAAAAAAATGAGGATGGCATTTTATTTATATTACTACTACAACTCTTGAAACAAAATATGGATTTTGTAGAGGGTTTAGATAGTTTAAGATGTGTTTAACGATTATTTAAAGGCAGTACTAATGCTATGAAAGTCTTGGGTCACGGAAATAGTAAAGCTATCAATATGAGAGAGGAGATAGAAAAGAGTGTGCATTTTAAAGTAGAATTTTAAGGCAAATTAATTTACTTCTGTACCATATACAAATGTTTTGGATATTTTTCATAATTGTTCATCTGAAAGCCTTTGTGTTTCTGGTAACATTTAACACATGACTTTCACTGTTTTGACCTTTTTGAAATTATGCTGGTTTAAAGATGAACTAGAGCATTAAGGAGATTATATTTTAATGTTTGAAGTTCATGTTACAGACCACTTTAAAATGAACCTTTTTTGCTTGGTCTTAAATTACAGAGTATTATAAGGAGTTTGAAGAAAAAAGATGAAATTATTTTAATTTCTTATACATGAAGGATATAGGAAATGACTCTGACAAGGCACGATTTTATGGTGCCTCCTTTTGATACTGTTCAAAGACAAGAAAAATTAGGAATAGACAATGAGAATCAAAATGGTACAAATAAATCAGAAAGGCAAATACTCAGGACTTAAAGACTTTCTGAGATATTCTCTCTGAAGCCCCAGAGAATAAATCAATATTAGCCTTCCAATACCTCTATAAACTGCCCATTTGTTGCTTAACTTCTCTTGTCCTAGGAGTGCTAGAGAAACATGACAGTTTTCTGAACTAGCAACCTAGCAAATTTCTGCAAAAATGATCATGCTGGTTGCCTTACATTTTATGGTACATCCAATCTCTTGAAGTCTTGTTTTTTTCTCCATTAACACCCAAAGTAACTACCAGCCATCCCTCTTCATTGCCCACAGTATTCACCTTTTCTCAGATTTTATCCTTTTTGACTCATCTTTAAAATACATTATATTGTTTCTTTTTGAAAATTCCATTTTCTTTGGAGACTGATTTTCTGAACTGCCTCCATAGGCTTCTTTTCCTCCTGACATCTCCAAGTTGTATTTTACCCCTAAAATTCTACCCCTAAATCCACTCTCTTTTTCTTCTTAATAGTCTCATGAGATCCTTTCTTCTCTTATTATTATTCTTTTTTTCACCACCTCCCTATATCCAACTTCCCATACAAGATATCTAGGTCTTTGTTTTCCAAGTATCATTTTTAAATTTCAGAATGTGTACTTCAAAAAGCCCATCACTAAACTTTTTTTTCTTTAGAACTTTATTTCCGTTTCTGTTGAAAACAGCAATATTATTCAGCATTCCAGTCTCTTTACCCTCAAAGGTGACAGGCACTCACTGTATTAGAATGGCCTCCTGAGAAGCAGAGCCTGAGACAGGAATTTGATGCTGTGGTTCATCAAGAGAGTGCTTCAGGGAACACCTGTAGAGACATGTGAAAAGGAAAATAGAAAAGGTAAAGGAGTATAGCAAAAAAGTGACTTAGGTAAAAAGAGGTGGTGAGGGTCTGGAGTATTAACCAAACCATAGAATTGTTGACCCTTGAGCACAGGACCTGGCCTTTTGTGTTCCAGTTTAAATGACAACAGGCGTTTCCAGAGATGGAGTGGGTAACTTCCTGGGAATGCTCACTCCCATTCAGTGGAAGGCAAACCCCCTGAGACATGAGGTAGCTTTAAGCTTGTAGGAGATGGTATTTACAGCTGATGGGTAGGTGTGTGGTCATGTAAATGGAATGTGTGTGAGTACTACACTGTCTACTACACCTGCATATACACATCCTCAATTGTCCATCTGCACAGTGGGTATGATATTTATAATTCCCACTGCTACCGCCACAGTAATGATTCTGATCATGTATCACCTGGGCTTGGGTCACACTCTAATAATTGATTTCCACCAATTTATTTCTTCAAAACCCTTCCCTATTCTAAACACAACACCAATCACAGTTTTGTTCTGGTAAAATGCTTTTAATGATTCTCCATTGCTTAGTGAAAAAATGTAGATTAGTATTATAGCTAAGATCTCTACCTATCTCTTCTCAACCTACACAAAGTTCACTCTAGAACATATAACATATCTACTTCTCTAATTGTATTATCCTTTTGTAAATATTTTTAAGACCTCAGTTTATCTTTCTATCACCTATCTACCGATTATTTATTCACTAATTTATTTATTTTTGTTGCTGTATTCTACTACATTTGAAATGCTTTCCTTCTACACCCCATATTTTTAATGACATGGTTTCATCTTAACTTATTAAATATCTTTTTAAAAATTATTTATAATATTGACTTGTTTACTTCCTGAAGCACTTAGTACTCACGAAGCAGAGTAGATATTCATAAACCTGCTCTGCTCCCTACTGAATTATAACCTGTTCAAGACATCTTTTAAACAACTATAGTGTCTCTCACAGGGCAACCCTCAATATTTGTCTTATTGAATTTAACCACCACAAAGTAGTCTAATTTTGACTATTCTGTCTACTTGCCAGAATGTTGTTCATGGCTACACAGTAGAATGTGTTCAGTTTTTTATTTAATATCTCCTGAAGTAATTGAAACTCAGTAATCATCTACAACTTATTGTTGGAAATCACTTCAGAGAATATTAAAAAGAATGTATAAAAATATGTTGGGAGAAAATCTGGAAGATATGAATTTAACATAATGATCAGTTATCATCAATATTCAGATAAATTGATACTATATTTTTCTTGATATGATGAAAACAGTATTAGTTTTATGCATGCTTACTCACCTCCAAAAGAACTGAACTATATCCTTCAAAAACATTAAGGTCAAGAAAGATTTTTAAAAAGACAGGAAATGTTTCAGATTAAGGAAAACTAAAGAAATACGTCAAATGCAATGTATAAAACTGAATTGGACTTTTAACCAGAAAATAAAATAGCATAAAACATTACTAGAGTAATTAAAAACTAAATGTAGGCTATGGGTTAAATATCTTTAGTATTAATCTCAAATATTATGATTTTGATAATTGTATTCTTGTTAGATAAGAGAATGTCTAGTTTTTTTGTGGACCTTTTTAAAAAATAATGTTTATTTAAACACATCTCAGAAATTGAGAGCATAATTAAAGGCTCTGTGAATTCTAACAATAAAAAAAACCATTTAGTTTAAACAAGAGGTTAGCACACTTATTTTCTGAAAGAGCCAGATAGTAACTATTTTAGATTTTACAGGCCTTGCAGTTTCTATTGCACTTATTAACTGCATTGGTAGTACAAAGCAGCTATAGAAAATACTTGAATAAAGAGATATTGTTGTGTTTCAATAAAATTTTATTTATGAAGACAGGCAGAATGCTGAATATGATCTATGTACCACAGTGTATAATAACTGACCAACCATATCCTACACTTTGTTGATCACAGAAATTTTTTCCATCTAAGCCCCAATTAATAACCTAGGTGCTTTCAAATCACAAATTTAAATGATAGATAAATCCTACTTGCAAATAAAAAGATAATTCTTTTAGACTGCTATTATTTTAGGTTTACAAAGGATATTTGGAAGATATGTCACATATTTTCCAAAATATCAAGGTCATAGAAAAGCAATTTAATATTTTTATCTGTTGTATTCAAGAGAATGCCTAATTTAAAGAAATATATATGAAGTCCTTAGCAATGAAGGGGCACAGCATTTCTAACTTTTCTAAATAGATTAAGAAGAATATATACAAATATGTATGTGTATCTGTATATTGATATCTAGAGATATGGACATTGAGAGATGGATAACAGGAGAAGAAAGATCTAAACTAGGTCATGATGCATGGAATGCATATGGAAGTTCTTATAGTATTCTTTTTTAAAATTTATTTTTATTTCCTTATTTATTTCACTTATTTGAGAGAGAAAAGGTCACAAGTTGGGGGGAGGGGCAAAGGGAGAGGGAGAAGCAGATGCCCTGCTGAGCAGGGAGCCCAACACAGGGCTCAATCCCAGGATCCTGAGATCATGACCTGAGCCAAAGGCAGATAGATGATTAACTGACTGAGTCACCCAGGCACCTCTTTTATTATTCTTGCAATTTTCCTGTGCATTTGAATTGATGTCAAAATAGGAATTTATTAAAAATGTTTTCTGTTGTATCGATAGTGTTACATAAAAAATTACATCTCATCAGACCAAAACTCCCTTGCCTCTTAAAGACTTGCATATTCCAAATTAAAGCTGGTTGCAAACATTGAAGTCATCTTTTCATTTTCATTCTTGGGGAACTATGTTGACTTGCACTATGGATCAAATGTTTGTGTCTTCCCCCCGCCTCACCCCAGATTTCTATGTTGAAACCCTGATCTCTAGTGTGATATTTGGAAGTGGGGCCTTTGGGAGATAATTATGTTTAGATGAGATCATAAGGGCAGAGCTCCCATGATGGGATTACTGCTCTTATGAGAAGAAAAAAAGACCAGAGGCCTTTCTTCTCAGCACACATCCACACAAGGCTATGTGAACATCCAGACTCCAGGTGAGCAGACATTCCAGGAAGACGCCTCTCACTAAGAGTGGACTTGGTTGACACTTTGATTTTGGACTTCCCATTCTCCAGATCAGTGAGAAATACATGCCCGTTATTGAAGTCCCCCAACCTGTAGGATTTTGTTATACTCGCATAACCTGACTAAGGCAGCCTGATTACTTCCTGGCTAAAGCCAGGCACTGGTAAAAGTGTACTTGTGATCTGTTAAAAGAGCTCACGTGAACCATGTCTTGAAGATTTACATTTATTTTCCCCAAGACCTCACCACAATTAAATCATTCCCTCATTTCCTTCCTCATTTTAAAATTTTCTCCAAAAACCAAAACAAATCTTATTGCATGGCATCTCAGTAAATTGAGAGTACTTGTTCCTTTTGAAGAGTAACCGATGTAACAGAGCTGACTCTTGCTCTCTCAGATTCTTGTACATGTTTTATGCCACATTTTTATCACTCAAGCATATACCTTATATTTCACTTTCTGTGTCATATTTTTATTGCCCAGTGTTTTACACATAGAGAGGTCTTAGTATTTTCTGAACTAATGCATGCATGAATACATGATTGAAAGATGAATTAATTTATTTTTCTAAGTTAACTCAAATGATCACAATTGAAAGCTAGATCCGAGATGAAGTTTAATTCTGTTATGTTTGAATTTGTTAAAATTCTGAATACCCTGGACTGCCTTAAAATAGAATTAAAGAGACTGTGTGGATTAGGTAAGGCCATGACATATAGGAAAATATAGGAAAGTGATATGCTGTCTCTCAGCATAGACAGAGTTAAAGCCAGTTTTACAGTGTTGTGGCCAAGTGTGTCCATAAGAGAGAAAAGTAAAAATTGGTTATGAAGTCTAGGTAGCCCATTTAACTTGGAACTTATGTTATTTTATGAAATTAGTTAAAGGGAAGAATAAAAACGTTTGACACCAGAGGTGCCTGCAGGTCCTTTTAGTGAAGACTGTGATGACCGAAACACACGGCTCTACCTTTCATGGTAGGGATACAGATGAAAGGATTTTTCTTTTCTTTCCTTTCTGGAAGTTATCCTTTTTACTTATCAGTTACTGTTTTATGTATCAGCACTCAATATTTTTGGTGATTTTAAGCTGTTTCCAGAGGTTATTTCTTTGAAAATATTCTTCTGAATCTTATGGTACCTACAAACTCTATATTCTTTAAAACCTAATCCAACACAGGGGCCCTGGGTGACTAAGGTAAATGTCCAACTCTTAATTTCAGCCCAGGTTGTGATCTCAAGGTCCTGGGATGAAACCCTGTGTGTTGGGCTTTGTGCTCAGCCAGGAGCCAGATTGAGTATTTCTCTCCCTGTCCCTCTGCCTCTTCCACTTCCTCTAAAATAAATAAATCTTTAAAAAAAAATACTGAACTAAATTAATCAGGCACAAATTGAATTTGCAGCATGCAACTCACCCCCAGGAATGGTGTGAGCCAAGCTGATGTCTTATTTGTCAGGTATCACTAATAATAAAATAATTTTGCTGTTTGAGACATTTCCCTCCAAGGTGCAAAGATAGCGGAGAGAGAGCTGCTGTAAGGGACTGAGCTCATCACCACCCCCACATTCTGTGAGAACCTACTCTCCTTTCTTCTGCCCACTGAAGCAGCAGGCACTGCCCATCTGCAAGAGGGCAGAAACCTAGTCATCTTGCATTTCACCTTTGTACTAATGTCAAGCTACTGATCTTAAATGCTACTCATTATATATTTTCTACTTATCCTGGATCTTTGACCTCTTTGCCTCTACTTCTATTAATGCTTTTCTTTATGGCCTCCCCACATCTCAATTAATCTGTAGCAATGGCTTCAAGTCCCACTGAATTTATCTTCTGCAATATTGTGAGGGAAAGAGGAAAGAGAGATCTTTCCTTCCTATAGTCTGGACTTGTCATTGTCACTCAATTATTAGATTGCTTTAGCTGGTCCTACATCACCTAGAGAATGAATTCCAGACACTTTGATGGTACAAACAAAACCTTCGTCATTTTTATTACCACTTTGCTATAGTGGACAACTACATATTTTTTTTCTTGACCAACATTAATTCTCTTTGCCTCTCTTTCTCTTTCCCTTTCTCTCTTTCTCTTTCTCACTCTTTCCCTCCCTGTCATTTATACATATCTATCTATTGATTTGGTAATAGCTAACCCTCTTTATTGCAAGTAGAGTTGATGTTATTGCCAATCAGGATGGTCTGCTCTCTTTGGCTAAGTGATAGGCCCATGATCCAGGAGACACACAAGCAGACACTCTGAAAATGTGGTTATGCTGAATAATTGACAAGTTTCTGCATTTATCATGTCTCTTTGCAGTTGAACATCAACAACGTTTTCATTCTTAATGGGATAATCTTGCATCTGTCCACTTCCATTCAAAAGCACCCTTTTGGGAGTTTTCTTTACCCCACCACTCTGACATACAGACCCTCCATTTGTCCTTTCACTGGATTGAAATCTCTTGTGCTATTTCTAACATACATGCCCTTCCCCTCCTCTGGAATATTAGCTCCTTGAAAACAGGGGGTACTGGAAGTGCAAGAAAAGAGAAGAAAGAACATGAGCTCAGTGGCAAATTAGGAAAGTGAGAAAATGGAATACCCAGGAGGGGACAAGGAACTGTGCTGACAGATTCCAGGAGGTACAGCAAACCAGAGCAGCTGTCTTCCAGGACTGGGAGGTACTTAGGGGGGAAACATATAAGGTAGTTACTAATATTACTTACCAAATATTTTGAGGTTATTCTCCTCCCAGTCATATGATTAAAACTGTGCTTCCAAGGGCCCTTGTGATTTTGACCAATGAGGTGTGAGCAAAAGTTATTTATGCCATTTCTAGGCCAGTGCAATTAATTGCTGGAGTGGGAGCTGCCACCGCTCTTTCTCACTCTGGCATTGGCAATGATCGGGAAGGAGGCTGCTCCGTCAGCCTGGGTAACCGATTAGCAGATACACAGTGGGCATGTGCTATGAGAGAGACATAAATCACTGCTGTTTGAAGCTGAGATTTTGGAGTTGCTTGTTAGCAAAGCATAACCCATCCTATCCTGGTTTCTCCTGAATGAAACCAAGTGAATAGAAACAGCATGGGATGGCCAGCTAAAAGGGCAGAGAAGAAATGAACTAAGTCACAAATGATTTAAGTTAGCAAGCTTTGTCATAAAAACTGCTTAAGTCTGATTTTATTTTATCCTTATTTCATAAATTGCAAGCACCATTAGCTACTTTTTGCCCCAGCTGAGAAGGGGAACTTCTTCACTCTCCTTGCTGCTGGAAAGGCCACAGGCAGTAATAGGCACAAGCCCTCACCCTGTCTTGTCCGTTGTAAAGAGGAGTCATTTCACAGAAGGACCGTGTGTACAAATCGAAACATACAGTGTTCAGGTAGGTGGGGAGCAAAAAGATGACAGCAAAAGAGCAGAAGAGAAAGTGAGAGCAAGAGGTGGGCAAGAGAGCATGTGTGATTTCACCTGCATTCTGCCCCACCACTCCTGGGAGTATAACTTCTTAAATGTTGGAGATGCGTCAGGAAAATTAATCTACAGTTGTGGCAGTTTCACTCACCAACATGCAGGTAAGAAAGGTGTTTTGTGCCAGAAGCCTATAAAGTGTAATTCTCATTACTCTGATAATCATATCGCATAACCAGCTTCATAAAGCTCTCATGTGAGGCTTTCCTTAAGGGAGGACGGCAAAGTGGTCCTAATTATATGTGTGGTATACAAAGAAATGCAAACATTTAATTAATGCTCAAACAAAAGCAATGTCTAAAAAAATAAATCTATCCCTCAAAGCAGAGTTGTCCAGCCTTACAGTATTCCAAAATACAACCAATAAGTGTAGATAAATGCAGTGATTATATTACACACTGGTTTTCTCGAATTCTTTGTATTGCTGTATCAGCACGACAAAGCCATCTGATTACAGTGAACAGAAAAGTGGAAGATCGTTTCAGCATCTGGGGCTTGTAATTAGATCTCCTGGTTGATTTCCAATCAGGCACTTTTATGTTAGTGTTTTGAAAAATACAATTGCAAAATTAAAGTAGTTACATTTAAAATTATATTAAAGTATCACTAAAAGAAAATGAAAAAATATTTTACACAAATACACATTCATTTTAATAAGCGCTGTATTAGGAACATTGCACATTATCAATATCGCTGATTGATTTGTAACCTTAATCCCATATTAGGTGGTTGGCAATACCTACCACCAGAGGGCAGAGAGTAAATGCTAATGATTTCATGTGAGTTCTCTTGTCCAGACTAACCTTATTCTAGTGGCATTCTTAAATGGAATCTCCGAATATGTCATGAATGGGGATCTCTTACTACAGTCTGAACTGACACAGCTTCGTTTGTTCCTAAGTCATTCAGCTCAGATAGCCTCATTTTCCCACCCATGTCTTTTAAGATGAGAGAGGGAGACAGAGAGAGAGAGAAAGAGAGAGATTTTCCCTAGATTAGTTCATGTTCTTGGAAGACCAAGACCTAGCAAATACATATGATACTGTTAAGATAAAAATATACACAAATAATATGTTGTTTATGGATTCTTTATAAAGAAAGAATGAAAAGATTTTTTTGTGTGATTTCAGTATACCCTACTGAATTTGGAATATAGATTAATAGATTTTCAATAAATTTATTATTATAATCATTGAGCACTCTCTTCCTATTTGAAGGGAAACAAAACTAATTTAACCAAAACCTAATTTTTTCAGTCCAGATCCCAATCAGTTCTAAACACCTGTTTGAAGGCATGAAATAAATTTCAAATTATTATATGAGAAAACAAGAGTATGCATATCCATCTTGTAGATTAGTTACATATATAAACTTTGTCAGTGACTCTTCTGTTAAAAAATACGAATCACTTTTCTTAGTACTAAAAACTTAAATTAGTGTCTCAAACTATTTTATTTGTTATTGACTATGGTGATCATATAGAATACCAGTTAAATTGGATACTTCATAAATAGTGATTTACAGTTCGGTGTATGCTGGAAACCAAGAACATTTTTCATAAATTGGCTTTACTGTTTTCTGGACAATGATTGTTCTTGCCAAGCATGACCTTGGTTCAGAAGATGGATTCTATTATAGAACCTGAACAAGTCTGCTTTTACTTCCTTTTCATCATTATTTTGCTTGAGGGAGAGTAGACAATGCATACTCTATGGGAGACATTGAATAACATGTCATTGCATGAATGTTCTTCCAGATCTCAAAGCTGAAAGTTACTTTGAATAGTGAATTTGAGAGCTGATCAGTTGGGATTGTTTTTAATTTCTTACTTTATGCAAATGTTGGCACTCAATGAAGAAATATGATTAATGGTAAAGGTAAATACTAGATTATATCATTACCAAAGGATAGCTCTTCCCATATGTCCTCACATGTACAATCCTAGAGTACAGTGCTAGGAGATCATCCAATTTTTTAATGCTGTTTGCTACAGAATCACTAGAGACCCATCCACTATTCCCACTGCCCTGTTAGGACTTTCATAATTCATATAAATGCTGGTAAGTTACCCTAATTAGAAATTATTAGAAGCAAAAAATTTGCTTTGAAAATGATGAGTGGTCACAGATAATTTTTATTCTAGTATGGGTTGAATATATGGATTTATGCTTTTTTCTTTTTCTAAACTTAGAAGATAATGATTATCAGTATATAATTATTAAAATATTTTAAGAGATTTTAAGCAACTACTATGCTCTGAGAACTAGGTTAAGCAGTTTTGCTTAACTACCTTTCATTTTGTGTCTCATATTACTGACGGGGAAATTGAGAATTAGGGAAAGTTATTTGCCTTCTGCCAAAGTTCTCTGCTTTAGAAGTGGCAAGTGCCCATGCCCCTCTCCTTCCATTGGATAAGGCAGACAGCATGGCCAAACAGGTGATCACTACAACGGGGAGTTCCTCAGAAACCATCTCATCAGAAAGAGGCAACAAATGTTTTGATAGAAAACCATCTAAGGTATGTGATAAATGCAATCACAGATGAGCAAATACAATTAGGGAAGACACACCATACTGCCTGCTGGAGTTGGTGATACTTCCACAGAAAATATGATTGTCACAAGGAAAAAGGAAACTTCCAGGAGATAAGAACAAGATATAGAAAGGTACAGTGATTTGAAAATTCCAGCTGTGTTTGGAGAAAAATGAGCAAATCAACTTGATTGGAGCAAAGTGTTGCCTCTGAGGCAGTTATGGGAAATGTGGCTGAAAATGCATTTTCTGCCATGTAAGAATTTTTGACTCTTATCTTCTAGACTGTGTGTGTGTGTGTGTGTGTGTGTGTGTGTGTGTGTGTGTTGCTAGGGGAGATGAAGGAATCGGGAGTTTTTATGTTCCACAGTAATGAAAGAGTCTGAACAAGGTTTTAGAAAGATCCTCTAGCAGCAGCGGGAAGGAGGGAGGGATGGAAAGAGGAACGAGCAATTTCTAAGACCACAAGCCCTCACTAATGTTCATTTCACGGTTTAAAAAAGTGGCTAATGCAAACCTAAAATAAGACAAAGCATGAAAAAGGGAGAGATGGAGAATATTCAAGGGAGTTTAAGATCTCCTAAGAAAATGTTAATAGGGGCACCTGGGTGGCTCAGTGGGTTAAAGCCTCTGCCTTCAGCTCAGGACATGATCCCAGGGTCCTGGGATCGAGCCCCGCATCGGACTCTCTGCTCTGCGGACAGCCTGCTTCCTCCTCTCTCTCTGCCTGCCTCTCTGCCTACTTGTGATCTCTGACTGTGAAATAAATAAAATCTTAAAAAAAAAGAAAATGTTAATAGACTCATTCTTCTTTCAAATACAGATACTCTAAATATAAAGTTTTGCAAAGGAAAATGAAGATGTTTCAGTAAAAAGTGTGCTCATTGAAAGTACAGACTTGGTCATGGTATCAGTGGAATGTTAGTATTTTTTTTTTCTGACATGTGTTACAAAAGGGGCTATCCAGGGTCGATTTTATGGGCAACGGCTGGACAATGAAATATCGACTCTGCTTATATTAGTAGTTTGAACTGAACTTAACCTTATTATGGAGAAGAATGGGGGCAAAATTATAGATGATTATTCTTTTCATAAGTACCTAAAATAAAAAGATTTTTGAAAGCTTTTTGTTCGACTAAGGAAATTGAACAAGACAAAACAAACAAGAAGAAACAAAATCCCATTTCCTTGGGAATACACTAATTATTTATATTATGCCATACCTAAAAGAAAAATACAAGCTCTGATGCCTGTCTTTCAAGGTTATTGTTTTGTGGGTATTGTTTTCTTTTTCTGTGAAAATTTGAAAACTTTAGCTGTGTGTACCACCCACATACAAAAAAAAAAAAAAAATCTCCCACTGATATATTTAAGATATATATGGGATTTCTTCCTTTCCCCTCTATTCCCATAGCATTTCCCAATGTTATTTTTTAATACTTTATATTTTTTTTCTGAAGTTTTAGGTTTATAACAAAATTGAGGAGAAAGTACAGAGATCACCTATATACCTCCCCCACCAACAGGCGTAACTTCTCCCATTATCTACAGCATTCACCAGAAAGATACCTTGTTTACCAAGGATGAACCTACACTGATACATTCTAATCACCCAAAGTTCATAATTTAACTTAGGGCTCACGCTTGGTGTTGTACATTCCATGGGTTTGGTCAAATGTATAATGACATGTATCCATTATTTTAATATCCTACAGAGTATTTTCACGGCCCTAAAAATCCTCTGTGCTCTATTCATCTCTTACCCCTCCAGTTCCTGCCAGCTACAATCTTTTCATTGTCTCCACAGTGTTGCCTTTTCCAGAATGTTATATAGTTAGAATCATACAGTATATGTAGCATTTTCAGTTTGACTTCTCTCACTTAGCAACATGCATTTAAGTTTCCTTCATGTCTTTTCATGGTTTGATAACTCATTTTTTTTTAGTACTGAATAATATTCCATTGTTTGAATGTACCACCATTTTTTTAAAATAAATATTGGAACCTCTTCATCAGGCACTTGACTTACTTTCTATAAAATTGCTTAGAGTATTATAATTTTTAAAAAAAGAATATTATGGGGGGGGAGGAGTCAAGATGGCAGAGAAGTAGGAGGCTGAGACGACATCAGCCAGCAGGAGATCAGCTAGATAGCCTATCAAACCATTCCGAACACCTACAAATCCAACAGGAGATCGAAGAGAAGAAAAACAACAATTCTAGAAACAGAAAATCGACCACTTTCTGAAAGGTAGGACCAGCGGAGAAGTGAATCCAACGCGACGGGAAGATAGACCCCAGGGGGAGGGGCCGGCTCCTGGCAAGCGGCGGAACAACGGAGCACAAAATCAGGACTTTTAAAAGTCTGCACCACGGAGGGACATCGCTCCAGAGGCTAAACTGGGGTGAAGACCTCACGGGGACAACGTGGACTCAGGTCCCACGGGGTCACAGAAGGATCGGGGGTGTCTGAGTGTCGCAGAGCTCACAGGTATTAGAGCGGGGAAGCTGGCTGTGGAGACAGAGCCGAGATTTCCTAGTGGTCTGTGACACGGACCGGTGCTCTGTGCGAGGGGTCCCCACAAGATCCGGGGAGACTCCGACCCGGGAGAGCTCAGGGATCTACGGGCTCCGGAGACTCCAGGTGGGACTCTGCCAGAGACAGAGACGCTTGGTCACAGGCTGGGTGAGCTCGGAGCGTTCCCAGAAGCCAGTGAGACGGGACTGATGACGCACGATTTTCTCTGAGCGCGGTCTCCGGGCGCGCGCGGGAACTCCGGGCGCGCGCGCGGTCTCCAGGCGCAAACGTGGACTGGGGAGACCGGAGGGATTAAACGCTTTTCTATGAAAGCGCACTGAAGACTGGGGCCCCTAGCTCTCGGCTCCTCTGAACCGGAGATTGGGAGGCCGCCATTGTCATTCCCGTCCTCCAGAACTCTACAGAAAGCCTTCAGGGAACAAAAGCTCCCGAGAGCGAACCTGACAGGATTACTTAGCCCGGCGGCCCCTGGTAAGGGCGGTGCAACTCCGCCTGGGGCAGAGACACTTGAGAATCACTACAACAGGCCCCTCCCCCAGAAGATCAAAGAAATCCAGCCAAGACCAAGTTCACTTAACAAGGAGAACAGCGGATTCTTATCTGGACAAAATGACAAGGTGGAAAAACTCACCACAAAAAAAAGAGCAGGAGACAGGACCGAAGGCTAGGGACCTAATCAATACAGACATTGGTAATATGTCAGATCTGGAATTCAGGATGACAATTCTCAAGGTTCTAGCCGGGCTCGAAAAAGGCATGGAAGATATTAGAGAAACCCTGTCAGGAGAAATAAAAGCCCTTTCTGGAGAAATAAAAGAACTAAAGTCTAATCAAGTTGAAATAAAAAAAGCTATTAATGAGGTGCAATAAAAAATGGAGGCTCTTACTGCTAGGATAAATGAGGCAGAAGACAGAATTAGTGATATAGAAGACCAAATGACAGAGAATAAAGAAGCTGAGCAAAAGAGAGACAAACAACTACTGGACCACGAGGGGAGAATTCGAGAGATAAGTGATGCCATAAGACGAAACAACATTAGAATAATTGGGATTCCAGAAGAAGAAAGAGAAATAGGAGCAGAAGGTATACTGGAGAGGATTATTGTAGAGAATTTCCCTAATATAGCAAAGGGAACAAGCATCAAAATCCAGGAGGTGCAGAAAACACCCCTCAAAATCTATAGCAATCCACCCACACCCCGCCACCTAATAGTAAAATTTACAAGTCTTAGCGACAAAGAGAAAATCCTGAAAGCAGCACGGGACAAGAAGTCTGTAACGTACAATGGTAAAAATATTAGATTGGCAGGAGACTTATCCACAGAGACCTGGCAGGCCAGAAAGAACTGGCATGATATATTCAGAGCACTAAA